>CM076583.1:970606202-971161309 GCA_034641835.2 Pinus albicaulis | reverse complement strand
TTCTGTTGTCACTCCTAGAGACAGCCTAGATTTTCCATAGACCAGTGCCTAGGACATCTTATCATAGCAAGGAGCCTATAATATATAACTTGGGTGTCAACCAAATCTCTCCTACTATCTCTTTTAAAACAAGGAAATGGATTTAAATGGGACCAAAATTTACAGAAACTGTCACAGGGAAAGTAATGTTGCATAGAGACAAAATGAAAAGCTCCAATATAAAAGAATCATACAGTTAAGAGACAATTTACTGTAAAGAGGGCCGATTTGAGTAATATGTCACAGAAATTAAATTATCAGAAGGTGTATGCGGTGAAAGAAATATAAGAAGATATTAGTTTCCCTTGGGCTGATACCCAGATACACAACAGAACCATATATGGGCTTATCAATCTAAGAATCCATACATGACAATGGTGTTTTAAAAGCACCCTCCCAGAGTAACTAATATAGCAGAAATATGGATGAAATGAACATGGAATAGTATATCATGCCTGAGCCATATTTAAAGCGCTTGAATAATCCAAGTATGGGTATCAACTAGGATAAATCCTTACCTAAAATCAGTGAGCCACTCGCATTCCAGTACATGATACAAGAAGATGGATAAAATGAAATGTTGTATTAAACACATTAGAGAAGGTTACATACTGTGGAATATCAAAGACCAGAATCCTCTAAAACAGATAGAACTCCTCCTCACTGAGACCCTACGGGCACTGAGCCTTCATACAAGAGCTTTTACAAAATGTATACCAAATTCTTTCACTACACAATTCTCTGATAAAAATCTGGAACCCCTACAATGAGTTTCCTCATCGTTTTTATAGTTGAGAGGCCGAAAAATCTAGTAAAAGAGGTAGGTGACCAGCATTTAATTTTACTAATTTAAACAAAATGGAGGAAACATTCGCGCCTATTCTACTGAGTAACTATGATGTACTATATGCACTCTATGCCGGCTTCCAGAAATAAATGAGCTGGGGATGAAAATCTTCTTCAAGGACATGGTACAAGGATAAATTCGAATAAACATTCTGTCCTTCCAGATAGGAAAATCCTGCTGAAATAAAACCTGGAGGGTATTTTTTTTTGTGCTTTGTACCCTCTGTCTTCCAACTTTGAATTCAAATCCAAAATATTTAATGCTGAACGTTGAATTTCTCGATCATTCACTGACATTGCTCTGCTGCTCCATTAATATCTCCATCTACAAAAGTTTTTTCTTTAAATGACTCCGTAGGTTTAATAGATTTAAATCCTGCCTCTTTAATGGACGTCATGTTGGTGTATCTCCCAGGATCCTTACTCCATAATTTTGCATCTGATAATTTGTCTTTTGGGGGCGTACTTCGGCTTCTATAATGGAGGGCGTTAATCATAGCGGTTTTCACCACCGGACAACCCTGTAGAACCTGAAAACATCTTAAGAAATCCAAACTATGAGGATGGAGGATGTGGCGGAGGGTGGAGAACAATGGCGCGGCGGTGGTGAAACAGTGTTTATGGATGAAATAATAGTGAAAAATGAATTGTTGCGGTAAAAAAAACGAATAATAGGGTTTGGTGTAGAAATGATCGTGAGCCGTTTGATCATGATCTGGTTATGAAGATCGACGGCAGAGATAAAACAGTGGAATGATATATGAAAATGGGAGAAATGGATATGGAACATTACATTTTAATGTGAAATATGAAACTTTGGACATAAGCGGAAATACAAAGAGAATGCATGAAATGCAATGGAAATGCGATCGGAACAATCGTACGAAGTGGGACCCGGCGCGGGTGGAGGGCGATTAAGTGATGGCCGTTGAATCTGATGGAGGGACGGACGGCTAAGATCGTATCGGGTAATCGCAATCGCAAGGGTGGAAAGGAGTAGTGTTTGGAAAGTGCGATTGCGATCGGGAGTAGGGCTGCGATTAACGCTAGGCCGTCCGATCTAGCGGGAAGATCGACAGTGGATTATGCGATCGGGTGGTGAAGGAGTGGGGACAACCGAGAATTACAGTGCAGTACGGTGAGATGGCGGATCGCAAGAGATTTAAACGCGGAGACTTGGCATTAGACCTTCCAACAGAATATACAAGGAACGACTGAACATATGACGAAGGCTTGTGTGATGGTGACATGGCGGTGAACACATGGGATAGTGATATGGTGGAGGACACGTCACCGTGATTCCGCGGGGTATGGGCCCCTTCCCCCGTACGCTTCTCGACCACCGCAGAAATCCCATACGAACAATTCTGTCACACGCATATTACGAAGGCAGCAAGCCTTATGATGTTTTCGTCTTACATTCTTTGCCTTTTTGCTTTACACCTTCGCCCTTTTTACTTTATGCTTGGACCTTTTTCATACATATGCTTCGGTCTTTAGGCACGGGACTTCTCTTTACCCTGTTTCTCTTCAATCATTCCTTAAATGTTTCACCATCTGTCATAACCTTCGATACATGGCTTCTCAAGGTTTAATTCAAAAAATGATTCAATGCTAATTAATGATCAACCATTCCATAATCATAATTGACATGAAAAAAAAAAATTCAAACTTGGAGGAAGAACTTGACCTAGACTTCCAAGAACACACTAGAAAATTTTCAAACACATGAAAAACATATAAGCTATAGGTCATGAATGGATATATGCTCATAATCTTCTAAGATTCATCTGAGAATCACCAATAAGGCCTTATGCCCTCTCCACAGATCCAGAGCAACACTTATTAGTCCATACATTCATCAACTGGTCAATAACTAAACAATTCATTACAAGAGACATAGATGGTACACATCATATAACCAACATATAACGAGTAAATAACCAACATAGAAAGCATGGAAACTTATTCATAATATCACCAAAATAATCACTACAAATTCTCATAGATCACAATAGGAAAATGCCTCATATTAACATGTGAAAATACCAACCAAGTTAGGGACTTCCACGTGCCACCCAACCATAAATCAGGCTTAACCAAATCTCTCTTTCATCAAATCACCCTTGCACAATATTCCAATCATGAATGTGGTATATCATGCAATAAACCAAGACAAAACCAAACCAGGGCTTCTAGAGGCCAAACCACCTCAATCCTCAACCATAGTGATTCCACCTCCATGGTCGAACATCACTAACACCAACTAGATCGGTTGTTACCCAAGTTGTCTAGGGCTCTAAGAACTAGTAACTCAACCCACAAGGTTCCAGGGATCTGGAGCATTTTCGAACCCGACTCTAGGTACTTGTAACTCAACCCACCAATGGATCTAGAGATTTTGTCCTAATCTAGGCTCTAGGACTAGTAACTCAACCCAATTTGTTCTAGGGATTCCAGAGTTTTTTTTCCCACCAAAAACCATAGGCCATATGAGCATTAAGCACTAATCATAAAAAAAATAAGTGGAAAAACCATGAATATATAGGAAATGGAAAGGCAAGGCCAAAACCACTGTCAATCCAGGAAAATATCCATGCCAATGATAATGCATAACCAGAAAATCACATAAATATACCATGCATCCATAAATGAGAAAGGAAATCACACATGCAATCTGCTACCTGCAAAGAAATCTAGTTATATTTGTTAATCCGCATGTTCCCTTGTGCTTTCCTACTTTCCTTTGTCTTCTTTCTCCTAATCCAATGTATGCCAAAGTGCTCCAAGAATACCCCAAAAATACTCTAAGTGTGCAAGAGTACGAGAGAATGAGAGAATAGAAGAGAACTCCACCCAAAAACTGTCAAAAGGATAGAAATTGATACTCGAAATCCTTTTTATCATTGAAGCCTCTATTTTCTTCATCTTCCTTAATTTTTCCTTCAATTCCCTCTCATGCAAATTTGTGTCTCTTCACCTCTGTTTTCTCCTATTTTCCTTTATTTCATAAATAAAATGCCTATTGTTGCCACTATTCCTTTACCAATGCCTTTGTCAATTTCTATAGCCATTAATTAATCATGAGTGATACTGTCACTATTTTTTTCCCAATATTTAGCTTGGAATATGTTTCCCATGACCTTGATCTTATTTTCTTTACATGGAAAATCAAACAGGGTTCTTACAGAACCCTTATGAGTTTCTAGTGAGTTGGCTCAGTTTTGGCTTAATGGACATGATAATCACACGGAAACATGAGATAGGGTTCTTAATCAAATCAATTTTAAGTAAATGAGGTGTTAAAGGTCACCACTCATGGTATCTAAATTGATTGCACCAATAAATGATCAGATATCACCAACCATGAAGTAGGCATAGTGGTGCTACTTGAAAGAGTTCGTCATTGAGAAAGTGATGCATGTTGCATAGAAGAATTGTATAAAAGAATAAGATCTAAGAAGTTCCACGCACTAAAGTAAACGAACAGAAAATGGGAGATTGATCATTTTGGTGTCAAATTTGAACTTAACTCAATTGTTGATTTTTAAAATATTCTAGAATCAAAAGGACATAATTGAGGTCACAAACGGATCATGGTAGCTAACTATGGGGATTCATGAGTTGTTCTCTCTGGGGGTGACAAAGTGATTCCTTTATCCATTGATCACAAGCCAAATTGTGTTGACAAGATGGAATGCATCGATTTTGTGGGTGGTAGTGTTAGTGACTGGAATGGAAGCCATGTCTTGTGATTTTATTTCCATGACCAAGGCCATAGGAGACAATTATCTGAAGCCACCGTAATTTCAGACTTGGAGGTGAGCTTCACGGTGAGGACAAGGGAAGAAAATTTCTTAATTATGGCAAGTGATGGCCTTTGGGATGTGATCTCCAACCAATTAACATGCGAGGTTTCTAGGAAATGCCTCGTAATTAACAACAAACGAGAAGGATAAAAGTGACAATTCATCTAGTCCTTTCGCATATTATTTGATTTCCAATATTCTAAAGTATCTCAACTTGGCAAAGGTCAAGGGGGTTTTGCCTCCATCGCTGGCCACAACACCCAAGACTAACAATACCACAAGCCCATCAAAAGGTTACTTGTTTTATAACAATGGTGTAAAATTTGGCTGGAGCCAGTGACAACGCCCATACTCTCTTGGTTGTGATGAAAGAGGCCTTCAATGTAGCTAGGAGAAAGCACTCTATATTTGGTGTACTTTAACTCAAAGGCATCAAGATTCACCTTGAATAATGTTTCACTGAGATTTGAAGAGTTGGTCAATTTCAAGCACTCTCCACCCTTTGTTTCTTTTATTAGGAGGGAGAGTCCACTCTCTTATTCTTTGGGACTTTGGTCTTCTCTAGTGGTTGTTATATTGCTTAGCTTCCACTTTTATGTAAATATTGTTAGGAATATATTATTGTATGAAGTAAGGAGTCATTTTTTCCATGTTTCTATCTAGCCTCTAATAGGATCTATTTGAGGGGCCTCTATGCTCTAGCCATCTCTCACCATCTGAATTATGGACTTAAGGTTCTACGAGAGATAGGGAAATATTGCGAATCTAAATGGGTGGACTCAACTATGCAATTTGCAATGAGATCTCCTCCAATTGAAAATTTGGCATAACTAAATAGTTTCAACTCTCACTATAGCAATGGTGCCACTCATGGAACATGGATTCCATATGTGACACACTGAGGATGAGATACCCTCTCTTTATGAGCAAGTGGTTTAACTTCAAGCCTCCTTGAGACAATTGCAAATTGGTGCCTTCTCCTTTGAGGTCTTAGTTAGTCCTGCATTCACTGGTCTTCCAAATTTAAATTTTTGGTATCTCCTATGGAGGATACAATCCTAGGTAAATAAGATCTCACCATTTTCAAAGTATAACTAGAATGAGGTATAGGTGTATACAAATTTTGGTTATTTTCTAGAGATTATATGTAACCAATCATGTTTTTTTATAAGGTAGTTGGCACATGTTTGATTTTAGTTAGCTCTTGGATAACATACCTTGGAAGACACTAGAAGCATGATCTTTCATTTTCATAACTTTTGTTGTATGGATATGCGTCCATTATATATATATATATGTGTGTGTGTGTGTGTGTTCAACACTTTTTCTAGTCAAATTTTCTCAAAATCCTCTAAAAAAATTTAAAAAGTTTATTTTTAGTGCCTAGGGGATTTTTTAGTATGTTGAATCCATTTATGCATTCAAAAGTACATTTTAAATAACAAGAAATCACAATTTTTCTCGAAATTGTATTGTTGAATTATGATAAAAATGGGGTAGTTCAATTGGTGATTGAAGTAATGTGAAGTTCAAATCCCTTGGTTGTGACCTGGTTTACGGAGAGGACATGGTTTACGGAGAAGAGGACACGAGGACACGTTGTAGACCTCAGAGTTTTACTAGTAGTAGTAGTAGTAGGTATATATATATAGATGATTCAACGCCTTGAAAAGCCCTAAATATTATAATTGTACATATTAAACAACAACAATTCAACTTTTTAAAAATTTCAAAGGAATTTCGTTTAAAATTAACCATAAAAATGTGAGTGAAAAAGGTCATTTTGTCTATAACTTAAACTATGCTTATATATATATATATATATATATATATATATATATATGAAAAAAAAAAAATTATAAGTAGCATCATCATTAAAATAATTAATATATCAAATAAATATTAATAATTAATAATATTGTTATTTAATTATATTATTTTTATTTTTATTTAATTTAAATATAATTATGTTTATTAAAAATATATATATGATATTATTTTTATTTAAATATTTATTATTTTTTGTATTTAATAAAATAATTGATGTTAGAACGAAGACTTTTGTGATTTATAAAATAGATAAATGTATTTCTAATTAATCACATCATTAGAATTTGGTGGAGGTTTTGAACCAACTAATGTGATTCATCTTCAAGATAAGGTGAAAATATTTTTTAATTGATTAAAAAAAAAACAATTGATAGAATAAAATATTAAATTACTTTTTATTTATTTAACCTGCACATCATTCAAATAGATTAACCACATATTAATATACATTTCAAATAAGTTTCTATAACACATTAAATATACATTAAAAAAAATGTATAATTTTTTTGAAGGTAAAATCATTTATAAAAAGCTAAATATTTTATTTTAACACATTAATCGCATATTTTTATTATTATTGTATATATATGATGATGATGATGATGATGATGATGATGATGATGACGACGACGACGACGACATACATTCGATAAGACCAATACGTTGTGTGTGAGAGAGAGATGATGATTAACATTCGGTAAGACCAATGTAGCTTATTGGATATCTAAAAAGGAAGAAGAATATAAGTTTGATTCTTCAAAATATGTGATTTATTGGACCTCAAGAAAAGAAAAAGAATCTAAATTTGATTCTTCAAAATCTTGTTTCTATGATCAAAGAGAATGGAAATAAGCACCAAGATAGCTATAAGCAAGATGGCTTAATAGATCAGGGAAATTGAAAGTGATAAATATAGAGAATTGAGAGTAGATGTGATATATATCATGGTTAATTCCTTAATTATTTATGGTTGTTTTTCATATTATTTAATTGTTTTAGATTTGAGAAGGTTTGTTTGAATTTGGTATTATAATTGTGATTTAGATAGTAATTTTTGGGTTATTTAAAATGTCTGTTTAACTGTCAAAATAAAATTATTTTGGTGAAAAATAAATATTTTTTTAATTATATAAATATCAAACTCCTAATTTAATAAATATTTACAAAATTTTAGATAAAATTGACGAGAAGACATAAAATACTAGATAAAATTAAGAACAAGAAGACATAAAACATATAATGGTTATACGCGTTGTTTTCGCCTGTCTTTATTTATATGTTAGCGTTACTATATAACTATGTTTTCCGTGAGATTGACTGACAACTCGACCTGCCCTGCAGCGTAATGTGTGTTTCTTGGTACTCACAAGAATTGTTGTTATGCTTGAAGAAGTTGCAGATTCTATTCCAGACTTTGGGAATGGTTATTCCATTAACATGATGCTGAAATAAGCTTGGAAATTCCCCAACTCATCTCATGAAATCTAGATAACATGGAATTCAGTCAATCCCTTTTTTTAATAACATGACGGGAGACTGCTTCCGTGGCTCCGCCCTCCCGGGATCTTCGGCTTCATCGAACCAGTCAACGAATTAAAAAAAATCACACTGACAGCGAGGATCGAATAGAAAATTTGTAGTACAGAATTGGTGTTTTTTCTGTATTATAGCGAGGAGTAGTACAGGCCCCATGGTAGTACAAGCACAGTTGGGTCAGCGCGATACAGATTGTTGTTGATGCCATTTATACCCAATTTTATTGTTGGGAGATCTCACCCAAAATCTCCATTACTACTCCATTCATCACAACTGTAGCAGGCATGGCTGCGGGAACAATTACGAGGGCAGTTATTGTTATAATTAGTTGCATCCTGATTCCATTAGTCGTTGCCCAGGGAGGCAGTTCCATTGATGAAACGAATTTGAGAGCAAAAGGCCTAATTCTTGTTAAGATCTGGTGCCTCATAATAGTTTTTGTGGGCACATTTGCAGGGGGGATTTCCCCCTATTTCTACAGATGGAACGAGAGCTTTCTTTTGCTGGGAACTCAGTTCGCAGCTGGTGTCTTCCTGGGGACGGCTTGGATGCATTTTCTCAGCGATTCCGCTTCAACTTTTGGGGATTTGACGGACAAGACGTATCCTTTTGCATTCATGCTCTGCACTGCAGGGTACCTTATTACCATGCTCGCAGACCTCACCGTCGCTTGGGTGTATCAGAAACAAGATGATGGATCAAATGTCACTGTAATTCCTCTTCAAAGAAAAGCCGGTGAGTGCCTCCTGTTTTGATACTCTTCCTTATGACGGTAGACTTTATAGGGAAGTAGGTATTAATTGCTAATTTGGTTTTGAATTAATTATGAATGGGTGCATTGTTAAGATATATTTTTTTAAAGTAAAGGATTGAAATTGGATAATCTTGTAAGTTAAATTTTGAATTGATTGTGAAAGGTAGTTTTATGTTGATGGTTTCTTGAAATATTTTGGAAATAAGGGAGACTTTCTTTTATGTTTATCAGATTTTGGAATATTTCAAGAATCCATAATGAGGAATATTTCAAAAATCCACAATAAGTTTCTACATACTGTAAGGAAATAAATACTAATTACAAATTAAATTGTGAATGGGTACATGGTTGAATTAAGATGTTGCAATCAATTTCCATTGTCCAATCTGATAACAATATTTGGTCTCTAGGTAATAAAGAAAGAAGTATTGGGTGGGCATTCTTGTTATGAGGTTAAAGCCATGCTCGGGTTTCAGTCCTACAAGGCTATGAATTGAGTCCTACAAGGCTATGAATTGTTCCAAGTATTGCTTAGTAGTGGTTTTTGTGGGTGAGTATTGCTTATTAGTTTTTTTTTTTTTTTGGGTGGGTTTTGGGTTTTAGGGACGACACAGTCATTGTTAGTAGCCCCATAACTTATTGCTCATGGTGGTTGTTTCTAAATATTCGGGCAAAGTGAAATTATGGTGCATTCTCGTTCCACTATTCCATCTCGCCAGAGAATGGCAAGCCAACAGGAAGGCGTTATTACTGCTTCCATGTCTCAGTCTCTTTGGATCGAACTCGATAATAATCTTGTTTGATTCAGTTCCTTTAGAAGTTATAAGAGATATTTGACACGGTTGAATCTCGGGAATTTGGCGAGAATGCTTATTTTTCTGATTTTGAAGTGGCAACAAAGCCTATTTCTCTTATTTTAAGGTGGGTAATCAACATCTCAAATGGATACCTGACCCTAAGAAATTTCGATGAAAAAAATTGCATCCTGACAAGCAAGTGTACCATTATAAACTTTTTACAGATGAGGAAGACATTAAACTACTCCTCAATTTACTGTTTGGATGACATACTCATTGGATTGCCATGGGTGGAAAAATATGTAATGTTTGACTCATAGTCATACTGATGACCTCGCTGATACTCCTGCAATAACTAATGTTCAGCCTGTAAACATTGCTCCACCTCACCCTATTGATCCACCCGCCAATGGGGCTCCCCTTTCTCCGGTGGTGATCTCATATCAGATTGAGGATTTAGTAATCTCTGCAAAGGTTAATTCTGTTTCTTGTAGAACAATTATGATGATTTAGTTTCGTTTGCTCTAGTTTTTTCTAGTTAAAATGCTATCTTGACCAATCTAGTTAGAGTTCTGCGCACAAATTTTTACATAAATATGTTCTCAATGTAATTATTATTTATTAATAAAAAATTTATACCCACTTAAAAAAAAATATGAGCTTTAAAGAAAAAATGAGTACATTCTTAAAACATTATTCAAGTCCATAAATGAGCTGAAAAAACAAAAATCAATATCACAATTTTGTTGTAAATACTGATATTCGCTCAACAGAAAGCGGAGTACCCACACATACCGGCGAGACACCACTCAGCTTGCAGGTGAGTTAATTATGTAATGCCACAGATTGCTTTATTGCGGATTTTATTTATCGTTGTAGAATAAGCTTTTAATTTCTTTGTTTCAGCAGATAAACATAGGGTCACCATTTTATTTTAATGATCTTGATCTATAATTTTGAGATAAACGGGACCTCCAAACGCCTGCGCAGACAACTACAACAGTGAACATGGTGACGGCAGCGTCATTAGTAAAGAAGACCTCCGTTGGAGACAGTTTACTGCTTGTACTCGCACTGTGCTTCCATTCTGTCTTCGAAGGGATCGCCATTGGTGTTGCAGGCAAGTCTTCTGATCTCCTCTCAGCTTTTATTGTAATATTCCACGTCTGATTTCCCCTATTTTGAGATTGAGATTATTGAAATTTCCCCTATTTTGAGATTGCGATTAATGAATACCTCAACGTAATGTTGTGTGATTAAAGGAACGGAGGCTGATGCGTGGAGAGCTCTGTGGACGGTGTGTTTACACAAGATATTCGCTGCAATTGCGATGGGCATAGCCCTTCTGCGCATAATTCCCAACAGGCCCTTTCTCTCCTGTGCAGCTTATGCCTTCGCCTTTGCGATTTCGAGCCCCATTGGAGTTGCCATTGGAATACTTATCGATGCTACTACAGAGGGCCGTGTAGCAGACTGGATTTACGCAATCTCAATGGGTTTTGCCTGCGGTGTTTTCGTTTACGTTGACATCAACCATCTTCTGTTGAAAGGAATAATACACAGCCCGCAAAGCCGTATCCTTCATGACAGACCAATTTACAAATATTTGGCCCTACTACTTGGAGCTGGACTGATTGCAGTGGTGATGATTTGGGATTGATTGCACACATTGTGTCAACATGGCTGATTCTCAGTTGTATCAATAGTATCAGCTACACTGCCTATTCAATTGATTTTTTTTAATTAATAAATTAGCATTTGCACCTAGAGATGCAAAGTGAAGAATGTGGAAAACCATAATTAAGTAAAATATATGGAAATTTTAGATTCCATATATATTTTAAAGAATGGAAAATATAGTATGATAGTGATCGGATTTCTAGGGAACAGAGGGACATTAATCTCTGCCCTTGACTTCAAAATAAATCTATGTTTTTTATAAGAAAAAAATATTGTAGAAAAAAAAGAAGGCAGAAATGATGGCCTTTCATTCCAATTATTGATGTAATAACTGAACCATCCGCACGTTGCTTTATTCTGTTGAAAAGCCATACTAATTGGGTGACGTTACCATATAGATATGTTTGTATATGGTCACACGCAGTCTAGTGATTTCTAAGAAGTCTAAACTCCATTGTGCTTTTGGGTTTGCTGGAGAGCACTTGAGTGATGGAGGAAATTAGTGGTTTATGGTATTATGTAATGATTTTCATGACATTATAGTTGGTTTGAAAGGTCATTAGTTTGTCAAGAAAGGGCATAGGAAAGCTCCCTCCAAGGCCTCCCGAATGACCCATTGTTGCGAATCTCCTCCAACTCGAGGGAAGCCCAATGATTCTATGTACCACTTTGCTGCAAAATAAGGTTCTTTGATGACCTTTCATCTAGGAATGAGAACCACAATTGTGGTTTCATCTCCCGCCATGGCCAAGCAAGTCTTAAAAATTCATGACCAAATCTTTTTTGGACACACCGTCATAGAAGCCACCAAGTGTCTCTCCTACAACGACTCTTTGTTGGCATCGAGCAACACCTGCAGGCCTCGTTGGTGTATGTTTCAAAGATTCTGCAACATCGAGTTGTTCAGTGTCACGTCATGAGACTGAAGGCCTTGCAGCATGTCAAGGGTCTGATGGTGGTTCTGAAGTCCAAGGACTGTGACCGAGTTTCCATGTGAGATGCTTAAGAAAATATATGCAAGGAGGAGTCGGCCATCTACCGAGTCAAGTTGATGATATAGCAGCTTAGAGGTTCAAGGATTTGCACAATAATAGGAAAACCGCTCTAGAGATTGTGGACCTTCCCATACATCTACCCAAACTCTAGATCCTTAAAGTAGACATCACCCACCATGATGAACAGGCCTGGCTGAGGGATGAACTTCATAATATCTATGTAGAAGACTTACCATTCAATAATTTTGTTGAAGAAGACACGGACTTCCAGGCTGCTGCTTCACTTCTCTCAAAAGAATATGATGCTATAGCCTATGGTTAATGCAAATAATTTCTTGTGTCAGCCTAGCATTAAGTAGAATGATGAAATCACCACGAGACACTTCCAGGTGCTGCAACAAAACACTGCTACATGTGATGGTCAATACAACTACAATTGGTGAATGCATTGTTGTGAACTTATGTGCACCCATAGCATATGTACCTTTTCCATATAGATCTCATTCTTCATTCACTATGAGATCAAAGTGCACAAGGTAAGTTAATGGTACTTCAAAGATCATTCACTACGTTTGTGGAATCATATCTCTTCACATCATTCACTTATAGCATACATAATTAGGATCTTAAACATAAATAATCACACTAATCTCTACATACTATAGGCAATTCTAAAAGCACAAATCATTGTATGTGTGCCTAGATTCAAAATACTCTCACCATCATCATTTATGTGTCACAAATGTTATTCTAGCTAAGAAAAGTGTAAGGGATAGAGTCTCAAACTTTGTCAGGAATCCAAAATACAACCAAGAAAAATTATCCATACAACCTCATCAATATTCAACTGTCCAAAGAAAATACAATCACTAAGGATAATTCAAGCAACCAAGATCCAACTCGTCAAAGATCAACATTACATTATGATATCTACATATAGATCTCTACATCAAATACTCATCATTAGATAAACAAGGGCATATCAAAGGTATCACTATGGTCTATGAAGATTGGGAGAAGAGTCACAAAACTAATTTCCACATATTGCTAACCCCTGCAAACATTAGACGAGTCATGGTATCTGAACATATGTACCATGTCCAATCATATAGATCTCTATAATCCAATCACTGTACTGCAATAGCAATGCAAGCCTCTGTCTCTTTAGTCAAGAAATCATCCTTGCATTCAAACATCAGATAACAAGAAAATAATCAAACCAAACGAGATTTCTATTACTGATATACAGAAGAATATTTGAAAACAAATCATAAACATGCGTTGATGAACAAACGAAACCATCCATCCTCTCTGTCATCTATCTCTACATACAAGCTTCAACAATTTGCAAATAAACAAAAAATACAAGTCACTACTGCCATGGTATCAAGGCATCCTTTGCATACATGTTAGATCCCTAAAAACAATGTGATATGAGCAAGTGAGGAAAGAAAACAAAAGCTCATTGTTTAAGAGAATAAGTTATTTTAGCAAATGCTACTATATATATATGCTCCCTATATCCTCCATTACACCTGCATTCAACAAGTTAGATCATAGATATCAATGCTTGATCACCTTCATGTGCCCTTGACCAAACCTGTGGGAGACAAAGCATAAGAAATTCAAAGAGATGCACTTTTAAAATGTATTATATCAATCTCCTTTTATAGCACTTAATCACATAAATACCTTAGGAAAAAACCAATGCTCTCCAAATACCACATGCAAAATAACTAATGTATTTAATGTTGGTATTATTGACCATGTCAATAAAACCCCATGCAAACAATTCCATTGACGAAAACAATGGTTTCACTCGTGGTTTTAATTTTTCACCACCTGCAGGCATGGCCACACGGATGATGAAGGTAAATTTTCGGTGAAACCTTCCCAGCCACCCTGTTAACAAGCCTTCCCAGCAGCTGCAACCTTCCAACCACACTGTTGAGCCTTCCTCCGTGCAGTTGAGGCTTAAACTACGCCAAAACAGCTCCACTCAGTCAAGTACTTGGCCACACTTATGCCTCCTACTTTGCAACATTCTACAAACCTTTGTAACCACCTCTCATTCAATCCTATACAAATTCTTACACTCAATCATCAATCCTGCAGTTGATGCTGTAAACCTACACTATGACCATCAAACAAACATGAAGACATACAAAGAATAGATGAACAAATAATCCTCCATGTAAACATAGTGATATGATATCTTCCATTAGTCTTTTACTCCCAATGACTGATGAGCGCCCTTTTTTACAATCTCGTTGCATAATCCCATAATATAGCAGAGCCAAAACAAAGTTTCTAATCTCGGGGGAAACTTTAACCAAATTCCCAAGCTACCAGATTCACCATGTATGTAGAATGTCTGATAGCGGAGGGAGTCGAGAAGTTGAGTACTACGGATTTAGTGGCTGAGGCTGTAAAGGTAGCCTTCGATTGGAGGTCCTCTGCAGAAGCAAAGCAGAAAGCTACTTTCTATCTTGATTCTATAAAAGCAGGGGATGTATGTGTTTTAGCAAGTACTTCATTTGCATTGGTGACACACGAAAAGTCTTCTGAAGTTCGTCTTTATGGATTCAAAATGATATAGCATCTAGTGCGGTTGCGATGGGAGGAGCTCAACAATGAAGAAAGGGAACACTTTACAAAGATGTAGCTAATATGATTTCTGAAGTAGCAAAGCCTCATGAAAAATGGGTATTGAAGAGTTAGACTACAACACTTTGTAGCAGAGGTGGTAAGGAGAGAAGGGGCTTACTCTACGGTCTGGCGTATTACCAACTCTTGTCTATATCTGTGATCAAATTCCAATACATGCAGAACTTGTTGCTATGGTGTTGAGGTGGCTTCCAGAGACATTTTGATGTGGTGAAGGAGCTTTGCGCGTGGCAGTCCACAGCGCCAATGTGGACGGTGGAGAAATGGAGATAGAGATCTGCGCGTAGCACGGATGGTGGAGAAATGGAGACAGAGCTCTATGCACAGCGGTCCACAGTGCCGATGTGGACAGTGGAGAAATGGAGGATGGGCAGAATGATTTAAACGAACGACTTAAACTCACCCACATGTCAACATATTATTCGTGAGAAGGGCGATATGGAAGGTTTGTGATTGGCTCGGGTGAAAAGTGTTTGCTCACCCCATGCCCACAAAGATAACACACCTCCGGCGTAATAATTAATGGAAAGTAAAAAAACTAAATCAAATAAATTTTAAATATTAAATTAATATCCATTATCTTAAAATCTATATTAATCAAATAATATCTACCTTAAATTAAATAATTTTTACTTTTATTTATATTGTGAAAAAAACATAAAACGTGCAAGAAACAAAAATGAAAATTTCATTATAGCATTTTTTATTTCATAAGTATACCAGAGTTATGTGCGATCCCTCATGAATTAACTTGCTTGGAGCTGATTGAATTTGTGCAATTACTACTGAGCGGACCAACATTTTTTACCTTTATAGTTAAATACCTCGAGATGTGGATTGATATTTGTCTCCGCGACTGGTTCACTTACAGTTTCATTTTCTCGTAGCAGGTGAATTTTAAAATCCTGCATAGTTGACAATGTTAGCCTTAACAGTTCACTGATTGGAGATGAGGCTTGGTACTTGTTTGAAATTGGTTCCAACCCACATATTCATGATTCATGGGGATAGGAAATTTAAAATCCTGCATATTTCAAAATTTCAGTTGGTCGATAGACATCTTGATGAGGGTTAGGTAATGAAGCAAGAAAACCAGAAGAAAATGGTACAAATTCGGGGTTTTAGTACCATATAAATGGGGCGGGGATATATTATAAGGCTAGCCATTATGGGGGTACTGGGTAACCTAAAGTGGAGTCTAACGCTCTTGTATTAATCCTTTCCAGTTTTTTGCTCCTCGATTCCTATCTTGTCAATCTGGTCCTATCGTTTATTTCATGACAATCCCAAACAAAAATGAATTATGGATTGCATTTTCCTGGTTCCTCTAGGTCACTACATGCTGGGATGCATGTTCTTGAATTCCAGTCCCAAGGAGCCTCACCCATGCTCACATCAGTTGGCATAATTCCTTATAATAGTAGCTCTGTCAATGAGGTAATTAAATTTATAACATTTAATGATAGAACATTTAATGTTTAATTTAGTGGGTTTTAGGAAATGGGCATATAATCTAGTTAAATTTTGCTGTGTGAATGTCCTGGAAGCAGAAGAAGAGGAGACGTAGTATGACGAAGGTGGAGATCAGCCTGAGATGCGCTCATGCAACCATAAGGAAAGCGATTTTAGAAAGGGAACAGAAACAGGAGCCTAGGAATTCATATGTTCCAAACGACGACATTTACCGAAACCCCCATGCCTTTCATCGGTAAAAATATTATATTTCAACTATAAATATATGAATCTTTACTACGGTTCATTATATCTTAATACATGGATTTCGGTCATTGTTAGTGGAGCTTATTTGATTTGTATTTTTATGTTTTTTTGTTATCAGGAGCTACAGAGAAAAAGAGAAGCATTTCAAGATATTCGTATACTGAGAAGGGGAACTACCTATGTTACACAATGGGTCGTCAATGAGTACGTATACGGCGGAAGGAAAAATCATTCACGAGCTTGAACTGGGGAATCAGTTCATGACGTAGAATCCAGAGAGCGGCCATCTTTATTTTCTTCCCTTCAACGTAACCATGATGGACGGTGGAGAAATGGAGACAGAGCTCTGCGCAATGTGGTCCACAGCGCCAATGTGGACAGTGGAGAAATGGAGGATGGCCAAAATGGAACGACTTAAACTCACCCACATGTCAACATTTTATTCGTGAGAAGGGCGATACAGAAAGTTTGTGATTGGCTGGGGTGAATAGTTTTTTCTCACCCCATGCCTGCAAAGATAACGCCTCCGGTGTAATTATTGCAATCCACAATCTATGTTGGCCTCAAATGGTAATGGCCACCACCAAACTCTTCTTGATCTAGAAATTAGTCTTGATTAGGTATTTTCTTCAAATTCTTCACCTCGATAATGTGTGAACATGAACATTATATACACTTATATATGATCAATTGTGGCATATTTGATGCATCACTCTTCCTTTTATTTCTAAATGTGATGTGTCCTTCTTCATTTTAATACCAATTTCAGTCAGTACTCTCAATTGCATGCTTTTGGAACATACATCCCCTTCGCGTATAAACTCAACTCTGGGGTCGAGCTTATGTCCTTTGGGAACATAGACACAGCAAGCCACCATGACAATCCACGAACTAAATAGCCAACGATGGAATACATGATGAATGTAAACTTTATAGCCTGTGTGGATTGATGGAGTATGGAATAAAGTGCCTTAGCATTGCTACTGTCTCCCAAGTGTCTTACGTCTTACATTTTAACATTAAATTTTGTTACCATGAAACCAATGAGCTTGGGCTGAAATCTGATTGAGTATATGGCTTGTTATGATTTCAGCCTTTTCTAAATCATAAGATTTGGTATATCTTGTTTGTAGGTTGTTGGATTACTCTTGGTGTTATAAGATAGCCTCGGAGTACCCCCATTTAAATCGATTTGCGTTCTTTGGATATACTCTTGGTGTTATAAAGGTAGCCATATGGTTGAATAGTGAATAAACCTGGTTGAATAATATCGAAGGTCTAATATAATCCACTGCCAAAACCCCTCAATCCCTAAATTAATCTAAAAAATAATTGATTCACTCATTTTATATATATATATATATAATTGTATTATTATAAAAAAGATGAATACTCAACCGAAAACCCTTTCAAGTTCAAGAGTATTATAACTTGCATTAATATTTTCATCATAATATAATTTTAAAATTTAAAATTTTCATTTTTGGTGTCATCCTAATTTTAACCTAAACTATATATATAGTAAATAGACTTTTACATCAAAATGGTGTAAAAATAGTTATTATAAGAAAGATGAATGCTCAACCGGAAAGCCTTTCAAGCTTACATTAATATTTTCATCATAATACAATTTTAAAATTTAAAGTTTTCATCTTGGTGTCATCTTAATTTTAATCCAGTTTAGGTTTACGTTGGATAAATAAAATGTTAAAAGAGATTAATTTTTTAATATTAATTTTTTCCTTATTTAATTTTGAATTATTTAATATATATATATATTAAAATAAATTATATTTTTTAATAGTTTGTTCATTTGCGAATTTTTTGTGATTATGTAATACTTTATTGTTTTCAATATATAATCAATATAGATCTACTTTAATTCCAAATTTAGTTGAAAGTTATCAAATATCTCAAAATAAGTCTTTTTTTTAAGGCAAAATTTGGAAAAAAAGTCAATCTCAGATATTTGTATTTGAGTCCTGGTAAACTCTTGAGAAATAAAAATTAAAAGATATATTTATACTTTTAATAGTATTATTTATATTTCTATAAATTTCAAATCTCTATAAGAATATTCTTATTTTTATTTCTTATTAAAAACTATATATATATATAATATAAGTATTACATTTTATATGCTTATTAATTAAATTTGAATATGAAATTAAATAAAATGATTATAAATATAACTTGTTATTTATTTTATATAATAAAATGGATATTATTTATGATTTTTTTTTTAATTTCAACCTTTATATTTATACAAATATTTTTATTTATAATTACGAGATATTGTGAAATATCATATTTACGATATAAATTATTATTATTTAAATTTAATTTATATAATAATTGTATTAATAAAAACAATGATGATGATGATGATGGTTAAGCATTCCTGTAGGGGCCCAGGGATTCTAGGTTTTTGTCTTTACTGCTGTAGCGTTGGTCCCTCTGCGTGCCTAAGCGCTGTGCTGCGGCTAGGCAGCTTCTGCAGTACACTGCTCGGCGAAGTCTCGTCTCCCTCTTCTTTGCTCGGTTGGAGCCTCCTCCTTTGCGCTTTCTTTGTCCGATCCTTGAGTACGCACCCTGCGAGCTGCGGCGTTCGTCTTCTGTTGGGCTTCTCATGCATTCTCCCGCGCTCCTCTTGTCCGACTCTTGAGGCACATCTGTGGCCTTATTGGCATACTGGAGGTCACGGACTCCCACAGAGTCCCCCTCCCAGCCTCCTCCTCTAACTACCTTCGGATACCTTTAACCTTCTTAGCCGCTTCAAGAGAGGACCCGACGACGAAATTTGTCAAAAAGTACATTCCTGAGATTTCGCTTCCTAGCGAGGGCCCTATTCAGGTGGCCCTCTCTCTGGCAGATCGCGCTCTAGTTGGCCAGTTTACTGGATTATGGCCCTCGCCCAAATCCACTGAAATCTGGGTTTCTAAGAACTGGGCTCCCCTCATCATGCATAGCATGTTCTCTTATTTCCTGGGTAGAGGGTATTTTCTTTTTGAATTCGCTGATAAGGAGGACAAAGAGCTCATCTTCAGGAATGGCCCTTATTTCATGGGGCCCCAAGGGCTCTATCTCAACAAATGGACTCCGGATTTTGATCCGGCGGTTGATGTTCCAACTGTTGTCCCAGTCTGGGTCAAGCTCCCGAATTTTCCTATGCATTGCTGGAATTGGGAATCGCTAAAGCATATCGGAAACACCCTGGGAAAATTTATAGACCGCGCAAACAAAAAATACCAGTATGACTGTGCCCGTATCTGCGTCGAAGTCGACCTGGAAGTGGGTCTTCCGGAGGCCATTAAAATCAAGGTTGGGAACTGGTCTCACATTCAAAAGCTTGACTAGGAGCAGCTTCCTTTCAAGTGTCGCAAATGCCACGTCTATGGGCACTTCGCCAAAGGATTTCCGAGCAATGTTAAAGCTCCCAAAGGGAAAGATGAGGGCTGGAACCAAATCAAAAGGTCAAGGACGAACAAAAAAAATTCTGGAGCTCAAGCAAGCAAAGGAACCCCATCTGCTGGCCAGCAAATCCAGACTCCTAAAGAGCAAGGTAATAAATTTGAACCTCTTAGCTCAAATTCCATAAAGTTGCAGGAGGCCGAAGCTCAGAACGAATCCTTAGATAAAGGCACTACTCCAGATCCTAAACAGGGTGTCATTACACCAAGCGGATCCAAGGGGAAAAATGCTGAAATGGAGGATATGGTGCAAGTCTCAGAGGAGTCTGAGGAAGAAGGTGAAATAGGGGATTCTCAAGCCTCGACCAGAAGATCAACAAGAGGACAGATGCCTGAGCGGGAAAAAAGGGAACAGGAAACTTACAAAGATAAACTTCAAGGCACCCAGCCAACCCTTGAAAAAATGTTGGAAAAATCGGCAAAGAAGACAAGAAACCAGAGTGGCTCCAAGGAAGCCCAATTCTCCCAAAAAAGTAAGTAATGAAAATCGTCTCCTGGAATTGTAGAGGTCTGGGCAGCAAAGCGAAAGAAGAGGCTATAAGGAGTACAACTCGTTTAGAAGCTCCAGATCTCCTCTTAATCCAGGAGACCAAGATGGAGGAAGCGGTTTTCCTCCAAACCAGTCATAGGTTTTGGAGTAAAGGTGGGGGGCTGGCTGTCTCATCTAGAGGGGCATCCGGTGGACTTGGTTCGTTATGGAATGCAAGCAAATTCTTGCTGCTCAAATCAATCCCAAACACTCACTGGCTGTTCTTGAAACTTCAGCTCGTTGAGTCCAAGGATGAAATTAGTCTTCTTAATGTCTATGTCCCGGCAAATGTAGGAGAAAAGAAGTCTTGTTGGGACTCCATCAGAAATCTTGCTGAAACTGAGAATCTTGAAAACACCATCATAGCTGGTGACCTTAATATTACCCTAGCCCTGGCCGAAAAACGTGGTGGCAGCATTGTGAGAGATCCTGCTAGGGAATGGGTGGAGGATCTGATGCAAGAGTGGGATCTTATCGACATCAAGCCAGTAAATGGAAATTTTACTTGGTCCAACAAAAGAATTGGTCCTAGCCACATAGTTGCCAGATTAGACAGATTTTTAGTCCATAGCTCCTTCATGCTTCGTGGGTTAGAAGCTAGAATGTGCATCCTCTCTTGCAGCGCCTCTGATCATAGGCCCATTTTTCTTGAGCTTCTGCCGCACAAGGACCTGGGGCCTATCCCGTTCAGATTCAGTCCCCTTTGGATTCAACTCCCAGGTTTTATGGATAAAGTTAAGGAAATCTGGGACCTGCCGGTTACTGGCTCACCTTTCTTTGTGTGGGAAGAAAAGCTCAGAAGGCTAAAGTCTGAGCTTAAAAGTTGGGCCAAAGCTATCCCCAGTCCGGCTTCTGAGCGGAAAGCTGCTCAATCCTCCTTAGAGGATCATCACCTTCGTATGGAGAACGCTGATATCACTCCTGATGATCTTAATAGGGAAGTGGTCCTTCAGCAAAAGTTTCATAGAGCATGCAAGGCGGAAGAAGAATTTTGGAGGCAAAAATCTCGCAGCCTTTGGCTCAAGGCTGGGGATAGAAATACCTCTTTTTTCCACAAGCAGGCTAATGCACGGAAAAACTTCAACTCAATCTCGGAAATCAAAGAAGGAAATGCTGTTCACAAGGAGTTCGAGTGTATAAAAAAGGCTGCCTTCAATCACTTTAAGAACCTGTATAGCGAGGATGAAACTGAAATTCTTTCTGATAACCTCTTAGATGGGGTTCCTAAAGAGATTACGTCCAGCATGAACAAAATGTTGGAAGGGAATGTCTCTCCGGAAGAAATTAAGTCTGCTATGTTTGAGATGAACCCTGACAAATCCCCCAGACCTGATGGGTTTACCGCCAGATTCCTTCAGGTCTGCTGGCAAATTGTTGAAAAAGACTTATGCAAAATGGTGAGGAAATCTCAATCTTGCCAGAAAATGGGGGGTAGCACTAATTCCGCTTTCCTTGCCCTCATTCCGAAGGATAAGGGAGCTAATGTTTTTAACAGATTCAGGCCAATCTCGTTATGCAACATTGGATACAAAATTATAACTAAGGTTATTGCAAACAGATTGAAAGGTATTCTCCCCCATATCATTCCGGAAAACCAAGGAGGCTTTGTGCAGGGAAGACTGATTGTAGACAACTTCATTCTTGTCCAGGAGGCGATTCACTCTAGCATTCAGCGCAAAGAGAAAGGTATGGTTATAAAGCTAGATCTTGCAAATGCTTTTGATCGTGTTAATCACAGCTTCATTGTTAGTGTTTTACGGAAGTTTGGCTTCGGGGAGGACTTTATTAACTGGATTAGGGCTTGTATTTCTGAGCCTTGGATTTCTCCCCTAGTGAACGGGAGAGCTGCTAGCTTCTTCAAAGCTTCGCGTGGGCTGCGCCAGGGATGCCCCCTTTCCCCTCTTCTATTTGTCCTTCAAGCTTCTGTTTTAAGTTTCTATTTAAATAAGGAAATGTCTGAGATGGAAATTCCGGGTCTTTGCATTGCTAGAGGGGTTAGAAAAATCAACCATGCTTTGTTCGCTGATGACACCCTTTTGTTGGGAGCAGCTTCCTTGCACTCTGCCTCCAAATTCAAAGAGGTCCTTAACAAGTTTTGTGCTGCTTCTGGCAGCATGCTCAATGAAGGAAAATGTCATATTTATAGCTGGAATATTTCCTCAGCTCTTCTCTCAGCTATTTCTAGGTGTTTTGGTTTTGCAGGCTCGAATTCCTCGTCGTCCTTCAAATACTTGGGACTCCCAGTTTTCTTCAAATCTGCCTTTTGCAGAGACTGGGATCCTCTCATTGACAAATTCAAATCTCGAATTCAGGCCTGGGGCCTCTTGTGGCTGAACTTGGCCGGAAAAACAGTCTTGATCAAATCTGTGCTAAGCAGTTTTCCCATATTCAATTTCTCTGTTCTGTTAGCGCCCACTGGTGTTCTTAAGAAGATGGATGATCTCATTTGGCGTTTTTTCTGGAAAGGAGGTAAAAATAATGATCATCGCATCCCCTTGGTGAGCTGGGAGAAGATCTCCCGTCCTGTGATGGAAGGTGGTCTGAATCTGAAATCTCTCCGAGCGCGGAATGCTGCTATGGGTGCCAAAATCATCTGGCGTATGGTCGATATCAGTCCTAGCTAGGCGCAGAAGGCTCTGTGGCGTAAATATTTTTCAGGCCCTAGAAAGCGGAGTTTGGACAATCCCAGGTCTATTCCCCATTCGCATGTGGCCAAACTCTGCATCTCCTCAGCCCCGCTTATCCAACATCACGTGTTCTGGGTGCCTGGGAATGGAAAATTAATCGACCTTTGGCAAGATCAGATCATGTTGAATCCCCCGCTCGCTGAGACATTTTCACTGCAGCCCCTTCGCTTATGGATGACTAATGCAGGTTTAAAAACGTTGTGGGATCTCTCGAGATGGTCGGAGAATAGGTGGATCGGTTGGACTGATATACAGGTGCCTTCTAATTTGAAATCTCAGTGGGACTTACTGCTGTCTCTCCTCCATGGTCGAGCACCAATTAGCCGTAAGCAAGCTGAAAAGAGGGGATGGGGGCCTTCTGGCTCCTATATCGTCGCCATGGGTTACAATAAATAGATGGAAATTCCCTATGCTCCCCCGAATCCTGCTGTCTGGAAAGGGCTGTGGAAATTAAAAACCATCCCCAAAGTCGACTATTTCTGCTGGCTCATGTGCCATAACAGAAATCTCACCGATGACAGGCTTAAAAAAAGAGGTTTTCATGGCCCTTCCAGGTGCCGGATGTGCTGGGTGGATGAAGAAAGCATCAATCATATTATGCTGAGTTGCAAGTTTGCCGTTGAGGTGTGGCACGAGCTTCTGCCCCCTTGGGGTGACAGTCCTCTTTTACCCAACTCTGTCCCTGAGATTTTTGCCTCTTGGTCTTTCATTTTTCCTGGTGGTTCCCCTAAGAACTGCAGACTTGTAGACATCTGGCTTTCTCTCCCCAAATTTGTCTGTTGGCAAATTTGGCTTGAACGAAACAGCAGAACTTTCAGGGATAAGGAGCAGCCAGCTAAAATCGTTATTTCAAAAGTTAAGGCTCAACTTAAAGAAAGCTTAGATGACTGCTTTGATGACTCTAATCTTAGCCAGAGAGACAAGGATTGGAGCAGCTCGCTGGGCTTCAACGCTTCGGCTACCCCAAAACATATTAAGATTATGGAAACCTGGCAGATTAGACTAAATGAGAACGATTTTTCGGATTGGCTTCATAATCATTCCTCCCCCCTCTTATTCTTCGATGGAGCTGCTAAAGGTAACCCTGGGAAAGCCGGGGCGGGTGGTGTGATAAAAAATTATGAAGGCACGAAGATTCACAGGTTCGCCTGGGGTTTGGATCATTCTTCCAGCATTCAAGCTGAGGCTCTCGCTCTCCTCCAAGGTCTCACGCAAGCTAAAATTCTGGGCATCAAAGATCTTGTTGTGATTGGGGACTCGCAATATATCATTCAATGCCTGGTTAAGGATGTTGTTCTGAAAGACATTAGATTTGCAAGATTGATGGAGAGAATTACAGCTATCTCCAACACTCTCCAAAAGGTCACTTTTTTTCATGTTCTCAGAGGCAACAACAAAGAAGCTGATCTTGAAGCTAACAAAGCAGCCCTTCTCCCCGCTGGCTCTTTGTTGAATAATGGTCATGAGGAATGGACTCCCATTCCCTAGTTTTCTGCTAGCTTTCTTGTTCTTGTTCGTTTCTTCATGTTTTACTTTATCCTTTTACAGCAATTTGTTTTCATCCATAAAAATGGGAAAACTGTGGATCTTGCTGCAAGGATTCCCTGTAAGAATTTAGGGAATAGTCTCAGTTATTTTCTATACTCTGTGACATTAGAGAAAGACAATGAAGCAGGGTTTCACTTTGTAATCTGTTTGAAGGCCTCCTTGCCCAAGATCTAATACAAATCATAACCGTTCTTGTTAAAAAAAATGTTCATCGAGACCAATATTTGGTCTATCGGACTTAAAGAAAAGAGTTATTTAATTTGATTTAAGATTTTATTCTTATACTCAAAAAGCTTGGAGAGAAGCCTCTCGAGCTCACTATAATTTTGACATCTTAAAAGGCTAGGAAGGTCAGTTTTGCAACAAAGATTATGAAATTGAGCTTTAATGTGGTTGTACGCCCGACACTCTAAGAGAAAGTGACTTTCATTCTCAATGTTCATATTCTCACAAAGATGGCAAATCATTTCCATCCATAATATTTTAGGAATTGTCCAACGACAAATACATAAATTTAATTTTCAATTTACAATTTTTATTAATTTTTAAATTAAATCAACATTATATAAAAATTAAATTAATTATTTTTATTATTTTTATTAATTCTTAAATAAAATCAACACTATATTATATTATATTGATCATTTAATTCAACATATCATTTTATGGACCTGACCCCACCTCCCAAACTAAATGGTGAAGTATCATTTTCACAAAATAAAAGAGAAAATAAACTATATAATTTGAATTTAATGTAAATTGTATTATTTAAATTTGATTTTGTTAATTTGCTATAAACTTCATGACTGATGTTTGTTTGTGATTAAGTTAATACATGTGCACTGAAGTACGTTTATCATATTTGAGTATACTAGTACTTGTAATTAATTGTGCATCAACTTCACTAGTGATGAAGTTGATGCATGTGTTCTTAAGTGGGTGTATCATACTTAGGATACGTGTTGTATTTAAGTTTCCATCATTGCGGAGCTTATTGGATTTAAATTCGACTTCGTTTAACCTCATTGCATTCATGCGGTTATTTAAATTCGACGATAATAGTTTCCCTCGATACGACATTTTGTATAATTATCATAGGCAGTGAATAAATTTTGAATCACCTTACAAACTAGTTTACCTGGTCCGGACGCTATATTTCCGCATTAGATTACAGTCGAGGATTTTGCACTAAATTACATTGGAGAACCTTACTGTATGTAACGTTGTAAACGTGGCCTTTGGAGTTGGAACGCTCGCTGATGGAAACTAACGGATATAGTCTCCATGGAGCGATGTTTACTCTCTCCATGGAGAGGACTCTTGAAGGCGTCTTGACCTTAGATTTTTAGGATCATTCATCTAATGGCGCTCATGAACCATATAGCTGGAACCTTGAGGGACAATTTGTTGTGGCTTTTGGTGGCTATTGTTGATTCATAATGCTAGAACCCAATGTGGACAATTTGTTGTGGCTTTTGGTGGCTATTGTTGATTCATAATGCTAGAACCCAATGTGGACAATTTGTTGTGGCTTTTGGTGGCTATTGTTGGTTCATGAGTGCTGCTGTTTTCTATCGTTAGCATACATGGTGTGGTGTGGTGATGGTGCAGGGAGGTGCTGCGTAGGGAGGAGCTGGGTGTAGGCGGAGGTGATGTGAGGTGCGTAAGTTGAGCGACGTTGAGTGCTGGTGCCACGGGGGTTGGGGAGGAGGCTGTGTGTTGGAAGCCCATAACAGTCTCAAATCTACACGCGCATCTTGCAAAGAAGCAGAAGGTCAACCGTTATTTCAAGCTGCTTCCATGAGGTGTGGGGGCATGGGGTTTCATTTCCAGGAGGTGTGGGGCATGGGGTTTCCCTCTGTCATTGGCGTGGACGAATTGGATTGATGGGTTTATGGTTATGTTTTGCTCGGGAGGACATCCGACCAACATGAGGTTTCGGGGAGCTTGCAGACTTGAGGAGATGGTGGACATTCTCAGGATGCCATAGTTGTTGCTGCTGCAATTTCTGAAGGCTTCCTGGTTTTTTCCGATTGGTCTATCGATTTTTTCCGATTATTTTTGAATTGTTTTCCACGGCATTGGCACATCATGGTCTGCGGCTCAATACAGTCTGACATTGGCAGTGGTATAGATTTATTGGCCAATTCCGGAAGGTGGACACATTTATTGGTGGCATTGTTTATAGCTGCCCTATTTATGATTCATGGTGGATGACTGATCGCAAATCTCTCTGGATTCAATTACTCTCATTTGATGGACATTTTTCGTCACTCTTTCGTCCTTTTTTAGGGTCCACATCTTAATTGGTATCTGATCTAGGTGCCTCTATTAATGATCTGTAGCAAGTATCTGTTAGACGCTCCTTATCTGGAGATCCTTCATATCCATCTAGTAATTTTCCCCACTTAAATTTTTGGTAGAATTCGGGATTCGTGCGATATTTCCAGGATTATCTGTACTTGCTTTGGGTTTATGGATTTTCGTTATTTGAGCATTGTGAGGTACTATAGGATGGTCTAGTCATTACCTTATATAGCATTCAAACTGCCGTTGAACCTACCCATTCCATATTATTAATCTTCTGCACCTGTCTGACATCCTGTGTCAAATCTCTGGATCTACGACCAGACTGCCATTATTTCCTATTCTGATGTTCCTTGTATCTACGATGGATCCCGGAATTAAACAATTTTCTGATTATTCAATTTCTGATGCATCGGGTATAAGCAAGGACCAGGAAGCCGATGAGTTCATTATTCGACTGGATATCTCATATCCATCCGATCCTAGAACTGAAGGGCATGCCGGTCATGGTAGGAAGTAGAAGGGTGTCGGATCTCCGGACTGAGCTGGGGAGCCAGATCTCCCCCAATCATGGGGATAAGAAATTCATCGTTTTTCGGGCGCCATTTTGTTTTCAGGACAGTCTTTCTTTCATCAAGTGAGCCTGTTTTATCCTTTTTTGGAGTGCAGGGTTTTTGGTTTTGTCCAGGGCGGGTTCTCTTCTTCAAGCGAGCTTGACAATATTCATCAAGCGAGCCGGAATTCCATATGTCAAGCGTGCATGATGATTTACAAGCGAGCCAGTTCTATAATACAAGGGTTGCGCACAGCAAGTGGGATATCGAAATCGCTCAATGTTTTCAAGTGAGCCTGATTTGGTGTTTGCACAAGCGAGACTGCCTCTTATCAGTCATGGAAGACACTATGGAACACACCTTTTTGTTAGCCTTCTTTCTATTCAGTTATCTTTTATTTCCTCATTGTCATGAATATAATGCTTCTGTATTTTCTTTGAATGTTCTTTTCAATGTATACAGGGATGATCTCGTGGGTCTGTTTTATACTACCCGTAATATTGTTGGCCGTGAACATCGAATAAATTCTCTTCAAAAGTGTATTCTAGATGTATTTGGGAATATGGTTTTCTCGTCAGTTTTTATTCCCAAGTTTGAGAATGTATCGATGATCATGTACCGTCATATATCTTTTAATATATACAACGTTTTTCGAAAAACAAAACATTTAAGATTTATATATAGCTTATATTTATGAAAGATGTGAAACCTTAATATTTATCATATTTTTGTTAATTGATTGAATTATTTTATAGATTTATTATTTCAATTTTAGCCTTTAGGTTAATTTTATTTAAAATTTAATAAAAAATTGTTTAAATTATAAATTTAAATTGAAGAAGATGATGATGATGGTTAACGTTCATTGAAACCAAACTTTGGTCTATCGGGCCTAAAGAAACGAATTATTTAGTTTGTTTTAAAATTGTACTCCCATGCTCAAAGAGCTTGGAGAGAAGAGTCTTGAGCTCACTATAATTTTGACATGTTAAAAGGCTAGGAAGGTCGGTATTGCAACAAATATTATGAAACTGAGATCTAATATGGGTGTACGCAGGGTACTCTAAGAGGAAGTGATTTTCATCCTCAATGTTCATATTCTCATAGAGATGGCAAATCCTTTCCACCCATGGTGTTTTAGGAACTTCCCAATGACCTGTTTCACTATAGAGCTCATGAGAGTTCATTCTTATCTTGGCTATATTAATTTTCTCTTTGAGCTAGTTAAAACCGAGAGATACTTTTGATCTTCTAGAGTAAGGTTGATGAGCTCCTTATAATATCTTAATTTTCTTTTAACCTCTAAATCTTTCTCACACCACATTTTCTCTTTAAACTTAGAAGTAACAATATTTGTAATGTTATTAATATTTCGCAATACAACATTTTCTTTGATCTCCCAATGGTTTAACCAGGCCCTGGTATCTTTATACCAACCTCATTTGAGCCTTAGGTGGTTTTGGCTGGAATTTAAAGTTAGCTTAGGAAGTCTATGGTCTCCCATGTTATTGATTTTGTGCTTGTACAACAGGAGGTTAGTCATAGCTAGGCTCTCGATAGGGCAAAGACCCACTTCTATAAAGAGAATAGGATAGGGTGTATTACAATTAATTTTGAGGTCATACGTTATAAAACCCTTCTAGATTTGCTCAATATTTCTCCAAGATTCTCTAGAGTAGTTGCAACCCAAAACCTCACATCCATACAAGATAACAAGAGTGACTAAAGTTTCAAAGAGGAGCTTCTTTTTATCCCACATCACAAGGTTTACTGCTTTACAATTATTTTCAAGACCAAAATAAGCTTTCTACCCTCCATTAATCCTTTTCTCAATGCTATAGTTCCAATTGAGCTTCTGATGAATATCAATTCCTAGGTACTTCTAAGAAGACTTCCTCCAAGTTGCTATTATCATACACAAAATTAGTGTAAGTGTCCTTCTTGGATTTGATAATCGTAACTTTTGTTTTGTCAGGGTTAATAGTCATACCCATGGTAGAGCAGAAATCCTTAAGAAGCCTTAGTTGCTTATCAAGATCATATGGGCACCTTGTCAGAAGAACAATGTCATGAGCATAGAGAAGAAGGATGATGACTATTCTAGCTAATATCGTGTCAGCACAACCTGCTTCCTCAAAACAACCTTCTAGCTTGTCGATGTAAATGCCAAATAGGATAGGGGAGAGGGGGAAACCTTGTTTAACTCCGATATTACACTTAATATCTTTCGACCACCCCTCGTTGCTCTTAAACATGGCAATTACATTCTTGTATAACCTTATAACGATAGCTCTCAACTCGAAAGGAAACTTTATCTCTTCTAATTGATTCCATAGGTTATTTCTAGGTACCGTATCGAAAGCCTTTCTAAAGTCCACAAAGCAACAAAAGAGATTGGATTTATCATTAAAACATTCCTCCACAATGATCCTAAGCGTAACCAGGTGGTCTGTTGTTGAGTGTTGCCTTCTAAAACCTGCTTGGCCTTTAGCCCACTTACCTTCACTTTCAAGCCATATTATCATCTTCTTTTCATACCATATAACTTGGCTAAGATAGGGCTAATCATAATTGTCCGATAATTAGAGGGGTTATTTGTATCCCCACTTTTTAAAATATGAATATTGAGGCTTTGCGTCCATGGTTTAGGGAACCCTTGCTTGACTACTTGATTGAAAACCTTGTGGATATGAGGGATGAGGACAAGACCTCCAATTTTTAAGATTTTTGTTAGTAACCTTCAATGTCCTTAGCTTTTCAATTTTCCAGATGCTTAACCCCAAAATCTATGTCTTCTAATGAGAAAAATTCTTCCATTATAAGCGGGGTTTCAAAGTTATCTATGAAATTTGGAGATTCATAAATTTTTTTAAGATAGGAATTCGAGTCGTGTAAAGCAATTCTATTATTATCTTTATTTTTCTAGTTAGAATCTACCTCCACAATTTCTTAGCAGCTACCTTAGAGAGGTGTAAGATATTTTCTTGTCTTTTATAACTGTACTGCATTTTTTTCCTTTTAGATAGGGCTTTGTATATTTTTATCTTGCCAAATCTAAGAGACTCATCAACAACTTCCTTAGTTTCTCTCCTAGCACTTTTACAATCTTTATCATACCAAGGGTTTGTTTTGCTATTTCTTTTATTACTTGAAACTTCAATTGAGAACTTGTTAATAGAATATGAGAGGGTTGCAGTAAAATTATGATAGAGGTCTTCTATGTTGTCTATACTAGATAAAGGAAGAAAATTAAATGTTAATTCCTTTAGAAAAAGATCATTTTTGTTTCAAATATCTTAAAATATTTTTAATTTTATTGAAAAAAAAACATCCTATTTATATATTCTAAAACAATTCAAATAATGAAAATTATCATCTTATTCTATCATTAAAATTAGCACAATCACATTAGCAAATATATTTGGAAACATGGATAAGCATTAATGATATCAATGTAATATTAATAATTATATTGTTAAATATACAATAACAAAAATAACCATAGCAAAAAAAACTATTATTATGATTATTATAATGAATAATATTTACTAATTTATATTTATTATTATTATTATTATTATATTTTAAATAAATTATTGTTAGTATTCATTAATTACTATTTTATGACTATTATTATTAATTAATATTATTCGTATTTTTAATAAAAATTATTATTTTTATTTTTAATGAAATTTAATTTCATTATTAAGTGATAATAATAATAATAAGCTAATATAAATTTCCTAAAATAACATTTTAAATTGAGGTTGGAGAGTGGATATTTTGCTTTATTGCTACACGTAATTGTGAGGCAGAGAGGCGTATCGACTGGGGCTCGCACCCATGGAGGTGATGGGCACTCCCCAAGCGCCTCCCCCTCCTCCACCTCCGCCCACGACTGCTGAGCCTTTTAATCGGCTCTTGGCAGGGCTTCCAAAGAAGAAGATCTCAGAAGCTGCGAAATTCGTCAAGAAATTGGAAGATATACCTGAGATCTCCCTTCCTCCAGAAACCCCAATCCAGGTTGCATTATCTTTGGCCGAGCGATCTCTCATCGGCCAGTTCACTGGGCTATGGCCATCCCCCAAAACCACTGAGAGCTGGGTCATCAGAAACTGGGTGTCGTTGATTAAATAAAGTGTTACCTCTTATTTTTTGGGGAGAGGGTTCTTCCTCTTTGAATTCTCTTCAAAGGATGATAAAGATCTGATCTTCCAAAATGGCCCCTACTTCATGGGCCCTCAGGGTTTGTACCTAAATAAATGGACACCGGATTTAGATCCAGCAGTGGATGTGCCCACAGCGGTCCCAGTGTGGGTTAGGCTCCCAAATCTCCCAGTTCATTGCTGGAATTGGGACTCTTTGAACCACATTGGAAATGCCCTTGGGAAATTCATAGATCGAGAAAATAATAAGGACCAATATGACTGTGCCAGAATCTGCGTAGAAGTAGATCTAGAGGTGGGGCTGTCGGAGGCCATTAAAATCAACATCGGAAGCTGGACGCATTTGTTGAAACTGGACTATGAGCAGCTGCCCTTCAAATGCCGGAAATTCCATGTCTATGGCCACTTCTCCATAGGTTGTCCGTCCAATAGCGAGGTTGTGCAGGGGAAGGAGGACAGTTGGAATCAAGTCAAGCGCTCCAAAACTTCTCACAAGACTCAAAATCTGAAAGTCCCTAATGGAAAAGGTCCTCACCAGGCCTCTGCCTAGCAGCCCCCGCCCAAGCCGGTGCAATAAAATAAGTTTGATCCTCTAAGCTCGCAGATAGATGAAACTCAGGAGGTCGTGGTCCAACAGGTAGTGTCTCCAGATAAAGGTAACCTCTCTATCTCTTCCAAGGATGCAAGTGTTTCAAAAAGCTCAAAAGGAAACCCCATCGAAGTCAAGGAAGAGGACCAAGAGTCGGAAGACTCAGAGGAGGATGGAGAAATAGGTGACTCCCAAGCCTCTATAAGGAGATCCACAAGAGGCTGCAAAACAGATTAGGAGAAAAGAAAGCAGGAAACGTACAAGGATAAGTTACAGGGCAGCCAACCAACTCTGGAGAATTGTTAGCAAAAAATCCAAAGATGGAGAGAAACCAGGCTCAAGGCTTCAAGGGAGCCCACCAGAACAAAGGTAAATAATGAAAATTATCTCCTGGAATTGTAGGGGTATTGGGAGAAGAATCAAGGAAGAAGCCATAAGAAACTTAATAAGAATAGAAGCCCCGGACATATTCCTTATTCAGGAGACCAAGATGGAGGACTTAGACTTCCTCCAAACAAGTAAAAAACTTTGGAGTAAAAGTAAAGCAAAAGCTGTCTCAGCTCGCGGAGCCTCTGGAGGGTTGGGCACTCTTTGGAACGATAGCAAGTTTTCATTAGTATCTGAGACTTCAAATACTCACTGGTTGCTGCTAAAAATGCAGCATCTCGTTACTAAAGAGACATTTTGTCTCTTCAATGTTTATGTGTCGGTCAATGCTGGAGAAAAAAAGTCTTGTTGAGACTCAATAAGAAGCCAAGCAGACCTTGGGAATCTGGACAACATCATTATTGTCGGTGATCTTAATCTCACGTTGCACTCTTCAGAAAAGCGAGGAGGAAGCATTGTGCGAGATCTGGCAAGGGAATGGGCAAAGGATATACTGCAGGATTGGGATCTGCTATACATCAAACCCTCTTCTGGTAAGTATACTTGGCCAAATAAAAGAGTGGGCCTAGGCCACATTACAATGAGGCTTGATAGATTTTTTGTCCAAAGTTCCTTTCTTTTGCTTGGATTAGAAGCTAGTATGCAAATCCTTTCTTGCAGCATATCTGATCACAATCCCATCAAGCTTGAGCTTCAGGCCCACCCTGATCTTGGCCCCATCCCCTTCATATTTAGCCCCCTCTGGGTCAAGGAACCCAATTTTTTGAAGATAGTCAAGGAAAGTTGGTCTCAGCTAGTCAATGGATCACCATTCTATGTGTGGGAAGAAAAGCTCAGAAGAATGAAAGCTACTCTAAAAATTTGGGCCAAAACCCTTCCCAATCCAGCAGCTGAAAGGAAAAATATCCAAAATCAGCTAGATGCACATCATATGCTATTAGAAGAGGCAGATGTAACTAGAGAAATCCTTGATAAGGAGGCCCAACTCCAACAGCACTTCCATAAAGCCTGCCTGGCTGAAGAAGAATTTTGGAGGATTAAGTCTCGCTGCCTTTAGCTCAAAGTAGGAGACTGAAATTCCTCTTTCTTTCACAAGCAAGCTCAAGCCGGAAAATGATTCAATTCCATTTCTGAAATCAAGGGAGAAACTACCAATCACAAGGACTTTGCAAGCATCAAACGAGCAGCCTTTCTACATTTCAAAAATTTGTATAGTGAGGATGTGAATCTGGTTCAAAATTCTTGTCTTCTTGACTGGGTTCCCCCTTCAATCACAGCTGAGATGAACCATCAGCTAGAAGCTAAAGTCACCAAGGCTAAAGTCAAGAATTCCCTCTTTGCCATGGACCCAGACAAAGCCCCAGGACCGGATGGATTCTCCGCCAAATTTCTTCAATCCTGCTGGCAAATTGTGGAAAAAGATCTCTATAAAATGGTCCAAAAATCCCAAGTCTGTCAGAAAATTGGAGGAAGTACAAACTCTGCGTTCCTTGCACTCATCCCCAAGGAGAAAGGCGCCAGCTCCTTCAACAGATTTCGCCCCATCTCTCTTTGCAACATTGGTTACAAGCTGATCACCAAAGTAATCGCTAACAGGCTGAAATATCTTCTTCCCAAAATCATACCAGAGAATCAAGGGGGCTTTATCCATGGTAGACAGTTAGTGGACAACTTCATCTTAGTTCAAGAGGCAATCCTTTTGAGCCAGCAACGCAAGGAAAAAGGTATGGTTGTCAAACTGGATTTAGCAAATGCTTTCGATCGTGTTAGGCACAGTTTTCTCTTGAATGTTCTGCAAAAGTTTAGATTTGGTGAGAGTTTTATAAACTAGATCCGGGCCTACATCTCGGAGCCCTGGATTGCTCCCCTAGTAAATGGCAAAGCTGCTGACTTTTTCAAAGCCTCAAGAGGACTAAGGCAGGGGTGCCCCCTTTCTCCTCTTCTATTTGTCCTCCAAGCCTCTGTTCTCAGTTTCCACCTTAACAAGAAAATGCAAGAGCAGGAGATCTCAGGGATTTGCATAGCAAGAGGAGTCAAAAGCATCAATCATGCCCTCTTTGCAGACGATACTTTGCTGCTGGGGGCTGCATCGATCCTCTCGGCCAACAGATTTAAAGAAGCACTAGATGAGTTTTGTATGGAGTCGGGAAGTAGCCTCAACAAGGGGTAATGTCACATTTACTGTTGGAATACTACGCCCAACCTGCTTAATTTCATTGCTAGATGTTTTGGCTTCGCAGCCTCCTCATCTTGGACCTCTTTTAAATATCTCGGGCTCCCTGTCTTCCTCAAGCGGGCCTACAGCAGAGACTAGCTCCCCCAAGTGGAAAAATTCAAGAATAAACTCCAGGCATGGGGATTCACTTGGCTTAATATTGCGAGCAAGATAGTTCTCATCAAAGCTGTGCTCAGCAGCCTCCCCTTATTTCAGTTCTCAGTACTCCTTGCTCCAATTGGCATTCTTCAGAAAATGGACCAACACATTTGCAATTTCTTTTGGAAGGGAGGCAAACAAAATGAGAGGAAAATCCCACTTGTTAGCTGGGAGACTATCTCCAAGCCTCTAATGGAGGGGGGTTTAAACTTCAAGAATCTCTCCCTTCAGAACATTGCCATGGGAGCCAAACTACTTTGGAAAATCATTGCGCCCAAGCCTGGCTGGGCCCAATTAGCGCTATGGAGGAAATATTTCAAATGCAAGAGAGTTCGCTGCCTGGATGGGCCTCTACCCTAACGCGTCTCTCCCTTTGTAAGACTCTGCTCCAAAGCCGCCCCCTTGATCCACTCCAATGCTTACTGGATCCCTGGAAATGGTAGAAATATAAATATTTGGACTGATCGCATCATGGATCGAGCTCCGATTGGTGAATGCTCCTCCTTGAATGCGTTGCGCGGTTGGTTGACCGCTTCAGGGAAATCCACTCTGTGGGATATTTCCACATGGTCTAGGACGCGCTGGGCATGTTGGAACTTTATTGACTTGCCTCCGGAGCTATTTCACGATTGCGGCTGCCTTCGTTCTCTGTTGAATGGTATTGCTCCTACACATGCACGCAGAAGGGATATGCGTGGATGGGGTTCGCTGTCAGCTGGTTACACCGTAGCACAAGGCTACTCAAAACTCTCATTGAGACCGCATGTTCCACCTGACTCTGCTCCATGGAATGCGATCTGGCGCCTCTCCTCTCCGCCCAAAATTGACATGTTCTGTTGGCTTTTATGCCACAGAAAAATCCTCACCGATGATAAATTGTAGAAACGTGGACTTCATGGCCCATCCAGGTGCCCTCTGTGCAGAGAGAATGTGGAATGTGCCACCCATCTCATGTTAAATTGTAAATTCGCTGTGCAGATTTGGAGTGAACTGATGGATTATTGGAACCCCAATTTTGTTCTTCCCATCTCCATAATTGATCTCTTTGCAAATTGGCAGAACAGTTATCCCGGCCCTCCTCCCAAAAACAAAGTGATTAAAAGAAAGCGGCTGGCAGGTCTTCCCTGTTTGTGTCGCTTAGTGTTCCTAAATTGGGTTCATTAATTGTCAACCAGGGTTAGTAAACTGCTGAAGTGTGGTGCACTATATGTGCCTAGGTATTTGTTTCTCACTACGTTGTGTTTAGTGTTTTATGATGTTTTTGGTTTTATGGTTTTATGTTTGAAAAGGGAAAGAACTAAGTGTTGGTGAAAAGAAGCTATTGGTTATATTAAAATAGAACAAAGCCTAAACTATGGATGGCAAACAACAAATGCAAATCTTGATAATGACTTCATTGCAAGGAAGTAAATCACAACATGAGCTTGAACATATCCAATTCATTAATTAAAGATGTGTTGGAAGAGCTTGAGAAATGGACAAGTTAAGTGTAAATGAAGTTCTCCTAAATAAACAATCAACTCACAATATTACAAAAAAAAATGATTATTTGTAACACAGTAAGGTTTCTATTCTAGATTAACCTATGATGCTGAAGTTACCCTATTCTGCAACTTGACTTATCACTACGAGGCCTTATTCAGAGGTTTAGAGATTTTCTAGAACAATGTTTGGGAAAAAGGCTATAGGTGAATTTGTAAAAGATTTGGAGAATAATCAAAGCCTTAAACTGATATTACTGACCCTTGTTCATGTGATGATGTATCATTATAAATTCAGAACAAAAGTAAGTTGTAAATAATGAAGGCCGAGAGACTAATTTTGACAAATAGTACTACTTGAAATACAATGGATAACACTAGGCTAGAACGCGGTCTATCAATCTTAAAATACAGTGACTACAACTAAACTAGAATGCCATTAATATTTTCTTGAAACAAAATGAACTGAGACTGAACTAGAGTGCTACTAATCTACTTGAAGTACAGTGAATAGAGTTAAACTAGAATGCCATTATCAAACTTGAAATGTAGTGACAGAGCTGAACTAAATGCAATCAACCTCCGGAGTGTTATAACTAAATTAACATGCAGCTAGTCTATGGAATTCTACAGCCCATCTCGTTCAATATGAATGATATTTTGGAAGAGTTTGTAAAAACAAGTATGGCTGTATTATTCAATGCAATTGAACATAAACATAAGATTTGAAAGCAAATACAACTAGGATCTAAGATACCACAGCTGTTTCTTATTCATTGTTAATGATGTTTTGGAAGAGTTTGTAGGAGTAAGATCGGCTATGACACTTAGTGTAAACAAGCATAAATCATAAAATTCGAAAGGAAATGCAACTAAAATCTACAACACCACAGCTATGCCTTATTCATCGTGATGATATTTTGGAAGAGTTTATAAGAGTAAGTCTAGCTGTGATGATTAATGTAAACAAGTATGAAACATAAACTTTAGAAACTTTCTTAAGCTAGAAATGAAAAACGAGACTAAAATGCTTATCTAAACGTATGAACAAAGCTGCTCAGGTAGCAGGGGCCCTCTACCACCGGAGTAGCACGCAAAATCTACTTCAAGATTGACTCAGCGCTTTCAATAAAATGATGCTTCTTTCATTAAAAGAGAAATTACTTCAAAACAAAGTGTTTTCGGACTTCTGAAATCTAGCAATCAAACACAAAATCTAACCTTGTCCCTCGGTTTCCTGATCCATATTTATAACAAAATTACATAACTGTCTTGAGATAACCTAGGGATAATTGTCTTTCCAAATTAAAATCAAACTAGAACTCTGATGGTGGTCTCGTAATATGATTAAGGACATTTGGACAGTCCTTGTCCTATTAGGAGTCTATCTCCTAGTTTGAGTTCCCACGTGCATAACCACCTACATAATTCCGTTCAAACTTCGTGGAGAGCAAAAAATGATGAGGGAATGATGTGGAATACGATCATATGTGTTTTTCTTTGAGATGACACCTGGAACCTGCGTAGACATGAAGATAGCTGCAGAATCAAAAACTAGCAACAAAATGTCTGCATTCTGTAGCTAGATCTAGTTCAAAAGTACTACAATGACAAAATCATAAAAACATAGCAAGTTAGTCATGATATACATTCTTAAAGCAATTTTAATTAATTCTATTGATCATTTGAGCCTGTAATTAATAATGGACAAAGGAAATGGAGTGGAATGTGGTGGAAGAAAGAACATCTTTGGAGCTCAACATACCCCCACTGCTAGGTTCTTGTATGTCCTCATGCAACTATTCCATGAACTCTGAGACCTCTGCAAGGACATCCAACCCTCTTCTTCTGCTTTGCCTGGAAGTCAAAAGCCTTCTGGGCTTCCTTATGACTAACTTGAATCTCAAATTTGTGAGTTCCCTGGTTAACTTTTTATTTTTCTTCTTCAATTTTTCACTGGCCTTGTGCAACTTTTGCATTTGTAGAGACAGAGTTGAATTCATATCAGTTTTCAGTTTAACCTGCTCTCTCATAATTTCATTCTCATTCTTGATATGCCTGTTGAGTATTTCTAACTCATATTTATCTCTCCTTAGGATATCAACTGCAGATTTTGGTGGACTAGGAGTTCTGTCTCTACTTTCTGAAGCTCTTTTCTCTAATGTCTCAACATAGTTGTAAATTTCTTGCTGTGCTGGGTCTATTTCAGGAGCTCCTTCATCAAAATCCTCCTTAGTAGGTGTTTCTTCATCCTCTATGTTTATGACTCCAGTTTTTCTAACCTTTGTTTTCTTTAGTATCCCTCTAAGTCCGTGGCTCCATCTTGGTTGAGATGGTCCTTCTCCTTTCTCTCTGGCAAATTTTCTTATTATCCTCTCTTTCTTAAGCTGCTTCCTAATCTGAGCCAATTTCTCATAACTCATTTCTTCATTGCCTTCTTGTATTGTTTTACCATTTTCATTTTTGGAGGTTTTCCATCTTCTGCTTCTTTTTGTAGGTTTGTCTTCAGGTGGAGGTTCCTTGGGTTCTTCAAAGTGATTTCTCACTAAGAACTCTTCCCAATTATCTCCTATTTTTCTCAAATGATGTTCAATCAAAATTTTGACTAAACCATGGTGGTATAAGGTTGTTTCTAGAAATTGAACTCTCTTTTGAACACTTGAAGCCATTTTCTTTAAACTATGAAGCAAGAAAAAGGGAAAATTGAGTTCTTCTTCTAAGAAATGCATTATCAACCGAATATGATAAACATAGAAGGTACCATATCTTCCTTCACAAGTGATGAATTTTTGCAAGATAAGCACCATGTTCCTCCATTTTTTCTTTAGTGCGGAGCTAGGGATACCCTTTTTAAAAATGGAAACATCAATACCCGGTGACTTGAGTATCTGCTTCCATGCCTCGTTATGAAATTCTCTATTCTTGAACCACCTTTCTCCTTGCCTGGGAAATTCTGTTGCTTCTGCAATGGAGGCTTATGTAATGGTGAATTTAATATCTCCTATCTCGACCTCAACTCCATTGAAGGACCGTGCAAACGTTTTAGTCACCTCTTTGTGAAAACCACTGAATTTTTCAAAGAATTGCAACCACCCTGCTTGTTGTAACATTTCTCTGATTTGAGGATAACCTTCCAAGTACTTAGTTCCAACCGGTTCGGTCCTCACTATGAGACCCATAAATTCTCTTTCCAACCTTCAAATTGTTGCTCCTCTGTTCACGGTGACAATGGTTGTTACAGAGATTTTTTTGCCCCACAGATGTTTCCTCTGTTTTACAGACTGAAATGGTTAAGAGTTGGCTACGGGAAAGAATGATATGGAGTGATTACGGAATGAACATAATGAGGTGAGGATGATGTATATGAGTTGAAAGATATCACGGAAGAAAAGACCGCAGAGATATTTTGTAACGAATTCAAAATCATCATTAAATGCTTTGGCCTAGTGACGTGACTAATCCAATCACTTCAGCACTTTAACCGTTTAGATTTTTAAATGATGATCGGATATGGGATTTGAAATGGTGGAATAGAAGGAGTTTTATCCAAAGTTTCTATGGGAGGTTTGTTAGGCATGATCAACAAAATTAATTAAAACAACTTTTTGAATTATTCATAACTTAACTATACTAAAATTTTTCATGATATGTCATTATAATCAGAACTTTTACCTTTGCCTTTCCTCTGATTTTTGTGATCTTTATATGCTTTGTTCTCCCCTGAAAATCATTAATTTTTTAGTCTTCATAACTCCCTTGATTTTGCTTGTTGTCATGGATATGCAGGATCATTTTATTGCAGATCAGGTGATTACTGGACAGTGCTTTTAGGATCTCTGGCTGCAGAATGTCTGTCTGGCTGCAGAATGTCTGACTGGCTGCAGAATGTCTAACTGATTGCAGAATGTACCCGTAGAAGACTTGAAACATGAAATGGAATGGTTTGGAGCATGAATGGAATGTTGTATGGAATGAGTGAAGATGGATAATAAAATATGGTCTAATGGAATATGAATGAAGTGAATAATGGAGTGGAATGGATCACAACTTATGAAATGGAGTGAAGTATGAGAAGTGGCCTGCAATTCATGATATGTATTATTCAATTGCAGTAAAACATCAAACTTAAAAATCTGGGATGGAAATGAGGTGGACCATGGAGTGAAATGAATGAAGTGTAGATGAATGAATGAAATGGAGTGTGGATGAATGAAGTGAGATGGATCATAAGTGAAATGGATCTGCACTTATGATTTTGTAATAACTTCTTGCAGAAAGAACGAATTTGAAAAGCTAGAGTGTCAGAAAGATTCTGATTTTCACTCCACCTTTTCTGTATAAACATGCCAATCAGTGATTGGTTTTCATGTTTATACTTTATTATTATTATTATTATTATTATTTCTTTTTTTTATTTTTTTTCAATAAAATGATTTCAGAAAATTCAATTAAGTTGATGAAGAAGAAAGATTCTTCTTCATTAACTTCACATCACTGTTTTCCTGGAATTTCTTGACAAATTCTTCTCTTGAAAGTGGCTTATGATACAGCTTCAATATATGACCATTCACAAGAAAAGTGACCTCTTCTTCATCTATTGTCCTGATTTTTATTGCCCCATTGTCAAAAAATTTCACAATTTCATATGGCCCAAGCCAATGTGTTTGGAATTTACCTTGAAAATCTTTGAACTTTGAATCAAACAAGAGAGCCAAGTCACCTTCTTTGAACTTCTTTTCCTTGATGTACTTATCATGCCATCTAGTCCTTTGTTGTTGGACTATACTTGTTTTCTGAACTGCATCTTGTATGATCTCATCCAATTCATTAATCTGCTCCAATCTGTGCTTTTGTGCCTCTGTTAGATCAAGTCCTAGCTGAACTGCCATTTTGAAAGTTTGAATCTGGAACTCTATGGGAAACAAAACTTGCTTTCCATAAATAAGTTCATAAGGAGTATGGCCTGTTGTGTTTCTCCATGTAGTTCTATAGGCCCACAAGGCTTCAGGAAGCCTATCTACCCAATCTCTTCTATGTAAATGAACAGTCTTTGTTAGGATTCCTTCAATGACCTTATTGGTAGATTCCACTTGAACATTTGCTTGTGGATGATAAGGAGTAGATTTTCTATGTCTGATTTTGTACCTCTCCATTATTTGATCCACTAGCCTTGATGTAAATTGAGCTCCTTGATCTGTAACAATTTCCCTTGGGACACCAAAACAAGTAAAAATATCCTCAAAAAGAAAAGTAACTACAGATGCTTCATTAGCAACAAGTAATGGCTTAGCTTCTACCCATTTAGTAACATAATCAGTGCAAACTAATATATATTTCTTTTGTCTTCATGGAGGACTAATAGGTCCTACAAAATCCAAAGCCCATTTTTCAAAAGGTTCAATATGTACCCGAGGTTGTAATGGCATCTCACCTGAAGGAGAAGGTTTCCCTACCCTTTGGCAACTGTCACACCTTTTGACATACTCTTTAGCATCTTTAAAAAGGGATGGCCAATAGTATCCTAAATGAAGGACCTTATAAGTTGTCCTCTTATCAGCAAAGTTTCCGCCACAAGGTTCATCATGACATGCTTTGAGAATCTCAGGCATCTCATCTTCCCGAACACATCTCCTAATGATAAAATCTGGACCTGTCTTGTACAATTCATTAGCAACCCATGAATATTTTGCACTGTCATAAATGATTTTTCTTTTGTCTCTTGCATTCATTATTGAAGGAAATTTCCATGAAACTAAATAATTAGCAATGTCAGCAAACCAAGGAGTTTGAGTAGAAATTGCAAAAAGATATTCATCAGGAAATTGATCTTCAACTGGAGTGTCATCTTTAATGTTTTGGAGTCTAGATAGGAAATCAGCTACTATGTTTTATTTTCCAGGCCTATCTAGAATAGTAGTGTTGAATTCTTGTAAAAGCAATAACCATCTTATGACTCTGCCGTTAGTAATTGATTTATTCATTAGATATCTAATTGCAGAATGATCTGTGTGAACAAAAGTTTCATATCCTGTTATATAGTGTCTAAATTTGTTTATGGCATGAACAACAGCTAAAAACTCTTTTTCAGTTACAGTATAGTTTAACTCTGAAGGAGTCAAATTTTTACTGGTATAGTAGATGGCATATATGAATCTGGTTCCATCCCAACATCGCTCCAGAGCTGATTCGAGGAACCGTTGAACAGAAAGGTAACTTCTAGTTAGGTCCCCTTAAAATAGGTGCTTCAGAAATTTTTGTTTTCAGGGTCTCAAAGGCTAACTGGCAATTAGAATTCCATTTGAATTCACAGTCTTTGGTAAGTAATTTGAAGAGTGGAGATTCTATCTTGGTGAAGTTTTCTATAAATCTTCGATAATATCCTGTAAATCCTAGAAAACTCCTAACATCTTTTTGACAACTTGGAATAGATAAGTTAGAGATGACTTCAAATTTTGACTCATCAACTCTAATCCCATCCCCTGAAATGTGATGTCCTAGAACCATTCCTTCAGTAAACATCATAAAACACTTCTCATGAATAAGTGAAAGATTTGCTTCTTTACATCTTTTTAAAAAAATTTCCAAGTTTGCTAAGGCTTCTTCAAATGTGTTTCCATAAACTGTGAAATCATCCATATATACCTCTACACAATCATGTATTAGATCCGAAAAGATTCCTAATACTGCCCTTTGAAATGTTGCAGGTGCATTGCATAATAAAAATGGCAATACTCGGTAAGCATAGGTACCCCAAGGACAGGTAAATGTGGTTTTGTCTTGATCCTCAAGTGCTACTTGAATTTGATTATAACCACTAAACCCATCTAGAAATGAGAAGTACTTTTTGCCAGCTAAGGTATCTAACACCTAATCTATGAAAGGTAGGGGAAAATGATCTTTAAGAGTAGCTTTGTTTAATTCTCGGTAGTCAATACATACCCTCCATTTACCATTTTTCTTTGGCACAATTACCAAAGGAGAAACCCACTGACTATCTGAAATAGGATAGATAAAGTTGACTTTCAACAATTTCTGCAATTCTTCTTTAACAATCTCCCTAAGATTTGGATTCATCAATCTTTGAGGTTGTCTGATTGGTTTACAATTTTACTCTATGTAGATGTGATGAGTGCAAGTCTTGGGGCTTATCCCTTTCATATTAGTGTACTCCCATGCATATGTAGAAGAATGTCTCTGTAAGATCTTGACTAGCTCTTCTTGTTGAGATTTTTCTAGGTTCTTGCTTATGTTTAAAGTTTTGCCTGGAAATATCTCACTTGTAGAGCTGCCAAATTTATCCATAGAATGAAGAGACATCTGTCTTGATGATAAAAACTCAATGTTGGATTCTTCTTGAAATTTTTCATGTTTGTATTCCGAAGAGGATTCAAAGTTTTCTATAGTATTCATAATTTGACTATCTTCACTAATTTCTGAAATTGTGAAGAGAGGTTGTAAGTCTTATTCATCCTCTATCCATTGAGTATCATCTAAATCTGTAATTGTCCTTGCTGGAGGATACAAAGTGAATTTCTTAGTTGAACTACCATCAGAGATGTACATATCACCGGATCTACAACTAATGAAAGCATCAGCTGTAGCTAACCAAGGTCTTCCTAATATAATAGAGTGTCCTCCTAGATTATTCTTAGGAGTTAGGATCATGAAATCCACAGGATACTCCCAAGAATCTAGGGACACTGGAATGTCTTCTATTACCCCATCAGGTTTAATCACAGATCTGTCTGCTAATTGTAATAATGTAGGTGTAAAGAGAAGATTAGGAAGTTTCAGTTTATCCATGATTTGTCTACTCATGATATTGATTGCTGCTCCTAAATCAATGAGTGTGTTTTGGATCTCAATTCCATTGATGTGAATTTTAACAACTGGATTTCCTAGGTCTAGATACTTTGGAATAGAAATCTTACCCATCATGATATCTGCTATTTTTCCTGCCAGTTGAATTTTCTTTGTCTCTTTTATTCTTTGTCTTGTTTTCTTCATGCTCAAATCCTTTATTGTCTTTCCTAAAATTGGAATTTACTTGATAGCTTGTAATAATGGAATCTTAATACAGACATTTCTCAGCTCATCTAGGAAATCATAATTAGGCACCATAATTTGTTTTTCTACACCTCTATCAATTTGTAATCTTTCTGGAAAGGGAGGTGTAGTTGTGGATGTTGATGGCTGCTTTAATACAGGAGTTGAAATTATTGGTTCTTTTTGTTTTGGTTTTTCAATGTTTGGGTCCTGAAAAGATATGTCTTCTTCAAGACTTTTATTTTCCCGTAGAGAATCTTCCTCAGAGTTGTCTTGTTCTTGTATGATCACAGAAGGTTTCCTCTTTTCAAGTATTCTTCCAAACCTAAGTTGAACATCACTAAGTTCTAGAGGAGCAATTAAATAAGTTGGAAACTGTTGGCCTTCTATCATGTATGTATTTTGAGGATTTTTATTGTTGGGGTTTGGTATGGGTTGAGCAGGCAACTGATTTGATTTATGAGGCAATGGTAATAGGAGTGGTTGATTTTGATGTTGTGGGTTGTGAGGATTCTATTGAGGATTTTGTTGAGGATTTTGAGGAGAAAAATGTGGGTATGATGGATAGGATGGTGTATATTGATAGTACTGGGAGTATCTTCCATAGGGATTTTGTGCTCCTTGTGCCCAAGCTTGAGATTGATTTTGAAATTGGGGCCAAGGTTGCTGCCAAGAATTCCAATTTAGTGGAGGTTGATTATACAATTGATCATGGAATCCTTGTGTTTGAGGTCCTTGCCAAGGCCTTCTAGAGACAAAATTGAGAGATTCTATGGAATTTGTAGGAGTTTCCTCTTGAAAGACAACTTTAAGACCAGGAAGTGAAGGAAATCTCTTGGTTTCATGTTTTTCTGAACAAATTACACAGGTCTCTACAACTTTTGCATCCAAAGGACATTCTCTCAAGGCATGCTTCTTTCTACATTTGGGACAAAATATTTCTAAGGCATCAGATTCAAGTTTTTTCTTGTTTTGTAACTTAAGGGTGTCTATTTGTTCACTAAGACTCCCTAAGATGTCAGATTTGAATTCATCAAGCATATGCCCTATCTCTGCCCTACTTACTGTCCCAGAAGCAGACTTACTTGCCCTTGCAAGAGCAGGGTCTCTTGGACCTTTTAGAGTTTTGGATTTCCCTCTTGAAAGGTTGATACATAACTCGGATATTTCAGGTAATGTGAGCTGAGATATATCCCCTTTTCCCATCATGTTAAGGATATCCAACCATTCATCCCTAATTGTCTTCAACAAGAGAGCTTTTAAGGTGTCTTGATCTAAGTTCTCCATTTTTTCTCTTTTGATGTTGTAATGAAATCTCTCCAACAAATCTTCCAGGTTTTCATCTTCTTTTGTATCATCTTGAACACTTCCTCCTTATGATTGACTGGCATACAATAATCCAAATACCTCTCTAGAAATGCATGCTTCATATCTTCCCATGTCCTAATAGAACTGTTGATCAAACTCATAAACCACTTCAATGCTGCTCCTTTCAATGTTGAAGGAAATAGTTTAATTTTTTTAGCATCTTGTAAGTAGTCATAAGTTCTACATAGGACTTCAAATTAAAATAGGAAGGTTTCAGGATCTTCAGTTTTAAGTCCATAGAATTTTGGAAGGACAGAGGGTGAAATGTTTTTCATAGTTGTATTGGTTTCTTCATCTACTATAGGAAACCCAAAAGAGCTTCAAATTTCTCTTCTACCTCTTCCTCTACCTTCTTCTCCTTCTGCACCTCTACCTCCTTCTCCTTCTGCACCTCTACCTCCTTCTCCTCTACCTCTACCTCTACCCCCTCCAAATAATGTGTGTTCTCCATTAAAGACTCCTCCTCCCCCTTCTTCTGCCATAGTTGATTCTTCTGTGGAAGTGGAAAAGTTTGTGTCTCTAGCAGCGATCCTTGAATCTTCATCTAAGACAGGTTCAGTGGATGAAGTGGAAGGCCTTTCTAATGGAATATTTGATCTTAAGTCTTCTGGAAGTCTAGGATTAGTAAAGGATGGAATGTGGGTCTGAGTTGGAGGTGTGTTGGCTCTTGGTCTGGGTGAAACAAGAGGTGTTCTAGGAATCAAGCTTCTGCTTCTGCTTCTTATGAATCTACCCCTTGAGTCTCTCTCTCTACGCATATCATTGTTTTTTTTTTTTTTGGAGTTAAGGAACAAGGCTACCTAGTTACACTTCCCCAGCAACGGCGCCAAAATGTTTGTGCTCAACTTAGTGTTCCTAAATTGAGTTCATTAATTGTCAACCAGGGCTAGTAAACTGCTAAAGTGTGGTGCACTATATGTGCCTAGGTATTTGTTTCTCACTACGTTGTGTTTAGTGTTTTGTGATGTTTTTGGTTTTATGGTGTTATGTTTGAAAAGGGAAAGAACTAAGTGCTGGTGAAAAGAAGTTATTGGTTATATTAAAACAGAACAAAGCCTAAACTATGGATGGAAAACAAAAAATGCAAAGCTTGATAATGACTTCATTGCAAGGAAGTAAATCACAACATGAGCTTGAACTTATCAAATTCATTCATTAAAGATGTGTTGGAAGAGCTTGAGAAATGGACAAGTTAAGTGTAAATTAAGTTCTCCTAAATAAACAATCAACTCACAATATTACAAAAAAAATGATTATTTGTAACACAGTAAGGTTTCTATTCTAGATTAACCTATGATGTTGAAGTTACCCTATTCTGCAACTTGACTTATCACTAATATGCCTTATTCATAAGTTTAGAGATTTTCTAGAACAATGTTTGGGAAAAAGGCTATAGGTGAATTTGTAAAAGATTTGCAGAACAATCAAAGCCTTAAACTCATATTGCTGACCCCTGTTCATGTGATGATGTATCAATATAAATTCAGAACAAAAGTAAGTTGGAAATAATGAAGGCCGAGAGAATAATTTTGACAACTAGTACTACTTGAAATACAATGGATAACACTAGGCTAGAACGCGGTCTATCAATCTTAAAAATCAGTGACTACAACTAAACTAGAATGCCATTGATATTTTCTTGAAACAAAATGAACTGAGACTGAACTAGAGTGCTACTAATCTACTTGAAGTACAGTGAACAGAGTTAAACTAGAATGCCATTATCAAACTTGAAATGTAGTGACAGAGCTGAACTAAATGCAATCAACCTCCAGAGTGTTATAACTAAATTAACATGCAGCTAGTCTATGGAATTCTACATCCCATCTCGTTCAATATGAATGATATTTTGGAAGAGTTTGTAAAAACAAGTCTGGCTGTATTATTCAATGCAATTGAACATAAACATAAGATTTGAAAGAAAATACAACTAGGATCTAAGATACCACAGCTATTTCTTATTCATTGTTAATGATGTTTTGGAAGAGTTTGTAGGAGTAAGACCGGCTATGACACTTAGTGTAAACAAGCATAAATCATAAAATTCGAAAGGAAATGCAACTAAAATCTACAACACCACAACTATGCCTTATTCATCGTGATGATATTTTGGAAGATTTTATAAGAGTAACTCTAGCCGTGATCATTAATGTAAACAAGTATGAAACATAAACTTCAGAAACTTGCTTAAGCTAAAAATGAAAAACGAGACTAAAATACTTATCTAAACCGTATGAAAAAAGCTACTCAGGTAGCAGGGGCCCTCTACCACCAGAGTAGCACGCAAAATCTACTTCAAGATTGACTCAACGCTTTCAATAAAATGATGCTTCTTTCATTAAAAAAAAGAAATTACTTCAAAACAGAGTGTTTTCGGACTTCTGAAATCTCGCAATCAAACACAAAATCTAACCTTGTCCCTCGGTTTCCCGAGCCATATTTATAACAAAATTACATAACTGTGTTGAGATAACCTAGGGATAATTGTATTTCCAAATTAAAATCAAACTAGAACTCTGATGGTGGTCTCGTAATATGATTAAGGACATCTGGACTGTCCTTGTCCTATTAGGAGTCTATCTCCTAGTTTGAGTTCCCACGTGCATAACCACCTACAGAATTTCGTTCAAACTTCATGGAGAGCAACAAATGATGAGGGAATGATGTGGAATATGACCATATGTGTTTTTATCTGAGATGACACCTGGAACCTGCATAGACATGAAGACAACTGCATAATCGACAACTAGCTACATAATGTCTGCATTCTGTAGCTAGATCTAGTTCAAAAAGTACTACAATGACAAAATCATAAAAACATAGCAAGTTAGTCATGATATACATTCTTAAAGCAATTTTAATTAATTATATTGATCATTTGAGCCTATAATTAATAATGGACAAAGGAAATGGAGTGGAATGTGGTGGAAGAAAGAACATCTTTGGAGCTCAACAGAAGCTGCATGACGACACCAATATTTTCATGAAGCAGATGGAGCAGCGATGGTGAGTAGCAAGGGACTAATCGTGTTCTAGGAACAGATCATCGTCCTTGGTAAGGTTAGACATCTACACCTCGTGGGTTTCCTCAGGTACTATATCGACATCGGGGGGAAGATGTCGTTGAGTCTGCATCTCTTTGAATGGGAGGAGGCCGCTAGAATGGAAAAAGAGGCTTATCATTTCCCTTAATGTCATCTCTGGAGTTTTAAGTACCTACACAACCTTGCATAGAGGAGATTTATTCACAAAGACTGACATCCCTCCAATATCCTTCTCGGCCATGTCATGCGGGCCAAGGTCTTGGATTACGAGTTGGTCAAGCACGCCCTCGATGGAAAATTTTCTGTTGAAACCAGGCTGGCCAGTATACGGGTCATGCATTCATTTTTTTTAATTTTCGCATCTTCCCTCCCACTACCGTGGAGAAAAGGCCCGCGAACTCTCGTGTGTTTTGTTGCATGGCAATTATTACTAGCCATTCTTCTGTCCAAAGCTCAATCACACTAAATAATGCTTTCCTGGTGAGTGATCCTGCTCTTCATTTTTTTGTTATTTCCACTAAATCTGTTGATATGTTTTCTTTTTATCTATTATTTCATCACACTAGCCTCTCTGGATTGCGGTCCACATACGTTGCTCTTACGTTGTCACCTCCAGCACTTTAAAGAAATGCATGCGCTATCATTAAATCTACACACTGTCACTTGCTATGGTGGTATGGCCTGTGGCCTACCACACAGCCTTTCTGAGGCTAAAAAAACCCTTATTCGCCCTTAGAATAACACACATCTCATTTCCCTAGAGAAGTTTGGCATTGTCTTCTGCTAGCTTTGATACCATGTTAATTTATGTATAGGTTCTATGCTAAGATAAAAATATACTTTAATCTTCTAGGGAATAATTAAAGTAAGATGCAGATAGAACATACCAATAGATCGATGAAAGACAAGCCAAAAACAGAGATAATGAATGGTGGTGTTACGACGATCAGTAGGATGCTTCAACCAACAAATTCTTGATAAGGTCAACCACCGACAAATGTCACACAACCCCAAGAAATTTCATCAAGAATACCCCACGAAGATGTTGCACCAAGAAGCCCTAAACACAAAACCAAGAACGTTGCTCCATCACCATCCAAGAGAGAAAAAAATGCCTCCACAAATTGTGTGTGTAAAATGGACTCCTAGTCTCTCCAATATATAGGCATCTGTGGGGGTGTGTGAGACATCTCTTATGCATGTGGAATAAATCATGCTGACCTTGCACATGTGGAATAGCTTAAAAATACATGTTATTCTCATCTGATCAAGATGATCTTTGGATCAATCTTGCACCTCTCTGAAAGAGGAATCCAATAAAAATATTTGCATCGTCATATAAGCATCACATCAAGGATTTTGGACCTAGTTTCCAAAAATTAAAAATAACTCCAGTGGTTCTAGCCTTTGATTCCGACCTTTCTTTTCCTCCAGGCTCCAAGTTAAATTAAAATCTCCTCCTACCATCCATAAATCCCCCTAGAGATAATCATGTATGACCCTTATTTCCTTGCCTTTCCAAGCTTTGATGATTTTTACAAGGTTAAGGATATATAGCTACATGTTATCCATGAGGTCTTGTGATTGATCCAAGATGCTCTCAGAAATTATGAAGTGCAGGGGTCGAGGCACAAATGATGAATGGGGTGGCTCAGTCAAGATCCGCAAAGGTGGATTTTTGTCCATTTTTTCGATTTCAAAGTTTCACATTACAACAGGAGGGTATGAATTTACTATAGCAGATAAATGGTCGAATGAATGCTAGCAGATGACTACTTCTCAATGTGGCAGGGTTTTGTGGGGGGGTGGGGAAGTTGGGCACTTTTGTTTCCAACTAGCTTTAGTGAAATTCTCACCTTAAAAGGTGGAATTAGTGTTAGGATTAGAGTTTATAGGTAGACGAAGGAAATTCCTATATGTATGGCCACACACATGGTACCTTTTCCATTGAAATGGGATATGCTTGTAATTGAATCCTTGTTTCTCGAGTTCATCGCAATAATAAATATCAATTTACATTGGGAGAAACTTTGTGTTATTCATATAAGCCTTGATGCATGCATAGGGTATATGTGACAGTTTCATTTAATGATGTTTGGTCTCATTTTACAAAGGTCTTGGTTTGGGTTTCAAGACTTTTCTTCGAGATTTGGGTTTAAGGACATTTCTTGGAGGCAGTCTGATTTTGCAAAGAATTGTTTTGGGTTTAAGGAATTTTCTTGGAAGACATTTGTTGGAGGCGGTCTAATTTTGCAATGAATTGTTTTAGGTTTCAGAAATTTTCTTGGACGTACATTCAAAGGACATTTCTTGGAGGTATGTGATACATTTTTTTGGATGTTTTTTGTTCTTCATTTTTTTTTGAAAGTATAGATTTGGGCTTAATTTCGAATTTTTAGAGTATTTATTTTGAGTTGAAGTAAATATTTTTAGCTTCGTTTCATTTTTACAAAACATTTTTTTATCGGATTTTTTAAAGTAAGTGTTTTGGATTGGAGTGTGTATTTTTTGCAAAAAATTTAAAATGAGTTTTTTTTTAAATTAAATCTTTTGTGATGATTTTTTAATTGAGTTATTGTCTAAATTTTTGAAGGAAATTTTTTGAACTTCATACTATATTATCACGGGAAATCGAAGGAATTGTGCAAGAAAATATGATCGAAAAAGAGACCCTGAGGAACGTAGAGAAGAGACGAGACAATCTTGCAAAAGAAAGATAGAAGCACTCTCAAATATTGAAAGGGAAAATAAACCTCAACTAGAAATTGAAGAAGGTATGTAAATGTAAATATTATGATCTATTGATATATTTAAAATTTTCCTAGTGTAAAATGTGAAGCTTAATTTTTATTTGATGAACTAATTCAAGAAAAATATTTTTCAATGTAAACAGAGAGAAATATTCCTCAAAACATTGATGATGAGATACAAAATTTTGAAAGAGAAAGTGAAAGAGATATTGAACCAATGATTGAAGATGGTGAAAATATTGAAAGAAATTCAAGTGAAGAAATTGAATCACAAGGTATGTACATATGTGTGTGTGTATATATATATATATATATATATATATATATATATATTTATATATATATATATATTGAACACATGCATGTATTATTGATATTATACATATATTTATTAATTTATTGAATATGTAAACTTATTATGTACTATTTATTCAAATATGTACAGATGAAATCAATGTCGATGTAACACCCCTAGTTTATATGCTTTTTAAGTTAGAAATTTGAACAAACAAACAAAAAAATCCAAATGGGAGTGGACCCCAATGGATAATTATTGTGTGGATTTTATTTAAATAATTATTAATGAAAATAAATGGAATATTTATGTGTGCACTATGAACATATGAGATTGGAGATCATAAGCTTGATCCATGAGGATATGGAAAAAGCCAAGACTTTCCCAAAACCTTTCAAAAATCCTTGAAAGGAAAAATGCTAATTTAGATTGAAGAGGAAAAATCTAAATTCCCTAATGAAGAGAAAAGTAGTTGGGAAGAGGAAAAAAGCTAGAAAAGTAGAAAGAAACTTTAAAGTCCCTCATTAAGGGAAGCCTAGGAAGACAGGAAGAAACGCATCCTGAAATTCTGGACGCAGAATTAGAAACAGGCTTGGGGGAAAGCATAGCTTAAGTAAACTGCTCCAGAAAAGATTGGGGTTGGTTTGTTCTGGGGAGAGGATCTCAGCTTGGGGGTGAATTCTGGAGAAAGAGAAATTCTATGGTTGGGAGGACTTGTCATCACACATTGGTATGCACTCATAATATTAAAAAGTTAGTTTATAAAGTGTGTACGATTATTTGCAAGAAGTGGAAAAGATGTGGCTAATTAGAATAATTAGTATTATGTTAAATCATGCCTTTGATTGACCAGATTTAATAGATTAAATCCAATAATTACAGTAGCATGATAGAATAAGTTCAGAAATCCATCTTCCAGAATTTCGAAACCTGTATTGAGGTTTGGATCTGGAGATAAGAAAACTGATATTCTGTTTATAATTATTATCAACTTTTATATTTTGTTTAGAACCAGAAGAAAATAAGAGAATAGATATAACGAAATGAATTTTATAATATTAGTAGAAAACTATGGTGAAAATTCAGGGAATCTGTAACTAATGAATAATTTAAGTGCTATTACTTATAACAAACAACTGATAAAAATTGATAACATACAAAAATAAAAACATCATTTGGAAATGAGCATTCTGTTTGCTGCATAATCGAAATTTACAACTAAACCTAGAAATTTCTCAAAATTTACTGAAAGGAGAATGCTATTGTACTCGCACATACAAGTAAGAATATAGAAAGAAGCATGGAAGCTAAATTCTACTAAATTGTTCCCAAGAGAAATAAATTTATTTTAGGAAAATAAATTATATATATCAATTTCAAATGAAGGATTTTTCAAAATCATGTTACATAGAAATTATAAAACTAGAAATAAATTCAAATGAGAGTTTGTTGTTAGATGTATGAGAAAGCCAGAATATTCAATGATGCAGAATTATGTTGACAAAATTATTTGGGAATTAATTCAACATAGTATTATTACTTCAAAGACGAAAGTTATAATTCTTTTAAATAAGTTGTGTCGATTTTTCAACAGAAGAAATTCCATTGGAGTAAACAGAGATTTACTTTCAGGAAATATATGTATATCAATAACCAGTGCAAAAAAAAAGATCCTACTAACAATTTTTCAGCATAATAGTGAAAAATGATTGGACAACAACTTATGGAACCAATGCAGAAGCAAGACTTATTATCTGAAATAAAATAAATTAAAAACAGTAAAGCCATTAGTGGTAAATTGATACTATACAGGGAAAAGTAATAAGCTCTTTACTGTCACCTGAATGGAATTTTATTTCAATTATTTGGAAATATATTGACCAACATAAGAAAAGAACTATATATATATATATATATATATATATATATATATATATATATATATATATATATATATATATATATATATATATATATATATATATATATATATATATAATGTAGAATAGAGTGAAAGCCTGCTTAAATGATGATTTTATCTCTGGACACAAGTTAATAAAGTAGAAAAAAAATATTGGTAAGGTAAAATATATAAGTAAACTATACATAGATATAGTTTTATCTACTTATATAGTGTTAATAGATAAAAATGAATATTCCTGGTGTAGAAACCAATGATTAAATCCTTCATAAAATACAAATCAAATTGAGTAAGACTGATACAATTATCTGTTTATTACAATAAGAAAGTCCCATAAGCTCTCATAAGGATGAGCATGAATTATAATAATGGTTTTAGCAATTGTGCTATTTTCAAAAGAAAAACAATGGGATTTGAGAATTAAGAGGGCTAAATGCCGAAACCCTTTTGAAAATTCGAAGAAAATCCAAGTGACGTTGTACCCTAATTAAACAGAGAAATCATTTATCAAATGGCCTACCTTGAAAAATCGACAATAGCTTATGAGAGATCCAAAATAAAAGTTAAAATCTCACGATACTTGTAGAAATCATAGAAGGATAAAATGTTATTTATGTAAGGTAGAATTGCAACATGAAAAAAAAACATATACTTCTTAAAAATCGTGAGTGCATATATTTGAGAGCTACTTGGAAAGGACTGGTAAAAACTATGAATAGGTTATGTTCTTGCAACAATAATAAGAAAACGAATTGGTATAAAGAACCTGTGAAATATCATTACAAAACAAAAATTTAAATTATCCGAATAAGGATAGAAAGGGGTTACCTCTGCGAATAGCCGAGAAAAGAAGTTATCCATACTACAAGTTAGAGAACCCTAGCTTATCAGTCATGGTAAGAAAGTCGATTCATAAAAGAATCGAACTGATTCCTTAAACAATGCAGAGAAAAATAAATTAAAAATCAACTAAATGGCCTGAGTTCAAACTTAGAATTTCTATTACGAATCAGAGATTAAATATACTCAATTGAAACGATATTAATGGAAGTATTTGGGTATCAATAAGAATTTGTAACTGAACCATATAATATGGATTCTGTGTTCAGATAAAAACGAAATCATAAGGGAAAGTTAATACAGTGAAATTAGGATTCAAATAAAAACAATTTATTCCCATTCTTATACCACCAAATTTGAGCCAAGGTGCAAAACAAAACAACTTAGACGCAAAACGATGGAATTTACCATTCATATCAAAAGGATAAACCTCGACATTCAAAGATATATACATATACAATTAAAAGGAGGAACCATAGCTGAGTAGTTTAAGTCTATGAGATTTGATATACATAAGCAAACAGTTGAATTCCAAACAGAATGCACGATAAAATTATGGGAATTCGACCATAAAGATACATTACAAGCCAGGCTAAAATGTCATTCATGTTGATTATAATTATATCAATAACGAGAATTAAATTCCTTAGAACTGAAAAATAATAAAAGCATTCATGATAAGTTACCACATAATACTAAGAACACACAATCATCATGGATTCCGAATTTTAAATGTATTTAAGCAGATATGAGTTTTGATATACATAAACAAACAGTTGAATTCCAAGTAGAATGCACCATAAAATTATGGGAATTCGACCATAAAGATACATTACAAGCCGAGCTAAAATTCCATTCATGTTGATTATAATTTTTTTTTTCTAAATAAGACGAATTCTATTAAGATAAGAAACATATAGTACAATCAAGCTTGCAAGCAAGCAAAGCAGAAAATCATGGGAGCCGTAGGTGATAGGCTATCAACCTTGCTCCTAGGAGACAAACAAGGAATGAGCAAAGAGAGAACATAGGAAAGTAGAGAAACTAGATCTAAACTGAGGTATCTACCCAGTGTGGGCAGATACTGCCAAACGACATTGTTTCCATTTTTTCTTGCTTACTTTGACCCAGCTAGTGGATTTTGGATGGGCCATAACAAGTTGTAAACTATTCTGATCTGGGGGAGGAATATCCTTATCAAAGTCAGAGGACGAAGAAACATGAGAACGTTTTTGAGTGATCGGCGGGGCAGAGGGGACTGCCGGACTGGCTGAGGGAGCTTCCAGCTGAATCTCATCATTCTGCCCATCTTCTTCAATTTCCTCCTCATCCGAGCTGGAGGAGTCTGTATCAACCATAGGGGGGGGAGAAACATAGGGGTTCCAGCTCGTGGATTTGGGTTTGCGGTTCAGATTCTTCTTTTTGTCGAGGAACTGAGAACATGCATTCTAGAGGTGCCCCGTTTGATGACAATGGTGGCAATGGAAAGCTGTATTCTCGTAATCCAAGATTTGTGTTTAGTGGAAGTCTCCAACCTTGAGGTTGATCTGCTCCGGCAGTCCTTTGCTGATATCTACTTCCGCACAAATTCTGTCGTAGGTGTAGAGTCCATTCTCCTTTCTAGAGGAATCTGTAGCGAGAAAGCGTCCTAAAGTGTCTCCAATGGCTATGAAGACAGAGACATGCCATAGATGAGTTGGAAGATTCGGGAGCCTAACCCAAATGGTAAGTTTGGTGATGATAGCTGTAGAAGGGTTGAAGTCTAGAAACCAAGGGGTGAGGAAAAGCCCAGCCGTACCCCAGAACCAAGGGCCTCCCGTTAAGGATTTCTGGTAGTCTTCGTTTAAATCAAAAGCCACAATGAAGAATCCTTTTGAGCATAAGTAGATCTCGCTTCTTTTTGTCCAGTTGGTATGGATCCATTGGTATAAATCTACTGTGCGAGGCCATAGCCCATTAAATCTGCATATGATTGCGGATTCTGCAAATTCCTGGTAGCGTTCGTCAATCGCAGGATGAGAGAATTCGATAGAACGAATTTCCTCTAATTTATCCACCAAAAATGGCTTAGGGGCCATAGTTGGTTGAGCTGCTTTCGAAGAGGACTGAGGATGGGCAGCGTCTTTGTGGACTGCTTCTTTATAAGAGAAAGAAGGAGCAGATGAGGTCTGCCCAAAGGAACCTCCTCTTAAATGAAAGGTAACCACAATGGAAGTGTCCCTTTGAATATTGTAAAAGGAGAGGGGAAGGGGGTCCATTAGCTGTTTACATTTATAAATCAATCTCTGGAGAGAGGAGGGGATCCCCAGCCGGAGTTCGAGTTTTTGTAGAATATCCTACACAAGATCTGTTGCACGCACCCATTGCATCACTGTCTTGCCAGAACGGAGTGTGATTTGGATCTGAAATGCAAGTGCTTTTTCAGGCAGATCTGGCAGATTCAAGAAAGAAATTTGCTTTCGGAAAGCTGTGGAGATGGGGTCTGGTGATTCGCCTGCTTGGAACGCTTACTTTGAAGCACCCTCTGACCAGCATCTGGCCACCTTATTGCCGTGGAGTAGTAATGCAGCTGAATCGTTAGCGAAAACCCCTGTTTCCTTGCTTTCAGCAAGGTGAGAGAAAGCCCAAAGAGGAAGGAAAAAATCCCAGTGCTGGGCTCCGGGTGAAAGCCTTTTCCATACTACAAGGGCGTCTATTGCAGCACTGTCAAAGGCGGTTCCAAGAAATGGGCTTGCGCCGACAGCATCCCCCTCTGAGCCAAGGATAGGAAAATGCCATCTGCAGCAGCTCTTGAGAAATCTATTTGCTATCAGAATCAAGACCGCACGAAGGATAGTAAGAAAATCTGAATGAGAGGGGTTAACCTTTTTATTGCAGGAAGCCGTGCTGAAATCTTGGGCTGCAAAAGCCCATCGAGACCCCGGGCCTAAGAAGGCCGGATATGTGTTTGAGTCTGCAAGAAGCGCACGAAGTCTGGCTCTGCGGATGCGCGACGAGATGTCGGCTGTGAGTAACCCCCAATCTTCAACGCGCAGAGGGTCGGAAGACCCAGCGCCGCAGAGGGATCCGTGACAGAAAACCCTAGCAGATAGGCACGCCATCGTTTTTTCTCGATCCCTTGTTTTTTTATATATTCATGTTGATTATAATTATATCAATAACGAGAATGAAATTCCTTAGAACTGAAAAACAATAAAATTGTTCATGATAAGTTACCAGATAATACTAAGAACACACACTCATCATGGATTCCGAATTTTAAATGTATTTAAGCAGATAGGGTTCAATAAAATGATACGTACATGTGTGTATGAGGGCGAACACATTATATTGGTGTCATAGCATGCCATAGATTCCATAGGCTATGCCTTATTCATATAGTGTGAGAGAACTAGAGAACTTATGATTGAAGAGAAAAACGACCATAGAAATGGAATAGGGTTAAACTCTGAAATTAACAGAGATCTAGTTCAAAAACCCTATCAAATCCCACCTTACAAGTGTCACAAATCCATCGGTTCTCCCATATATCGATGATCAGTCCTTTGATGTCACGAAACCGTAGTGGCATTAAAGGCTAAGTGTACAAATGCAGAGGGGAGCGTTAATACGATTTTAGAACCGTCATCAAAACAATAAAATATGTTAAATTTTGTGGTTCGAGGACTGAATAGGTGAAGGACTTTAAGGCAAAGCGTACTGGCATAGAAATGCAAGAGTAGTATAAGTAATAAGTGTCAGTGACATAAACCACCAGGTCTTAATTAAAATGACATAAAGATCTTGTCATAAACGATATGGTATGCCGAGATTCACATGGTAGTTTGACAAAACTATTTTTTTTTTCCGTGGGAACTATTACTCTATTAACGTAAATAAATATCAACGTAAGGTCTAATGTAGAAATAGATCTTTATCAACATAAATATGTATAGAAAGTGTCACAATAGAAAAGTATACAAGGTAAGTATGGTTAAGTTTTGTAGTAAAGGAGAGATGGTTAGCTTAAACATTGGATTAAGTATAGTTTATATAAAAGGGAAGATTATTGTGAGACAATCATTATAGTCATGTGGAGTATTTATATGATTGTCTTAATTGAATATTAAGACAAAAATTAATACATGAAAGTTAAGAGCTGCAATAACCATGGAGGTTGAAGCTCTATTGAAAATATAAAATAATAATAATAATAATAAATACATAAATGGTATAAGTATAAATCTCTTTTGCATTATTAAGTTGTTACTTATATATCAAACCATGAGTTCTAAATTATGCCTTGAGGGAATTGAAAATATCACTAAAAATACTTAAGAATAGTGATTTAAAGTTATTGGAAAAAAAAAAATTGGAGAAAAGAGGTGTATTACAAATGGTATCAGAGCTCAAGTTGGAAATCTGGGTTGTTTTTGTGTTCACTGCTATGAATTTTTTTTATTTTTTTATTTTTTGAAAAAAATGTTACTGATGTTATTCTGTTTAACAGTAAAAAGGTACTGAAACTGAAAAATCAATGGATGAAGAAGATGAACTCTATGTCAATCTGTGTGGTAGAGATAATACACCTGATCCCAATGCTCCTTTAATGGCTATGTTGTACAGGATGCAACTGGATATGGCCTAGCTAAGAAGCCAGAATGAGAGGTTATCTTTAGCGAGTGAGGAGCAGGAAAAACTGATAAGACAACTGAATTCGTGGAACAGCCAAGAAGGTGAAGGTTCCGGAAGGAGGAGGAAAGGCAGGGCCAATCTCTTAGATGATTCTGAGGAGGATGATACCACTAGACACCAGTATAAACAGAAGAAGGAATTACAGGGTGAATTCCGAAAAATCAAACCTCCCTCCTATGATGGAGAGAAGGAGGAAGATACTGAGGCATGGCTACTGAATATGATTTAGTATTTTCAGGTCTACGAGTATGAAAGCAATCTGAGGGCCAGATTAGCTATCTACCAGTTACAAGGTAACGCTACCTTGTGGTGGGAGGAAAAAAAAATGGTTCATGCCATTGATGAAAAACAATGACGTGGGAAGATTTCCAAGTCAAGTTTAAAAACCGGTATTTGAATGAACGCTATTATGATGACAATGCAAAATAGTTTCACAAAATTAGATTGGGATAGCTCACCATAGATGAGTTTGTCACCAAGTTCACAAATCTGTTAAGATATGTTCCTTATATTTTTGAAGAGAAAGAAAACGTGAAAAGGTTTTTTAAATTTTTTCCTACTGTGTATAAGGAGAAAATAGAGTTCGATAATCCAAAAATAATGGATGAAGTGGTAAGGAAAGCTAGATTATGCTACTAGAATTTTGAAGGAAAGAGTGAACAAGGGAAGAGTTGGACAAACAAGGGTGAATTCAAATGAAAGAAACATAAACCAGCTTATTTGAAGAATTTTGGTAGGAATCATCAGCGAAAGAAATTTAACAAACCGAAGGAAAGTTAAACGAGTCAATCCCAAGTTGGTTCAAAGAAAATATATGCGAATAATAAGAAAGAAGGAACTGTTAAAATGCAGGAGTGAAGTGTTGTGGTTGCGGAGAACCTCATTTGTTGAGGGATTGTCCACATCGAAATATTCAGATGGTTCTGAGAGATAGAGAAGCTACCACAGTGAATAACGTAGCAAGGAATATCCCCACTATCAGTGCAGCCTTGGAGAACCGACAAGCAAAACATCAGTCTACTATAGTTGAAATGGAAGGTAAAATTTCTGATCAATCTATTACTGTCTTAATTGATCTGGGCACTTCTTTGAGTTATATTAGTCCACAAGTTGCAGAAAAATGTAAACTCAGAACAAAAAAGTTTCAATGGCGTTGGTTGGTACAGTTAACCACCGGAACTAAACGCAAAGTAACTCATAAGATACCTAAAACAACTGTTAAATTGAATGATTATCAGAACAAAGTAGATCTAAACATTTTTCCATTAGGTTCCTATGATTTACTGATAGGAATGGTCTAGTTAGAAAAGAAAAAGACCATGCTAAATTGTTGGGACAAAACTCTTCACTATATAGATGATAAAGGAAAACCATTCATACTAAAGGGGGAACCGAAACCTATTTCTGTAAGGTAGATCTCAACCCTTCAGCTAAAAATAATAGCTAGGAAAGGATATCAAGTATATGCTGTACATGTTGAAGAATTAGGACATCAACATGAAGAAAACTTGTTAGACACCTTACCAGCGATAAGAGAATTTAAGGAAGTTTTCCCAGATGAGATTCCTCATCTCCCCCCCAAGAGAGAGATCAATTTCTCAATCGATTTGGTGCCAGGGGAAACACGAGTTTCTAGAGCCCCTTACCGAATGAGCCCCCGTGAACTCATGGAGTTAAAAATGAAATTACAAGAATTGCTGGATAAAGGTTACATCAGACCGAGTGTATCTCTTTGGGGATCCATGGTGTTGTTCGTGAAAAAGAAGGATGGAACCTTCAGAATGTGCATTGAATATCATCAATTGAATAAGTTGACAATCAAAAACAGGTATCCATTGCCCAGAATAGATGACCTTTTTGATTAGGTGAGAGGAGATTTAGTATTCTCTAAGATTGACTTAAGGACTAGTTATCACCAACTCAGAATTAAGGATGAGGATATCAGTAAAACAACCTTTCGAACATGGTATGGTCACTACGAATTTTTCGTCCTACCTTTCGGTTTGATGAATGCCCCTGCCACTTTTATGTGCTTAATGAATAGTGTTCTGAATAAATACTTAGACAAATTCATACTAGTATTTAGAGACGATATTATAATCTATTCAAAAAGTGAGACAGAACATAAATAACACCTTAGAATTGTGTTGCAGACTCTTAAGGAGAATCAGTTGTATGCCAAGTTTAGAAAATGTGAATTTTATAAGGATAAAATTCAATATTTGGGGCATATAATCTCTAAACAAGGATTGGCTATTGACCCTGAGAAAATAAAGGCCATTAGAGAATGGTCGGTGCCAACTAATGTCTCAGCGATAAGATCATTTATGTGGATTGTGGGATATTACTGATGGTTTGTAGAAATAATTTATGCAATAGCATATCCCATAACTTCACTACAGAGGAAAGGCACCAAATTTGAGTGGACTGAAAAATTCCAAGAAAGATTTGAACAACTGAAATTAAAACTTACTACAACACCTATACTGAAGATTGCAGATCCTGATAAAGAGTTTGTCGTGTGTACGAATGTGTGTAGAGAGGGATTGGGAGGAATTCTGTTGTAAGAGAATTACGTTATTGCATATGAATCTAGAAAAATTAAGAAACATGAACAAAATTACAGTGTATATGATCTTGAGTTAGCTGCTGTAATTCATGCCTTGAAGATGTGGCGACACTATCTTCTCAGAAAAAAAATTACATTGATGACAAATAATATCAGTCTCAAGTATTTTTTCACTCAAACAGATTTGAATGCTCGACAAGCCAAATGGTTGTCTTCTCTGAGTGAATTTGATATGGACATAAAACATATCAAAGGGAAAGAAAACAAAATTGTTGATGCTCTAAGTAGAAATGCTTGCCAAAACATAAGTAACATTGGGAGTAGTTTCAGTTTTGACTTAGAAGGATTAGTGAAAAGGGTAGCAGATCAAGATCCCAACTATGAGAACCTAAAAGTGCAAATGCTGAAAAAGGAAATGGATGGATACACCCAAAATCAGAAAGGGCTGATCTCTTATAGAAACAGATTGTATATCCCCAATGTAGATTCTTTGAAAAAAGAAATCCTATATGAATATCATAAACAACCATATTCAGGACGTCCTGGATATCAGAAAATCCTTACAACCTTGAAAAAGAAATTATTTTGGCTAGGAATGAAAAAATACATGGCCAATTACTTAGCTAGATGCATGGAATGTCAACTAGTCAAAGGTGAACATCAACATCAAGTTGGCCTTCTGAATCCATTGCCAATTTCTGAATGGAAATGGGACACTGTTTCTATAGGATTTATAACTGAGTTACCCAGAACAAAGTACCAGAATGACTCAGTGATGGTAGTGGTAGATACTTTAACAAAGGCTGCACATTTCATACCCGTGAAATCTACTTTTGGGACAGCCCAAGTAGCAAATGTGTTCATAAAGGAAATTGTAAGCCTACACAGGGTTCCTAAAGTGATTATTTCAGATAGAGATTCCAAGTTCACAGTAGCCTTCTAGAAGAGTCTATTTGGAGGCATGGGCACTAAATTAAATTTTAGTACTGCTTATCACCCTAAGACAGATGGTCAAATTGACAGAAAAAATCAAATTTTGTAGGATATGCTCTGAATGTATGTGATGGATAGGCCAACTAAATGGGAAGACTATTTACATTTAGTCAAATTTTCTTATAATAAGAGCTACCAATCTTCCATAAAAATGAGTCCATTTGAGGCACTCTATGGAAGAAAGTGCCATACTCCTTTAAGCTAGAGCCAATCTGAAGATAAGCTAGCACTTGGGCAAGATGCTCTACAAGAAATGGAAAGGATTTTCAAACAAATATAGAAAAACATCAAGACATCCCAAGATTGACAGAAAAGTTATGTCGAAAAGAAGAGAGTGCATCGAGAGTACAAAGTGGGTGACCATGTGTATTTGTGGATTAAACCCAAAAAGAGCACTATTTATGCTGGGAGCTGTGCAAAATTGGCTCCTAGATATTGTGGGCCTTTTTAGGTCTTAGAAAGGGTGGGACCGATGGCTTATAGACTGGCCTTACCCCCTCATGTTAAAGTTCATGATGTGTTTCATGTCTCGTTATTAAAAAGATATGTACATGATTCTTCTCATGTTGTTGATTGGAATGTGATACAAGTGGAACGAGAAGGGGAGTTCCTTCCAGAGCCACTTCAAATATTGGAGTGGGAAGAAATTGAATTGAGAAATAGAACAGTAGCCAGAGTAAAAGTGCAGTGGAAACACTTTAATGCTGAAGAGGCTACATAGGAAAGAGAGGCTGAGAAGATGGAAAAATATCCATCTTTATTTTCATAATGAACTATAGTAGATAGTCTGTTAACACTGAGGATGGTGTTTTTTTTCAGAGGGGGAATGTGTAACACCCCTATTTTCTATGCTTTTTAGGTTATACATTTGAACAAAAAAAAATCCAAAGGGGAGTGGACCCCAACGGATAATTACTGTGTGGTTTTTATTTAAATAATTATTAATGAAAATAAATGGAATATTAATGTGTGCACTATGACTAGATGAGATTGGAGATCATAAGCCTAATCCATGAGGATATGAATAAGGCTAAGACTTTCCCAAAACCTTTCAAAAAGCCTTGAAAGGAAAAATGATAATTTAGATTGAAGAGGAAAAATCTAAATTCCCTAATGAAGAGGAAAGTAGTTGGGAAGAGGTAAAAAGTTGGAAAAGTAGAAAGAAGCTTTAAAGTCCCTCATAAAGGGAAGCCTAGGTAGACAGGAAGAAAAGCATCCTGAAATTCTAGACGCAGAATTAGAAACGGGCTTGGGGGAAAGCATAGCTTAAGTACGCTGCTCCAGAACAAATTGTGGTTGGTCTGTTCCTGGGAGAGGATCTCAGCTCAGGGGTGAATTCTGGAGAAAGACAAATTCTATGGTTGGGAGGACTGGTCATCACACATTGTTATGCACTCATAATATTAAAAATTTAGTTTATAAAGTGTGTACAATTATTTCCAAGAAGTGGAAAAGATGTGGCTAATTAGAATAATTAGTATTTTGTGAAATCATGCCTTTGATTGACCAGATTTAATAGATTAAATCTAGTAATTATAGTAGCATGATAGAATAAGTTTATAAATCCATCTTCCAGAATGTCGAAACCTATATTCAGATTTGGATCTGGAGATAAGAAAACTAATATTATGTTTATAATTATTATCAACTTTTATATTCTATTTAGAACCAGAAGAAAATAAGAGAATAGATATAACGAAATGAATTTTATAATATCAGTAGAAATCTATGGTGAAAATTCAGGGAATCTGTAACTAATGAATAAGTTAAGTGCTATTACTTATAACAAACAGCTGATAAAAATTGATAACATACAAAAATAAAAACATCATTTGGAAATGAGCATTATGTTTGCTGCATAATCGAAATTTACAACTAAACCTGGAGATTTATCAAAAGTTACTGAAAGGAGAATGCTATTGTACTCACACATACAAGTAATAATATAGAAAGAAGCATGGAAGCTAAATTCTACTAAAGTATTCCCAAGAGAAATAAACTTATTTTAGGAAAATAAATTATATATATCAATTTCAAATGAAGGATTTTTCAAAATCCTATTACATAGAAATTATAATACTAGAAATAAATTCAAATGAGATTTTGTTGTTAGATGTATGAGAAAGTCAGAATATTCAATGATGCAAAATTATGTTCACAAAATTATTTGGGAATTAATTCAACATAGTATCATTACTTCAAAGACGAAATTTATAATTATTTTAAATAAGTTGTGTCGATGTTTCAACAGAATAAATTCCATTGGAGTAAACAGAGATTTACTTTCAGGAAATATATGTATATCAATAACCAGTGCAAAAAAAAGATCCTACTAACAAATTTTCAACATAATAGTGAAAAATGATTGGACAAAAGCTTATGGAACCAATGCAGAAGCAAGACTTATTATCTGAGATAAAATCAATTAAAAGCAGTAAAGCCATTAGTGGTAAATTGATACTATACAGGGAAAAGGAATAAACTCTTTACTGTCACCTGAATGAAATTTTATTTCAATTATTTGGAAATCTATTGACCAACATAAGAAAAGAAATATATATATATATATATATATATATATATATATATATATATATATATATATATATATATAATGTAGAATGAAATTAGCTTTTAAACAGCATTGATTTTATCTATGTACATAAGTTAATACAATAGAAGAAAAGCACTGGTAAAGTAAAATATATAATTAAACTATACATAGATACATTTTTATCTATGTATGTAGTGTTAATAGAAAAAAATGAATATTCCTGGTGTAGAAACCAGTAATTAAATCCTTCATAAAATACAAATCAAATTGCGTAAGACTGATACAAGTATCTATTTATTATAGTAAGAAAGTCCCATAAGCTCTCGTAAGGATGAGCAAGAATTATCATAATAATGGCTATAGCAATTTTTCTATTTTTGAAAGCACGTAAATGGGATTCGAGAATTAAGAGGACTAAACGCCGAAACCCTTTCGAAAAGTCGAAGAAAATCCAAGTGACGTTATACCCTGATTAAACAGAGAAATCATTTATCAATGGCCTACCTTGGAAACTCGACAGTAGCTTATGAGAGCTCCAAAATAAAAGTTAAAATCTCACGATACCTGTACAAATCACAAAAGGAGAAAATGTTAATTATGTAAGGTATAATTTCAACATGAAAAAAAAAACGTATACTTCTTAAAAATCGTGAGTGCATATATATGAGAGCTACCTAGACAAGACTGGTAAAAACGATTAATAGGTTATGTTCCTGCAACAATAAAAAAAAAAAAAAATGGTATACAGACCCTGTGAAATATCATTACAAACCAAAAATTTAATTTATCCAAATAAGGATAGAGAGGGGTTACCTCGGCGAATAGCCGAGAAAAGAAGTCATCCATACTACAAATTAGAGAACCCTAGCTTATTCGTCACAGTAAGAAAGTCGATTCATAAAAGAATTGAACTGATTCCTTCAACAATGGAGAGAAGAATAAATTAAAAATAAACTAAATGGCCTAAGTTCAAACTCAGAATTTCTATTATGACTTAAATATTAAATATACTCAATTGAAACAACATTAGTGGAAGTATTTGGGTATCAATAAGAATTTGTAACTGAACCATATAATATGGATTCTGCGTTCACATAAAAACGAAATCATGAGGGAAAGTTAATAGAATGAAATTAGGATTCAAATAAAAACAATTTATTCCCATTCTTATACCACTATATTTGGGCCAAGTCGTAAAACAAAACAACTTAGACAAAGAACGATGGAATTTACCATTCATATGAAAAGGGTAAACTTCGACATTCAAAGAGAGATCAATATAGAATTAAAAGGAGGAACCATAGCTGAGTAGTTTAAGTCTATGATATTTGATATACATAAGAAAACAGTTGAATTCCAAACGAAACGCACGATAAAAGTACGGGAATTAGACCATAAAGATACATTACAAGCCGAGTTAAAATGCCATTCATGTTGATTATAATTATATCAATAACGAGAATGAAATTCCTTAGAACTGAAAAACAATAAAAGCGTTCATGATAAGTTACCAGATAATACTAAGAACACACAGTCATCATGGATTCTGAATTTTAAATGTATTTAAGCAGATAGGGTTCAATAAAATGAGACGTACTTGTGTGTATGAGGGAAAAGGCGTTAGATTGGTGTCATGGCATGCCATAGAGTCCATAGGCTGTGCCTTATTCATATAGTGTGAGAGAACCAGAGAACTTATTCTTGAAGAGAGAAACAACCAGAGAAATGGAATAGGGTTAAACTCTGAAATTAATAGAGATCGAGTTCAAAAACCCTAATCAAATCCCACCTTACAAGTGTCACAAATCCATCGGTTCTCCCATAGATCGATGATCAGTCCTTTGATGTCACGAAACCGTAGTGGCATTAAACGCTAAGTGTACAAATGCAGAGAGGAGCATTAATATGATTTCAAAACCGTCATATGAAAACGATAAAATATGTTAAATTTTGTGGCTCGAGGACCAAATAGGTGAAGGAATTTAAGGCAAAGCGTACTCGCATAGAAATGCTAGAGTAGTATAAGTAATAAGTGTCAGCGACATAAACCACCAAGACTTAATTAAAATTACATAAAGATCTTGTCATAAACGATATGATACGCCGAGATTCGCATGGTAGTTCGACGAAAGTAAAATTTGTATTCTGTGGGAACTATTACTCTATTAACGTAAATAAATATCAATGTAAGGTCTAACGTAGAAATATATCTTTATCAACATAAATATGTATAGAAAATGTCACAATAGAAAAGTATACAAGGTAAGTATGGTTAAGTTTTGTAGTAAAGGAGAGATGGTTAGTTTAAACATTGGATTAAGTATAGTTTATATAAAAGGGAGGATTATTGTGAGAAAATCATTATAGGCATGTGGAGTATTTATATGATGGTCTTAATTGAATATTAAGACCAAAATTAATACATGAAAGTTAAGAGCTGCAATAACCATGGAGGTTGAAGCTCTATTGCAATTATAAAAAAAAAAAAAAAATACATAAATGGTATAGGTGTAAATCTCTTGTGAATTATGAAGTTTTTACTTATATATCAAACCATGAGTTCTAAATTATGCCTAGAGGGAATTGAAAATATCACTAAAAATACCTAAGAATAGTGATTTAAAGTTATTGGAATTTGTTTTTTTTTGGAGAAAAGAGGTGTATTACAGTCGATGATGAGATGTTAGAAAATGTTGACACTCACACATATGGAGATAAAAAACCTAACGATTATATATGATATCGTGTTAACCGCATTTTTGAAACGTATTTCATAAAGGAGCAGGGGACAGTTCAAGCTCAAATGTTGAAAGGTCTCCTATCATTAAGGAAATTAAAAGAAGCTACAACACTACTGGGTATTCGAAAATCAACCAAAGATAAAAAAAAATGAAATAAAATGTGATACAAAATATAAGTAGTGCTATAAATTCAATTACGAGACCTAGACAGAAAAATGTTTCAATTCTTTGTAGAGGAATACATATGCCAGTGGTTTCATCAAGCACTAAAGAAAATCGTTTGGAAACATCTATGGCACGAGCATTAGGAGCGTCGCGAAAAACATTTGCACAAACATCGGAAATTTCGGCTGCAAATAGATGTAAATGATGAAATCGCTTGTTAGAGAGCTATTTGTAGACAACCATACAAAGATATACTTGGAGAAAATGTTAAAAAAATAATATATGAATATTGGAAGAACAATTCGCGTGCTTCGCCAACTGCAAAGCATGTGATGCGAAGAAGAATAGCATGAAATCAGTACGAAGAACATGAAAAATATTTCTTGGAAACCACTTAGATAGAGTTATTCAACAAGTTCAAAGAAGAGAATCGTGAAATTCATGTTTCAATCAGTGCTTCTGTTCAACAAAATCCATGGTATGAAAAACCTATCACCGTATGTGACACTTGTTGTTGCCATTATCATGTGGAATTTGAGTTATATTATGACACATTCCTTGATTTTGGTAGAACATTATGGAAGGATTCACCTCCTCCTTCCACTCTCCGTGATTTCATATCTCAACGTCTATGTGAAAGAGAAAGCGATGAACTATTTTACAAAAAGAAATGTGTTGGTGGTAAAAAATGTGATGATTGTGGAAATTTGACTAAATTTCAAAACAAATATCGTACTGATATAAATGATCAATCATTTTCCAACATGAAAATGAAATGGAAGAGATATGAATATATCCATACATCGATTGAAGGTGAAAATAGCGTTAAAAGAATTGAATTACGAGAAGACGAAATTTTTGTGATAGATTTTTTGAGAAAGTTTTAGGCATAAATTTACAAATACACCAAGCATTCCCATAGAGCTTGATGGCAAGACTTGCAATTCAAAAAATTCCATGAATTTTTTCCATCAGGGACCAATTTATCAGTGATTGATTTTGCAGAAAACTACACATTTGTTCCACAAAAAGAAATTCAGAGTGAATACTATTATTCTCACCAAGTCTCCATGCTCATCCATATTCTATATAGACATGTTGAACAAAACATCGATCATATAGAAAGCAGGAGTGAAAATCGACATATCATTAAAGAATATCACTTTTATATCAGCGACGATTGTACGCATGATACATATTTTGTACAACATTGTTTTGGAAAATTTTATGATTCCTTGAAAAATCGTGGAATAAAATTCAATGAACATTGGATATGGTCAGACGGATGCGTAGGTCAATTCAAATATGCACGATCATTATTTTGGTTGTGTTGTCTTCATAAGAAAACATGCATTAAACATTGTTGGAATTCCTTTGAGACTGGCTATGGAAAAGGAGAACATGACGGTGCAGGGGCATGCATAAAAAGAGCACTTCAAAGATATCAAATGAACCCCTTTGCAAGCCGACTTGTGGATGTGAAAGAAGTTGTTCAATGTTGCATCACTACTCTAAGCCATGAGACTAACCCATCAAGGGAAGTGCGAAGGTACATTCAATTTATTTTTTATTGGACATCTAATTTTATCGTCCAATGATTATATTTGATTGTATTTTGATATCATATTTACATTCTTCTTTGAATTTTCCATATAAAGGTTTTTCTGGCATATTGGGATCGAAGACGTAGATAGATCAATTGTAAATGATGTTGAAACAATAAAAGGGACTCGAAAATTGCATTAAATTAAAACAAAGTCGTCCAGAAATGTGTTTGCATTAGATAAAATAAAATATTCTTGTTTTTGTCATGTTTGCATAAACAACACAAAATCCAATGAGGTTTGTGAAAATAATATCTGCGTAAACGATTGGAAACATACAGAGCTAAATACAAAGGGAAAAATGTCTATTGCAATGTTTGAAGAAATGAAATCAGATGAAGCTACAATATCATCCAATGGTGATCGAGTTTCTGATCTTGTTAGAGAAGGTAACATTTGAATTTCTTTCTAATGATTTAAAGATCTAGAAATAAATTTAAATATGTATACTTATGTTAATTTTGTTTTATTGTGCAGGTGATGTTTTTGTTGTAATTGCACCTATTCACAATGATGAAAATGTGAAGTATTATTTGATGCATTGCACTAAACGAAAAATGAAATTATTAGAAAACTATAATGATCATGGATTTCAATATGAAAGAGGATCTATTATACTAAAAGGTTATTTTTTCAGAAAAACTAATCAAAGTGGGGATTTTGTTTACTTTGAATACTATGAACCTGATTTCATAATTCGTCAATATAGTCACTTGGTGTGTGCAACACGCATAAAGTTGATAGAGGTTCAATCAATGAAAAAAATGAAAAATAAGAAATGGAAAATGTCAAAATCCGATCATGAATGGATTATTGAAGATGGCATTCCATTGGAATTTTTTTGATTGAACTGCCCAACAATTTATTCTCTTTGGATTAAATATGTTTTATAACTTCCAGTACTCAACTAAAAATTGAGTTGCTTATGTTATTTGTGCAAGTGTTTGCACATGTACAAATTGTTTTGGTACATGCACGTGCTGTAGTACCAACTGAAAGTAGCTTTTCTATAGATGTGCATTGATGAAAAATGTTACATGTATTGGATATATATATACATGCTATAGAATGCAATTAATTGTTCAAGTAGTTTTACTATGTGCATTGATGAAAAATGATTCACATACAAATATATATGTTTTAGAATGCAATTAACTAAAAGTAGTTTTTCTATGTGCATTGATGGAAAATGTTTCACGTACTTGATATATACACGAACTGAATGTGCCAAATTTTTCTTGTGGGCTTTTCTGATAAAGATTATCCACAATGTAAATAAAGCATCCACAGTATAGTTTTGTATGAAGATTCCTTTCAGAAAAGAGACTTGGAGCACTTCTCTGACTTTTGGTGGGATTTGACCCACATCTATATTTCTAATTGAAAATCGAGTACAAAATTTGTCTGTCCAATGGTCAGATATGTTCTATGTTCTAGAATGAAATTAACTGAATGTCATCAATTTACCAATTTATAAATCAACAAGGCCACCTATTTGAGTGCATTAATGACATTGACCCGAATTCAAGAAACATATATGTACTTCTTATATTTCCAATCAAAATTAAAGGGATAAATACATATATCTACTTTACTTTTTTTTCAATTAGATCTCAATTGATATGGTTAGTTGCATTGAAAATCTATGTTCTTCCTATTGGAATTTTTTTCACTCAAACAACAATATGTAGATATCAAAAGAAATCTTAAGATGCCAAATGTACTTCAACCATCCAAAACTTGAATTTTAAAAACTTTTAGATTAAATCGAAACAATACTTCACATGGGAGTCTTCCATCTAGGCCAAATATAGATTGAAACCATTCAAAACTTAGATCAAAACGTTTAACATTTAACATTAAATCAAAATTAAAGAGATAATGTACAACTTCTTTACTCTTTTTTATTAAATCAAAACAATACTTCACGTGGGAGTCTTCCATAGGCCAAATGTAGATTGAAACCATCCAAACCTTAGATCAAAAAATTTAACATTATATCAAAAGATTTAACATTTAGCATTAAATCAAAATTAAAGAGATTTACATATAACTACTTCTTTACTTTTTTTGATTAAATCAAAACAATAATTCACATGGGAGTATTCCATAGGCCAAATGTAGATTGAAACCATCGAAAACTTAGATCAAAACATTTAACATTATATCAAAACATTTAACCTTTAACATTAAATCAAAATTAAAGGGATAAATACATATAACTACTTCTTTACTATTTTTGATTAAATCAAAATAATTAGAGGGGGTCTGAATAAAAAAATAGAAAAGGGGCTGCCCATAACCGGTAAACTAGCCCAGAAGATGCTGCCCAATATCAAGAAACCAGCAGACATAGAGTGTTCAGAAGCACAGTGATTGCAAAACATGACAAAATTTCAAAAAAGCTAAAGAGGACCTGACATCAGGCTAGATATCGATGTGTGTAGGAGGATTCTCCTCCAGAATTGGACAACTATAGTCCTCTGGATCATCAGCTACTCCCTTGGAGTTATGGGAGGAGCTCTCCAAAGCGAAAGAGGAGCCAGAGTCGTCTTTGAGCTTTTTCGCCACACGGGCTGAGCCACCACTGCTGGTGTCCTGGGGCTAATGGGTCGGGATGGTGGAATTTCTCCACCGCTTCCTGGAACTAGAGGCACCTTCATCTTGGGGCTCCTCCTAAAAAAACACAGAAATGGTCACCGTAATTCTAGGTTTGACCATAGCACTGGTGAAGTGAAAGTGTGTGACACTGCTTGCCAGAGGAGGGTGCTCGCCTGTGTCATGGATTGAAAGAGGCGGGCGAGAGCCAACACTCCTGCCCCCTCTACCCCTACCCCCATCTCCCCTTCTACAATGCATGTGATGTCTACGCATGGGAGTCTTACGTAGGCCAAATGTAGATTGAAACCATCAAAAACTTATATCAAAACATTTAACATTATATCAAAAAAGTTAAAACATTTAACATTAAATCAAAATTAAAGGTATTTACATTTAAAACATTTAACATTAAATCAAAATTAAAGGGATTTACATAAATGTAGATTAAAATGGTATCCAAAACATAGTTTTAAAACTTTTTGATTATATCACAACATTACTTCACATGATTAATGTACTTCAACCATCCAAAACTTGGGTTTTAAAAACTTTTTGATTATATCAGAACATTACTTGACATGCCATCCAATTGTAGTTCAAATATCCAATAAAAACATTTAATATTATATCACATGTGCCAAATGTAGATTGAAACCATCCAAAACTTAAGTTTTAAAAACTTTTTGATTATATATCGTGCAACATTACTTCACATGTCATGCCAATTATAGTTCAACTATCCAATAGAAACATTTAACATTATATCACATGTGTCAAATGTAGATTGAAACCATCCAAAACTTAAGTTTTAAAAACTTTCTGATTATATATCGTGCAACATTAAAACATTAAACATTTAACATTAAATATCACATGCCAAATGTAGATTGAAACCATCCAAAACTTGAGTTTTAATTTTTTTTTTATTATATCATACATAACATTACTTCACATGCCATGCCAATTATAGTTCAACTATCCAATAAAAACATTTAACATTATATCACATGCCAAATGTAGATTGAAACCATCCAAAACTTAACTTTTAATTTAACAAAAAATTATAAATCACAACATTACTTCACATGCCAAATGTAGATTGAAACCATCCAAAACTTAACTTTTAATAAATAACAAAAAATTATAGATCACAACATTACTTCACATGCCAAATGTACTTCAAGCATCCAAAACTTAAATTTTAAAAACAAAACAAATTATAACACATCATTACATAACATGCCAAATGTAGTTTAGAAGCAAAAAAAAACTTAAATTTTAAAAACAAAACAAATTATAACACATCATTACATAACATGCCAAATGTAGTTTAGAAGCAAAACAAAACTTAAATTTTAAAAACAAAACAAATTATAACACATCATTACATAACATGCCAAATGTAGTTCAGAAGCAAAACATTAATTTATAGATGACAACATTACTAGTAGTTCAATTATCCAAAACATAAAAGTTTTAAAAACCAAACAAATTATATAACAACATTACTTCACATTCACATGCCAAAAGTACTAAAACCATCCAAAACTTAACTTTTTGGAACAAAACAAATTATATTAACACTGTAATAAAATATGTCCAAAAATTGTAGATCTCACAAGTATCAAGTTATATATATATATATATATATATATATATATATATATGACAGTGCATCTAGATAATATATAAAAAAATAAATTTAAGACTATCTAAATCTTGAAATCAAATCTACAAATCATGTCCATCAAATAGAGATGGATGTAGCGTCTTTCCTATCAGGGTCTCAATCCGCGCACTATCATGCGAAGCATGGGAAACTTGTACACAATGCACATGTACAAACATTAAAATTTGATGTTTTAAAAATGAGTGAGAATATATATAGAACTTCATGCAAAAAACAAAATATAAAAAAAAAATCATGCAATACCTCATGAGATTCCCTCTCCATTTGTTCACCTGCTACAAGTTCCCCCCCATGGGAACATCTGCAACGGTAAACTGTACAATATATATATATATATATATATATATATATATATTAAAAAATTTCAGATGAAAATGCACGTTTACATATATCAACTTATTTTCAATAATATTAAAAAAAAAAAGTTAGACAACTTGTTCAAATGGTTGAAATGGTGTGGATGTTCCTATCTCCGTTGCTAGAGTCCGTGGATTAAAGAAATCTTCTATAGGAACCTAAAATTCAAAAAATTTAAAATAACTCAAGATATATATATATATATATATATATATATATATATATATATATATATATATATCAATTTTTAATGGAAATTTTTGAGGTGGAATATATATATATATATATATATATATATATATATATATATAACTTAAACATAAATTTTAAAAGTGAAAAATTGTCCATACTTGTGGCTCATCTCCTAAGGAAGTAGAAGGTACATCTCCCAAGGAAGAAGAAGGTACCGCGATCCCAAAAACATCGGATGGAATCAGAATCTGTTAAAACATTTTATCATTATATATACATACATGTACATGTGTGCACAATTATTTATTTTAAAAATATCACTTAAAAAACACTAACATTTGCCAACATATCTTGATGGTGAGACCCATCTGCATTGTTTGAACCAGAGGTCCCGAACGTGATATTAACATTTTCATCATTCATCATGCGTGACAACTGCAAATGGTGTTTTAACATATAATGATACATTTTTGTTAGATTAATGTACATACAAATAAATGTATACATGTACATACACATGTATTTATTAAAAATTTTACACATGTATACATGTTAAAATAATTGAACCCTAATGTCATTAACACATACCATTCCCATGCCCTCTTCCTCATGAAGAATTAGGTCTTGAAAACCATTGCGACAATTTTTTGCATATATTCAGAGATATTCAACATTCATGTTATCAATCTCTTCATCTGTACAATACACAAAATTGGTACGTTCATTTTCACGTGCTCTTTGTCAATTTAGACAAACATTGATTCCACTCAATCCGGTGTAAACATTGTTGATCATGACATCCCTTGCTTCTCGACTTATTTGAGAAGTCGCATCCAGCTTTGACCGCAGAGTTTCAACCCGAAAAGGTCGACTCACCAATGGAGGCTCAGGGCGAGGAAACTCCACATCTCACTTAGCGCCCTTACGTTCATACGATCGACCTTTCCCTGGACCAAAAAATTCTAATGGAAGGTCATTGTAGTTGGGTTTCATAAACAAAAAAAATGATGCATAAAACAATTGTGCAAAATAAACAGGAACCTCATCGTTCCATGGGAGCCTTCCATAGTCCGCAAGGTGCCTATCATAAAAATAGCGAGCTATATTATGGTGCTTGAAATATTGCACCTTTAGCATTTTCCGTTTTGGCCCTTCCCTGAAATTAAACATTGAATTTGCTATATCTCTTGTAATATTTTGTTTTACATCCTCCCATTTATCGAGACCCATTACTGTTTCCTTTCTCTTTCTTATCAATTCTACGAATGTATCAGTCATTCACCTAAGATTTTTGTACACATTTACAATATCGCCCAATGAATGTGTAATTATTTTGAGGCTTTGTCGACTCTCAACTAGTAGAGTCAAAGCCATGAGATCTCTCCGCAATTTTGCATGAAGTTTTTCACATCTTTGTAAGGTGCATTGCACCATGTTTATTTGCCATGGTATATCAGAAATGTCGGCTGGATAAGTTGTGGTAGGTAGAAAAAATTCTTCTTGAATGTAGTGTTTTGCCCTGTGTCTATTTTGACCAATATTTGGAACATTTTCAGCCTTTTCATCAATATATATAAAATTTCGTATATTATAAAAAACACATGTAAAAACATTTGTACTAATTCAATGAAAAAGATATTGAAATTGATGGCAACCTTGATGTGGTTGGTTAGAATCTTCTCCACCCTCAAACTATTGAGACCCAGAATGACCCTATTGAGAACCAGACCCAGAATGACCCTGCTGAGAACCAGCACCACCAGCCATTGATTGGCCTCCGGAGGAATAAATATCAACACCTTCACGCAACCTGCTACCACTCATTTATGGCCCTCTAAGGGGATTTTAACCACCACCAACCTCTCGAGATGAGAGAGAAGCTTCATAAACAAATACGAATTTATAATCAATTGAAAATTACATTCATGTGTACATATAAATACATGTACATATTCATTGATTAAATTGCGTGAACCATACCACGACTGGATGAACCATGGGCATGCTCCATGGATGGAGTAGAGACCCTTCTCTTCTTAGCTCCTAAAAAATAAAAAATGAAACTTATTAACAACTAATTTAACTCACAAAGTTAATAAAAAATCAATTCCATATGTACACACATGTATGAAGATTTAAGATTATATTTAAATACCATGAAAATCCCCCAATCTCTGATCCCCCATATGGGAGTCTGCTGATCTTCGTCGTTTATCCTCCATGATATATATATATCTATTGGTGGACATTTACACAAAATAAATTTCAGAAAATCAATTTGTAATTTAGTGTACACAAATTATGTAGAACACAACTTTCAAAGCACTAATTGATGTGTGAAACTAAATTTAAGAAAAAAATAAATTATAAAAATGATAAGTTCACCAAATTGTGCTTTACATGGTGGGAGCACACTTGGTATAAAATTGAAAAAAACACATGGTCATTAAACACTAAGTGAAACTGCATTTAAACAAACTCCATTTAAACAAAAATTTGTTGAAGTCGCTTCATTTTAATTTTATAAAAATGTGAAGTTCACCACTTGTTGCAAATTTGAAGTTCACCAAGTTGCGCTTTACAGGGTGTGGTGGGAGCACATTTGGTATATAATTGAAAAAATCACATGGTCATTAAAAAATATGCATTTATAAGTACACAACACACACATATCCAATATATGTTACAATGTCCATCAATAAATTTTGAAGGAGAGCGTCTCAACACTAATTCATCTTTGAGAGATGAATCTTGAATTTTTTAAGAAGAGAATCTCAAAACCAATTCATATTTAAGAGATGAATATTGCATTAGCATTGCTCCGTATAATTCTAATTCATCTTTGATAGATGAATCATGAATTGAAATTTCCCCACGCAATAGATCAATAGACATCTTATTCACATTTGTACAACGCATTATACTAAAAAATTGAAATTGGTTAACAATATTTTTTTCTATTCCATGCAGCTATTCTAGCCTCTCCTTCTTAACTTGGCACATGTCATTCATCTGGTTGCACACAAGTTTAGAATTGTTGAAAACTACAATTCCATTTTATCCATACTCCATCGTTGTTCCCAAACTTTCTATCAATCCAATATAATATGCCTCATTGTTTGTTGTTATTCCCAATATATTCATTTTCCTTTGGATGACTTTGCTAGTCGCAATATTGGAAAGCACATATGTAATCATTGATTTCCCTGGATTGGGATAGAAAGAAACTTCTATGCATAATTTCCATTTTTCAATCATATTTAACGGTTTTCTTATCCCTGAAAAAAAAATCAATAACAAATATATATATGACATGGGAGAAATGACACAAGATCATGAGGTAAATGACATGTGCATGGTTTATCTTAAAGTTTGACTTAAAAAGTTTATGGTCTAGAATTCACATCTAAAATTAATGGGAGGAAGCCTTTAGTTTCTGGGAGAAATGACATATTGTTGAATTATTAGTTAAACTAAGGGGGGGGGGGGTGAATCAATTTAACACATACATGAGCTTTTTAAATTTTTCATCAACTTATTTACAGATTACTTTTATAACCAACCTTAATATATGAAGAGTCTTAATATGTTGCAGAAAGTATTAAATTAATGTGATATCAATCTTTTTATGAGAGCAACAAACATTAAGCAGATTTGGTAAATCATATCAGCGCATAGGCAACAGACATGGAGATAAAAGATATAAGTGGAAACCCATAAAGGGAGAAAACCACATCTTATTATTGTTGTGATGCAAAGGCAAGCTCCAACTCCCTCTCACCACTGATTTTCTATAGGCACCAACCTACAGGAGGCTCCAACCTCAATTCTGCAAGCTACAACTTGCAAGGAAGCTCCAACTCCTGTTAATTTTCTGCAGGCATCAACCTATAGGAGGCTTCAACCTCAGTCAGCTACAACTGACATCTATCAAGATAAAACTTGATAGGGAAGTTCCAACTTCCTTACTCTTTCAAAAGAAATGTTTTCTGATTTACCTCAGATATCAACTCTATTCTGTAGCATCTCTTTCTGCTCCTCTCTTCCTTATGTTCTCTGCCTCAATCTTCTGTATTCTGCATTCTCTATACTTACTCTCTCTCTCTGACCTCTGTATGCATATCTGGATGATATTAAATATAGATTTCATCACATGAATGTTTTTATGCCACAAGGAATTTGGAGTGAACACCCATGACTCTTTGGCTTCTGCCTTCTCATTCCTTTGTCCACCTCATTAAAAAAAAAATATATATAACAATATGTATAAATTTCAATGTTATAGTGGGATTTCTCTTTTCCTTCGGGTACTTGCCTTTGCATAACAAAAAATATAAAAAAAGTAAACATTTACATTTTCAATTTCAGAATATAAACTTCACTCAGCCCTTTTCTTGTTGATTTTTTCCTTTCTGTAGCAGTCATGCAACTGTCCTGCATACTTTGTTCACTATCTTCTGCAAAATATCCAGTTTTCTGTGCTTCTACACCTGTTCTCTACACTTTTGAATCCCTTTGATGCACATCTCTTCAAATCCACAATCTTTGTTTACCTCTGTCAGGTCCATATTCACAAAGTTCACTGTAGTTGTGTATCTTCTGTATATATATATATACCTGTTTTACAATTTTAGTTCCTCGATCCGAGAAATCTCACTACATTATTTTATTCTGAGTTGGAAAATTAAGCAAATATATCAGAATCCTTTAATATCTCACATGGGAGATTTCAGATATTAAATTAAAATTCTCTCGACAAAACACCTACCACAACTTTGTACTAATCCAATTTTAAATCTGACAACTCTTCTTGCGGCAAGAGTTTTCCTTCACAGGTCATAAACCCTCAATACATCTAATATGCTCTTTGGTATTTTTATTCCAATGCACACAGACCATATATATATCTTATATTATAATCTTGGCCTTCTTTATAATGCGCTCGAATTACAATTAAAATCCTCTCCTTATATACAAACCCACTATATTAAATACCAACGTAGTATCATCATATATATATATATATATATATGTTCCCTAACCGAATGTGAAACCCATGTATTCACTTTAACATATGCCCAAAACGCACCTCATTTCATATAGGTTTCAACTTTAGCACAATATATAAATATATCACCATGTATGCATATTCCTCGAGTCAAGCATTAAAACTATTAATAAACTGTGGCTTTTATTTAGCGCCCAACATAAGCGTGGTCACGGTTTTATAACCTTTATAGCATAAAAATGTATTGCGTGGAATATCCTCTCAATCAATGACTGTGGTCTTATCGCGTTCCCCTCTGGTAGATCAATGGTGGTCGCATAGTTAGATCGTACGAAGTTTAGTTCTCTGAACTTAAGCGATGAACTGGGACCTAGTGGTTAACTTCCTCTCTGATTGATGTGCGACCATCGTTCAATGGACCCGCCTCAGATCGGACAGTGTACGTCGATTTCGCGCGGAGTCCATAGTCGATAGTTAACGCACGATGGCATGCGATAAGGGCAGTATTTCCAAACCGCTCAAGGCCACGTGTCAGTCGATGGCATTGATTGCGTTCGAATTGGAAATACAACTTTCCTTACAAAAGCGGTGAAATGAAAACCGCCATGTGTTTCAAACCCACTGTCACTGTTCATACCTCGTGGTTCCGTTCAGTTGCGCTTGAGATTCCGTTCCTTATTTATAACTTTGATTTCAATTTTTTCTATTGTGCCATGTCTATACTTACTCCATCGCTCTGCCACCGAAGTTCCGCCTTCTACACCATCGCTCTTGTTTATTCTTTTCTTGCATGGTTCCGTTGAGATGTAACAATCCCCCATGATCTCGATTTGGCTCTATGACACTAGTCCATTACATGAATTGGCCACGCTATTCACTATTCCATTGTATCGAATAGTTTCGAACCTTTGCCCTTCAATCTCATGCTACCTGTACCTATGGCATTCTACTCTTCAGTGCTTCGTCAAGGCATACATCTGAAATGTATTATTCCCATTCTAGCTTCTCCATTCACCCAAAATCTAATTATACACAGATATCAAAAGGCCCATAGTTTCATTAAACAAAGAGAAAACCCTCTCTTTATTGGTTACACACAGCAGCTGTGTACTTCACCTCTCAATGAATATTGAATGAAATTACATGGCAGAATGTGAAATCTCCTCTTTCGAATGCTCTATAAACCGTGATCTCAAATTGTAACTTAAACCCCGATTCATTGCAAACCATTATAGCGCCTTCTGAACTACTGCTCGACTGTTTCTCTTTCTCTGTATTCTCTGCTTCTGCCTCTGCCTCTGCTACTTGACCTCTGCCTCCATTGCTTAACTGTTTTATCTCTTCCTCTGTATTCGCTGCCTCTACCTCTGCTTCTGCTGCTCGACCTCTACCTACACTGCTTAACCTCCACATGTCTCTACCTCTGCCACCTCTTTTTCCATCAATGACAATATTTCCAATAGTCTCCCCCTTTGGCATTGATGGAAATACACTTCCTTTGCTTGCCTATTAGGACCCTTCTTTCTATTGCTTGCTCTTCCTCCCCCTCTGACATCAATGGCAAGGGGTTACTCAATTTTTCCAGTGTGCTTTGAACTCTCACCCATGTTGAAATGATATTGAGGACCTGTTTCATGCTAACTGGCCTCCCCCTGGAATGATATTTTCGTTTCTGTTCTCCCCCTAGAACTGTGCTTTCTCTTCATATCAGAGAGTAGCATCTACAGATACTACCCCTAGTCTATCTCTCAAATATTCAAATGGTTCTCCAGCAAGAGGTTTGGTAAATATATCTGCTATCTATTCTTTTGTTGGTAGATATTCCATCTTTACCACCTTCTGAGCCACTTGTTCTCGGAGAAAGTGATACTTGATTGGGATATGTTTAGTTTTTTAATGAAGGACAAGATTTTTCGAAATACTTATAGCACTTGTACTATCACATTTGATTGAGATAGGTTCATCAATGCTTACCTTCATGTCTTGGAGGGTTTTCTTCATCCACATGACTTGTGTACAACATGCTGCTGCTGCTATATATTCTGCTTTTGTTGTAGATAGAGAGATAGATGTTTGTTTCTTGCTTAACCATGCCACCAGACTTTCTCCTAGATAGAATGCACCTACACTTGTGCTTTTCCTGTCATCCACACAGCTGGCCCATTCTGCATCTTTGTATGTTGTCAAAGTGAAGCTTTTGCCTTTAGGATACCAAAGTCCATACTGAGCTGTTCCTTGTAGATATCTGAACATTATTTTGACTGCAAGAAGGTGATTTTGTTTAGGTGTTGCTTGATATCTAGCCACAAGTCCTACTACCAGCATGATGTCTGGTCTTGATGCTATCAGGTATAGTAGACTTCCTATGATGGATCTTTAGAGTCTTTGATCTATATCAACAGATCCATCATCAACACATAGCTTGCATCCCATGATCATCGGAGTTGACACAGGTTTGTAGTCGTCCATTTTGAACTTTTTCAACATTTATTTTAAGTATTTTTCTTGTGATATGAATGTACCTATGTTATTTTGCTGAATTTGAAGTCCTAAATAGAAACTAAGCTCTCCAATATTAGACATCTCAAACTCTGATTTCATCTCCTCAGCAAATTTTTTTTGCTAGCTCATCTCTGTTGCTTCCAAAAATAATGTCATCAACATATACTACAATAATAAGGAGTTCATTTTCATGGGATTTTATGTATATATTGATGTCTACTCCTCCTATCTTGAAGCCTTGATTTTGCAAGTATTTATCCAGCCTTGAGTACCAAGCATGATGAGCTTGCTTTAGTCCATATAGAGCCTTCTTTAGTCTACATACATAGTCTTCTTTGTCAGTTAATGAGAAGCCTTCTGTTTGTTCCATGTAGACTTCTTCTTCTAGATCTCCATTCAGAAATGCAGGTTTTACATCCATTTGATATACCTTGAAGTCTTGGTAGCATGCAAAGGCCAGAAACATTATGATAGCTTACATTCTAGCTACAGGGGAAAATTTTTCATCGTAATCAAGTCCTTCAATTTGTGAATATCCTTTGCAGACAAGTCTGGCTTTATTCATGATTACCTATCCTTGCTCATTAATTTTATTTTTGAATACCCATTTTGAGCGTATGACATTTTTCTCAGTGGGTCTAGGAACTAGTTCCCAGGTATTGTTCTTCTCAATTTGGTCCAATTCTTCATTCATAGCATTCACCCAAGACTTTTCCTTGCTGGATTCTTTAAATTCCTTTGGCTCTATTTGTGATAACATGGTGATGTACACCTCTTCTGTCTGTTCAATTAGATGCCTTCTTGTCTGGACCCCTACTCTCTTGTCTCCAATGATCTGATCTTCTAGATGGTTCTTCTGAGTGTATCTTGATGGGGCTTTCGATCTCATTTCAGCATCTTCTGTTGTCTTTCTTGTTTCATCATCATCTTGGTTTTCTTATTCATGGTTGTCTGATGGACTGCTGCAGTATGTATCTCTTGTATTGTTTGGAAGTTCTTCATCAAATCTCACGTCAATGCTTTCTACTATTTTTCAAAGAGTCTTGTTGTAGCACCTGTACCCTTTACTTTTGGATGCATATCCTAGAAATATCCCTTCATTTTATCTTGCATCAAATTTCCCAATATTTTCATCATTATTCTTTATGTAACACTTACTTCCAAAGATTATAAAATATTTGATTGAAGCTAGTTTCCCATGCCATAGTTCATAGGGAGTCTTGTCACTGCTTAGCCTTAAGTGAGCTTTGTTAAGGATATGCACGGTTGTGTGTACTACTTCTGCCTAGAAGGTTTAAGAAATATTACTCTCTTGCATCATGGCTATAGAAATTTGTTGTATAGATCTATTTTGTCTCTCTGCTACTCCATTCTGCTGAGGTGTCCCTGCAATAGTAAATTTTTTCTTTATGCCATGTTCATTGCATAGGTCTGCAAAGTCATAATCAGTGAATTCACCTCCTCTGTCTGATATGATGCATTGTAGCTTGCATCCTGTCCGATTTTATGCTAAAGCTTTGAATATTTTTAAATTTTCCAAAGCTTTTGATTTATTCTTGAGAAATGCAACCCATGTCATTCTGGAGAAATCATCTATTATCAGCATGAAGTAGGACTCTCCACTTGGTGTTTTAGTTCTTGTAGGTCCACACAGGTCCATGTGCACAAGCTGGAGTGGTATTCTTGTTGATAACTCATCTTTTGCCTTAAATGATGTGCGGGTATGTTTTCCCAATTGACAAGATTTTCATATGGTATTAGAAGGCCTTCTTATTTCTGGCATGTCTCTGACAACTTTCTTCTTTCTTAGTCTGAGGATGTGATCGAAGCTGAGATGTCCCAATCTCCTATGCCATAACCATGACTCCTCAAGTTTTCCAAGATGGCATGCTTCATCTTCCTCTTTCACTATGTAAACATTACTCTCTGTTCGAACACATTTGAGTAGAGTTTTACCTGTGATGGTTGATCTAACTTCACAGTCTTGTGCTCTAAAAAGAAGTTCACAACCTTTATCACACATTTGACTGACACTCAGCAAATTTTCTTTTAGCCCATCTACAAATAGTACATCTTGGGCCTTTCCTCTACCATTATCTAGGGTGACTGAGCCTTTTCCTTTTATTTTTCCTGACTTATCATTGCCAAAAGTAACATTGCCAGATTTATTTTCATCAAAATTTATAAACTTGCTTCTATCTCCAGTAATGTGTTTTGAGCAGCCACTGTCCAAATACCACTGGCTTTTCAGGTCTTGAATAGTTAGAGACAAGTCACATTTATTCACCTTCTTTATCCACTGGAAGCATCCTTTTGTTTGGTATCTTTTGTGAGATGATGAACTACATCTTCTGAGAGGACATTTGGAGGGCATGTGTCCAACTTTATTGCATACACAACATTTGATCATAATTTTTGCAAAATTGTGAGTATGAACAAAATTTCTTTGATTCATAAACCTCCTTGAGGTGTTGAATATCAATCTTTGTCCATAATTTCTACAATCAATGATTTTATGGCCAAATTCATTACAATAAAAACAGTAACCATAGAAACTATTTGCATACCTGATGTAAGGTTGTCTTCTCCATTTGTTTTCTTCGGACAGTCTCTTCACTGTGTGCATATTTTGTTGGTTTCAATTACTCCTCCTTACATGACAGTATGCAGCAATGTGTCCCAGCTTGTGGCAGACATAACAGGTGGCATTCTTCATAGGAGGGAAGAATCTCCTTTGATGGCTTCCAAATTTGACATACTCAGGGGTATATGATCCTTTTTCTGTTGTCTTAGTATTTATTGCATTCTTTGTTACTAGAGGTTTCTTCTGATCTTTGTCTTCCTCATTACATGTTTCTTCTTTTGTAGGAATTGTTTGAGCTGCTTCATCATTCTTCTTTTCTTTTACAAAAATAATCTCTCTGTTTTCCTTTTATTTGCTTTTACTTGATTCTCCTTCATAGCCTATTCCATTTTTTATCATAGGAGATCTTTGAGCATCCAGAATTTCGTTCAACTTACTAGAGCTTGTTGTTTGAGAGGAATTTGTAGACACTTTCCTCTGAGCATTTTCTAATTTCTTCCTTAGACATACAACTTCTTCTTCCAGCTTCTCTTGTTCTCGAGTTTTATCCTTGATTTGCTGAAGTAACATGACTTCTATCTTCTTGGCTTCTTCAATCTATACCTTCAGCTGCATGAGGACTTCTGAATTTTTCTCTTCTCTTACATACTTGAGGAGAATGTTCTTTTGTTTTCTACACTTCAGTTTGAGTCTGTCAATATCCTCCAGGGAACTTCTTATCTCCCTCTCAAGGTCAACTTCGCCTTCTTCTTCATCTTCTAGTAGGAGTCCTTCAATTTCTTCAATGGCCATGAGTAAAAAATCAGAGGTTCCTTCTTCACTTGAAGGTTCATCTGAGTCTTCAGATGCACTGCTGTCTTGTTGAACATAGAAGGATTTTCTGCTGAACTTCTTTCCTTTCTGCCAGTTGTTTGATGTATTTTTCTCTGATTCTTGAATCTGATTCCTTACTTTCTTGTGAGGACACTAAGCAGCATAGTGTCCAATTCTTCCATAGTTAAAGAATTTTAAAGGAAGCTTAACATTGTATTTACCTGAGCCTCTATCCATTTTCTTGACCAATTTAGCCTCTTCTTCATCCGAGCAAGAGCATATGTCTTCCTTTTCTTCTTTCTTCTTTTTTGTTTTAAAGGCTGCCTCCCTCGTACTTGACTTCTTCTGTGGGAGCCTCATCTCATATGCTATTAGATTTCCAAGTAGTTGGTTCATGGTCAAGGTTTCCCAATCAGTTGTTTCTTCTATTGCGGACACCTCGGGGTTAAAACTAGGTGGAAGATATCTTAGAATATTTGTACAATTACAACTTCTTTTATGGTTTCTCATAGAGCCTTCATGTTATTTACTATTTCTGGAACCCTTAGAAAGAAGCTAGCAATGTCTTCATCATCATTCATTTTTAGGTTCTCAAACTGGGCTCTATAGACTTGAAGTTTGGTAGTCTTTACCTTCTTTTCTCCCTCATGGATGTTTTCTAGGGTATCCCACATCTCTTTGGCAGTGTCTTTGTGCATTACTTTGATAAACTCTACCTCACACAATCCATTTAAGATGGAATTCATGGCTTTTGCGTTAGCTACAAAATATTGTTTGGTTTCTTTCTCTGAGTCAGTTGCCTTTGGGGCATATCCTAATTCCACAGCATCCCAAACTTCTATTCCTAGAGACATTATGTATGTCCTCATTCTGATTTTCCAGAAGGCATAATTTTCACTAGTGAAAAAAGGGGCTTTATTGGTTGAGCATCCTTCTTTATTAGCCATCCTGTGAACCTAGGATCTCCTTTCAATTGTTAAACTGATACAAAAGGAACCTGCTCTGATACCAATTATTGAATTCTTAGTTAAACTGAGAGCGGGGGGGTGAATTAGTTTAACACATACATGAGCTTTTTAAAATTTTCATCAAATTATTTACATCTTACTTTTATAACCAACCTTAATATATGAAAAGTATTAATATGTTGCAACAAGTATTAAATTAATGTGATATCAATCTTTTTATGAGAGCAACAATCATTAAGCAGATTTGGTAAATCATATCAGCACATAGGCAACACACATGGAGACAGTAGATATAAGTGGAAACCCATAAAGGGAGAGAACCACATCTTATTATTGTTTTGATGCAAAGGCAAGCTCCAACTCCCTCTCACCACTAATTTTATGTAGGCATCAACCTACAGCAGGCTCCAACCTCAATTCTGCAAGCTACAACTTGCAAGGAAGCTCCAACTCCCATCAATTTTCTGTAGGCACCAACCTACAGGAGGCTTCAACCTCAGTCAGCTACAACTGACATCTATCAAGCTAAAACTTGATAGGGAAGTTCCAACATCCTTACTCTTTCAAAATAAATGTTTTCTGATTTACCTCAAATATCAGCTCTATTCTATAGCATCTCTTTCTGCTCCTCTCTTCCTTATTTTCTCTGCCTCAATCTTCTGTATTCTGCATTCTCTATACTTACTCTCTCTCTCTGACCTATGTATGCATATCTGGATGATATTATATATAGAGTTCATCACATGACTGTTTGTATGCTACAAGGAATTTAGAGTGAACAACCATGACTCTTTGGCTTCTGCCTTCTCATTCCTTTGTTCAACTCATTAAAAAAAAATTATAACAATATGTATAAATTTCAATGTTACAGTGGGATTTCTCTTTTCCTTCGGATACTTTCCTTTACATCACAAACAATATAAAACAATTAAACATTTACATTTTAAATTTCAGAATATAAACTTCACTCAGCCCCGTGCTTGCTGATTTTTTCCTTTATGTAGCAGTCATGCAACTGTCCTGCATACTTTGTTCACTGTCTTCTGCATATTCTCCAGTTTTCTGTGCTTGTACACCTATTCTTTGCACTTTTGAATCCCTTTGCTGCACATCTCTTCAACTCTACAATCTTTGTTTACCTTTCTCAGATCCATATTCACCAAGTTCACTGTAGTTGTTGTTAGGTAAACTTGACTCGGGATAGAGTCAAAGTTTACTAGGGTAAATAGTAGTGATTTTGGGGCACATGGTTTTGTGCACCCATGGTTTTTTCCCATGGTATTACATGTAATGGAGCCTATAAGAAGCTGTGAATACTTCATTGTAATGTAGGCCTGGACGTGAGCAGTGAAGGCTCACTTGGCCGGATTGGTCAGGGTTTTGGCCAATGTTTAATGAAATTTCATTGGTTGGGTTTTTCCCTGGATTTGGGGTTTTCCTGGTTAAAAATTGTGTTTATGTTTATTTGCTTTGTTGCTGGGTTTTTTAATTATGTGTATTCCTCTCAGTAAATGTTTTATTTCTTAATTAAATCCTAACAATTAGTATCATAGCCGAAGGTATATTTGGTTGACAAACTCGTAGGAAAGAAGGGTTCCTGGTTCAAGTGGGAGCAATGGCAGAAGATGCTAATTTTAGGGTCAAGAAATTTAACGGCCAAAACTTCCCGCTGTGGAAGATGCAGATGGAAGATTATCTATATCAGAAAGATCTGTACCTACCATTGAGCAGAAAATCAAAGAAGCCGATGGCCATGACAGACGTGGAATGGAACATTCTCGATAGAAAGGCACTCAAAACAATACGGTTTTGCCTTGCAGCGTTAGTCGCCTTCAATATTTCGAAGGAAACAACAACAGAGGGTTTGATGCAGACGTTGGCGAAACTATATGAAAAACCCTCGGCCTCAAACAAGGTATTTCTTATGAAACGACTATTTAAAATGAAGATGTCGAAAGGTGGATCTGTTGCAGACCATTTAAATGATTTTAATATAGTTACCAGTCAGTTAAGTTCTGTAGGGGTAAACTTTGATGATGAAGTTAGAGATCTGTTATTTATTTTCTCATTGCCAAAAAGCTGAAATGGTTTCGTTATGGCCATTAGTAACTCTTTCTTTGGATCTAGTACTTTAAATTTTGATGATGTTGTCAGTGCTATCCTTAGTGAGGAAATGCGACGGAAAAGCTCCGGTGATACATTGGGTAATGCGTTGAGTGCAGAGTCTAGGGAAAGAAGAATGGAAAGAGGAAAGAGCTCGGGATATCGTAGTAAATCAAGGAAAGGCAGATCCAAGTCCAGATCGGGGATAGTGTGCTGGAAATGTGGAAAGAAATGACACCTAAAGAAAGACTGTAGATCTCATAAGGGAAAAGAAGGAGATGCACAAAAAGAAAATAATCATGAAGCAAATGTGACAGGTGATGTGTTACAAGATGCTTTGATTCTTTCTTTCGAAAATGTTACTGATTCTTGGGTTGTAGATTCAGGGGCTTCATTCCATGCCACACCTGATAAGAAATATTTTCATGACTATGTTCAAGGAGATTTTGGACAAGTTCGTTTGGGTGATGATAAACCCCATAAAATTGTTGGAATGGGTAAGGTTCTTGTAAAACAGCAGAATGGAAACCAATGGCTACTAAAGGAGGTAAGGCATGTTCCAAATCTAAAGAAAAATCTGATTTCAACAGGGCAGTTAGGCGGTGAAGGTTGTGTGACAAATTTCAGAGATAAAGCTTGGAAGGTCACCAAAGGAGCCCTGGTAATAGCAAAAGGAGAAAAGGTTGGTACATTGTATTTATGCAATGATATTTGTAACTCTGTTAATATTTTAACTTCCAAAGGAGAAGATGCAGCATTATGGCATCATAGGCTCGAACATATGAATGAGAAGAGGATGAAGATTCTTCACTCAAGAAATTTGTTGCCAGGTTTGAAGAATGTTGATTTGGATTTCTGTGAGAATTTCATTTATGGAAAACAAAAGAGAGTCAGATTTCTCAGAGCTGGGAAAGAAAAGAAGAGCGAAAAATTGGAGCTTGTGCATACAGATGTATGGGGACCTGCTCAGGTATCATCTCTTGGTGGATCTCGCTATGATGTTACATTTATTGATGATGCAACTAGAAAAACTTGGATTTATTGTATTCAAAATAAATCTTATGTATTTGATACTTTCAAGAAATGGAAAGCTTTGGTTGAGATTGAGACAGGAAAGAAGTTAAAGTGTCTCAGATCAGACAATGGAGATGAATATTGTAGCAAATATTTTAATAGGTACCGTTCAGAGCATTTAATTCGTAGAGAGAAGACTATTCCAAGAACACCACAATAAAATGGTGTGTCAAAAAGGATGAACAGAACAATCATGGAGCGTGCAAGGTGCATGAGATTGCATGCAGGATTGCCTTTACAATTTTGGACAGATGCTGTAGATATTGTTTTTTATATAATAAACGGAGGGCCTTCAAGTTCCTTGGATGGTAGTATTCCAGAGGAAGCATGGACAGGTAAAAAGGTAAACTACTCTTTTTTAAAGCCATTTGGTTGTGAGGCCTTTGTCCATATTAATAAAGAAAATAGAACAAATCTTGAGGCAAAATCAAAGAAATGTACCTTTATTGGATATGGTGCTAACGATTTTGGTTATCGCTTATATGATTATGAAAATCACAAAATCATTAGGAGCAGAGATGTAATATTCAATGAAAAGGTCTTGTATAAGAATCAGTTGCAGGAAAAGAAACAGGAAAAAGAAAGCAAGGAATACGTGGTTCTTGATGAGATAACTGAAAAAGTAAAGGTGCCTAAAAATGATAATAATCAACAACCACAGTAGAAGAAACCAGCACAACAGCAACAAGCACCTCAAACACCTGAAAGTGGTGTTAGAAGATCTACCAGGATAATTAGACCCCCTGAACGATACTCTCCTTCATTATATTATTTATTATTGACTGATTCTGGTGAACCCGAATGTTATGAAGAAGAAATGCAGGTTGAAAGCAGGAAGAAGTGGGAGCTAGCAATGGATGAAGAGATGGAATCCTTAATGTGAGACTTGGGACTTAGTCGGGTTGCTGTGGGTAAAACTACATTGCAGAATAAATGGGTTTACAGGTTGAAGGAAGAAGATGGAGGAAAATAGAGGTGCAAAGCTAGACTTGTGGTGAAGGGGTTTGCACAGAAGAAAGGTATTGATTTTGATGAAATATTTTCTCCTGTTGTTAAGATGACTTCAATCAGAACTATCTTAAGTCTTGTAGCGGCGGAAGATTTACATCTTGAACAGTTAGATGTAAAGACAACATTTCTCCATGGAGATTTGGAGGAAGAGATATACATGCAACAACCAGAAGGATACGAGGTCAAAGGGAAAAAAAAATTGGTGTGGAGGTTAAAGAAGAGCTTGTATGGCTTAAAATAGTCTCCAAGGCAGTGGTATCTAAAATTTGACAAGTTTATGTCTGAACAAGGTTATACTAGATGTCACTCTGATCATTGTGTTTATCTAACATGCTATATTATATTGATGGAAGCTATATTATATTGTTATTGCATGTAGATGACATGCTTGTTACAGCATCTAACATGCGGGAAATAAATGTGCTCAAAATAAAATTGGCAAATTCATTTGCAATGAAGGATTTGGGAGCTGCAAAACAAATCCTTGGTACGAGGATAACTAGAGATAGGAAAAATCACAAATTAACACTCTCTCAGAATGAGTACATAGAAAAGGTGTTGAAAATATTTAATATGCACAATGCAAAACCAGTTAGTACACCTTTTTCTAGCCATTTCAAACTAAGGAGATGTGCCGAAAGACCCAAGAAGACATGGATTATATGTCTAAAGTTCCATATGCATCAACAGTTGGAAGCCAAAAATAGATGTAAAATTTCCTTGTAAAAATATAGTAATTTCTAGTCAATCTAGGTCGTTCATTAGGCAAATGATATGATGATAGAAGTTATGTTTAGTTTAGGTTTTTTTGCCCCAGAAGGAAACCCCTCACTTTTATGAGGGTATTGTATTGTGGTTGCATATTGAATGTGTATTCTCTGAGAGGGAAACAGATAGGAAGACTGTGAGAGAGAATAGAGGATATTACAGCAGATTTTCTGTAGGTTTTGTCTCTTCATCTAGTCAACTTTGACTCTATCCCGAGTCAATTTTACCTAATAGTTGTGTATCTATTGTATATATATATACCTGTTTTACAATTTTAGTTCCCCAATCCAGGAAATCTCACTACATTATTTTATTCTGAGCTGGCAAATTAAGAAAATAGATCAGAATCCTTTAATATCTCACATGGGATGTTGGAGATATTAAATTAAAATTCTCTCAACAAAACACCTGCCACATCTTTTTAATTATCCAATTTTAAATCTGACAACTCTTCTTGCGGCAGGAGTTTTCCTTCACAGGTCGTAAACCCTCAATACATCTAATATACTCTTTGGTATTTTTATTCCAACGCACACATAACATATATATATATATATATATATATATATACATCTTATATTATAATCTTGGCCTTATTTATAATGCACTCAAATTACAATTAAAATCCTCTCCTTGTATACAAACCCACTATATTAAATACCAGCGTAGTATATATATCAGCATATATATATGTTCCCCAACCAAATGTGAAACCCATGTATTCACTTTAACGTATGCCAAAAATGCACCTCATTTCATACAGGTTTCGACTTTAGCACAATATATAAATATATCACCATGTATGCATATTCCCCGAGTCAAGCATTCAAACTATTAATAAACCATGGCTTTTATTTAGCGCCCAACATAAGCATGGTTGTTGTTTTATAACCTTTATAACATCAAACTATATTGCGTGGAATATCCTCTCAATCAACGGTTGTGATCTTATCGCGTTCCCCTCTGGCAGATCAATGGTGGTCACGCAGTTAGATCACACGAAGTTTAGTCCTCCAAACTTAAGCGATGAACTGGGACCCAGTGGTTAGCTTCCACTTTGATTGACATGCGACCACCGTTCGATGGACCCGCCTCAGATCGGATGGCGTATGTCGATTTCGCGTAGAGTACACAGTCGACATTTAACGTGTGATGGCATTCGATAAGGGTGGTATTTCCAAACTGCTCAAGGCCACGTGTCAGCCGATGGCATTGATTGCGTTTGAATTGGCAATACAACTTTCCTTACAAAAGAGGTGCGATGAAAATCGCTGGGTGTTTCAAACCCACTGTCACTGTTCATACCTCGTGGTTCCATTCAGTTGCGCTCGAGGTTCCATTCCTTTTTTATAACTTCGATTTCAATTTTTTCTATTGTGCCATGGCTATACTTACTCGATCGCTCTGCCATCGAAGTTCCACCTTCTACACCATCGCTCTTGTTTATTCTTTCCTTGCATGGTTCCGTTGAGATGTAACAATCTCCCATGATCTCGATTTGGCACTACGACGCTGGTCCATTACATGAATTGGCCACGATATTCACTGTTCCATTTTATCGAACATTTTCAAACCTTTTCCCTTCAATCTCGTGCTACCTGTACCTATGGCATTCTACTCTTCGGTGCTTTGTCAAGGCATATATCTAAAATGTATTATTCCCATTCCAACTTCTCCATTCACCCAAAATCCGATTATACACAGATATCAAAAGGCCCACAGTTTCATTAAACAGAGAGAAAACCCTCTCTTTATTGCTTACGCACAGAAGCTGTGTACTTCACCTCTCAATGAATACCGAATGAAATTACATAGTAGAACGTGCAATATCCTTTTTCAAATGTTCTATAAACCGTGATCTCAATTTGTAACTTAAACCCCGATTCACTACAAACCATTATAGCGCCTTCTGCACTACTGCTCGACTGTTTCTCTTTCTCTGTATTCTCTGCTTCTGCCTCTACCTCTACTACTCAACCTCTGCCTCCATTGCTTAACCGTTTTATCTCTACCTCTGTATTCGCTACCTCTGCCTCTGCTTTTGCTGCTCGACCTCTGCCTCCACTGCTTAATCTTTGCCTGTCTCTACCTCTGCTGCCTCCTTTTCAATCAATGACAGTATTTCCAACACATATGTACACAGTTTACCATAAAGTGGTTGTGTTTTAAGGATATTAAAATGAAGAACTTCTATTTAGATCTATTCCAGAGATTGGTTGTAGGGGTATTTACTAGATATGTCACCTTTCATAAAATATGAGATCCAGAGGCTACCTGGCCCTTTACAAACTCTTCCTATAGAACTTGTAGAAGTTAAGAAATTTACATTGACAAATTTACTTATGAGAAATTTACATCGACAACATATAGATATTCGAATAGGCTTGTGAAAAGTACAAGTGGACAATGTATAATTCTACTTAGAAGAGTCTTTGGTTTAATGGTTAAGCAAGAAAGAGTCATTACTTTCTCTATCTAGAGTTGAAGTGGAATACATAGTAGTTACTTCTTTTTGAGTGTTTTGTATGAAATGGGCTCTACAAGATATTAAGGTAAATTTATTTTTGAGTGAGTAGAAGTGGAATACATAGTACAATTACTTTTTTTTTAGTGTTTTGGATGAAATGGGGTTTACAAGATATTAAAGTAATTTATTTTTGAGTGTTTTGGATGAAATGAGCTCTAAAGATATTATGTTAGATCTATATATCTATTAAGTGTTTCAATAGAAGTGTAATAATAATTTAAAAAATAAAATATTCTACTTCCTTCAATCACAATTTACATATCATCATAAAGTACCACTTCCTCACACAAAAAGTATTTGAGAAAATAGTGAAGATGGAATACATACCCACAAAGCCTCTTGTTAGAGAAGCATTTGAATATGAGAGAAACAAATTAGGAATAGTTTTTGTAAATTATCTTGCTAGAGAACCATTTGAACATGTGAGAAACAAATTAGGGATAGTTCTTGTAAATTATTGTCAATTATTTGACTTCAAAAGAAAACCCTATGAAATTGAGTGCAATATCTATGTGGGAGAGTACACGATATCTAAGGGGGAGAATACAATATATTTGAATTCAAAAGAAGAGCCTATGAAATTAAGTGCAATATATATGTGGGAGAGTACACAGTATCTAAGGGGGAGAATAGATATAAGGAAGGAATAAAAAGAGTAACAAAAAGCATATGATTGTGTCAATAATTTGAAGTAGTCAAGAAAGATAACAAAGGACCATCAAAATTGAGTGCAATATCTGTATGATATCTATATGATCAAGTGTCAATAATTTGAAGTAAATAAAGATAACAAAGGACCATCAAAATTGAGTGCAATATCTATATGATTGTGTCAATAATTTGATAACTTGAAGTAGTCAAGAAAGATAACAAAGGACCATCAAAATTGAGTGCAATACCTATGTGGGAGAGTACACAATATCTAAGGGGGAGAATACAATATAAGGAAGGAATAAAAAGAGTAACAAGAAGCATATGATTGTGTCAATAATTTGAAGTAGTCAAGAAAGATAAGAAAGGACCATCATCAAATTCAAGTTGAAAGATCAAGTAGTCTTCTTCATGAAGAATAAGCATTAACTAGGTTTATCATTTAAAGGGTTCATTTTTTTAACGAGAGAAATTTATGAATAATATGGAATGAATCATTGTACGTTCTGATAAATATTGTATTTAAATTACATTTGATTTATGAATAAAAAATAAAATGGGATCATATATTCATATATATATATGTGTGTGTGTGTAAGAAAGAAATAAAAAGCAAAATTAATTCCACCATGCCTAAAGGAGCATGTCCTAATACATGAAATTATGTTTGGTTTCTAGAAGCATTAATCATGAAGAGTCATGAGATCCACATTTCGACCATACTATTTGCAAGTTAAATGAGCATGTCCTAATACATTATTATCTTTGGTTTCTAGAAGCATTAATCATGACTTTTCTTTGAGATCCACATTTCCATCATACTATTTGCAAGTTCACATTTCCATCATGCTATTTGCAAGTTCTATATGAAGATATGTAGTCTAATAACTAATTATTTCACATTTCCATCATGATATTTGCAAGTTCTATATGAATATATGTAGTCTAATAACTAATTAGCAAGTTATAATGTCCTAATATGTTATTATATTTGGTTCCCATCATACTATTTGCAAGTTCTATATGAAGATATGTAGTCTAATAACTATACAGTATAGCTCATATAACATATAACGACCTTTGACAGTATGAGCAAAGATTCAAAAAACAGAGAGGCCTCCCTGCAAAGTTCCACCTGTTCATCAAGGTAAGCAACAAAATATCGGAAGTGAAACAATGACACCACTGAACATATGTGAATTTAGATATTAAATTGACATTTATTGCAAATGACATGTGCGTGGTTTATCTTAAAGTTTGACTTAAAAAGTTTATGGTATAATTCACATCTAAAATTAATGGGAGGAAGCCTTTAGTTTGTGGGAGAAATAACACATGTACATAGTTTACCTTAAAGTGGTTATGTTTTATGGATATTAAAATGAAGAAATTCTATTTAGATCTATTCCGGAGATTGACTGTAGGGGAATTTACTAGATATGTCACCTTTCATAAAAGATGAGCTCCAGAGGCTACCTGGCCCTTTACAGACTCTACCTATAAAAATTGTAGAAGTTAAGAAATTTACATTAACAAATTTACTTGTGAGAAATTTACATTGAAAACATATAGAGGTTCAACTAGGCTTGTGAAAAGTACAAGTGGACAATTTATAATTCTACTTAGAAGAGTCTTTGGTTTAATGGTTAAGAAATAAAGAGTCGTTAATTTCTCTATCTAGAGTAGAAGTGGAATACATCTAGTAGTTAATTCTTTTTGAGTGTTTTGGATGAAATGGGCTCTACAAGATATTAAGGTAAATTTCTTTTTGAGTGAGTAGAAGTGGAATGTACATAGTAGTTACTTATTTTTGAGTGTTTTGGATGAAATGGGCTCTACAAGATATTAAGGTAAATTTCTTTTTGAGTGAGTGGAAGTGGAATGTACATAGTAGTTGCTTCTTTTTGAGTGTTTTGGATGAAATGGGCTCTACAAGATATTAAGGTAAATTTCTTTTTGAGTGTTTTGGATGAAATGGGCTCTACAAGATATTAAGGTAAATTTTTTTTTGAGTGTTTTGGATAAAATGGGTTGTACAAGATATTAAGGTAAGGTAATTTTCTTTTTGAGTGTTTTGGATGAAATGGGCTCTACAAGATATTAACGTAAATGGGCGGAAACATGAAGCTGGGTTACACTTTTGCGAGAATCGAGGGCCGAAAACATTTTTCGGCAATAGTTCAGCCGAACATTTTCTAAAGTTCAGCCAAAATCTATAATAGTTTGGCTGAACTTTCTTAGAAATTTCAGCCGAACTCGTGATTCTGTTTAGATTGACAGCACACTGACGGTGTGGGAAAACATATTTTTTTTCGGAGATTGGAAAACTGGCAACAAAAGTTCGGCCGAACTTCCAACAAAAGTTCAGCCAAACTGTGAGTTCGACCGAACTTTTACTTTTAAAATAGTTCGACCGAGCTAATTCCTATAAATAAATTTCCTACAAAGTTTGTTAGTTTACCGGTTTCATTATTCTCGCGAATTTCTATCAGTGTCGCCGTTGTTCACGTGTTCTCGCTCCTCCCTTCAGCATTGTTGCTCCTCTCGTCGGCGTTGTTGTTTTGCTTTCATCGGGTATGTTTTTTCTCAAAACGACAATATATAATTTTAGTGAGCGCTACAAAATTGTTTTGGAGTGAACGATGATACAAAATTATCCTATAGCGAATCGACAATGAATTAGAAATGGATGCTTTAAAATTATTTCGTAGTGACTGATTAAAAAAATTTACCATTTTGTTGAGGGTGTTTATCCCTCTTTCTGTATAGGTTTCCAGTTTACTGGTCACATTATGGGGGTTCTACCCATGATTACTTGTCTTAGATCTCTGGAGTTCTAGTTTTATTAAAATTTGTATATGAGATTAAACCCTCCACTGAGGTGTATCCCAGTTTTGAAATCAGGTTGTAAATGTTCCAAAATTTTTAATGTGGGACTGGCTGTAAATTTATCAGGACTGTTGAACATATTCCGTATGCGTTATTTTTCTTTCGATACAGTGTGTAACTCGGCTCCTATTTTCTAGTTTTGGTAATCGATACTTATATATATACATATCTTGTGGAACAATTACACTTTCCTTTGATTAAGCTTGTCTTCAAATTTCCATTTAATATTTTTTTCTTTTAAAGTTATTTTGTTGAAACCCTTGTCCCTTTTCATTAGTTATTTTGACAGAGGTTTTGTGAGGAATGTGTCAAGGTTTCTCTTTTTAAAATAATTCAGTAATCTTGTTCTTGCACTATTAAATTTATCAGGTTCGATTTATTACGAGGAAATGTATTCTCATGAATAGTTTTTCTTCTATTTTTTTTCATGATTCAATATTACATGTTCCTATGGTAATCCTCATGGTTGATTCTTTCCTCTAAATATTTTGAATACAGTTATCTTGATTTTTTGCAAAGTTGTATGTAATGTGTGGTCATTTTTCCTTCATTTCTATTTTACAGATGCTTAAAATTGTGCTTTAGATACTACTGAAAATATATAGATAAATTTTGTCATGTAATTTATTCTTCGAAATCATATTTTTAATCTGATAATTATATAATTCATGACATGGTACCAGAAGACATAGGACCTAGGTTGGTTACTCCGGCTAGGGTCTTAAACCTCTGCTACTCCTCTAACAATTAACACAGTCTTTAAGCTTAGAAAACAAATAATTGTTATCTAGTGCAAAATGATTTCATTTTTTTAGTCTAAGAAATTGCAAGAGTACACTTCACGAGTCATTCTTGTATTTTTTCGTCAACCATTACAACTCAGATACCTATTTTTTTTGAAATCCTAAGGAGAATAACAATTCAACTCTTTTCCCGGACTTATATCTATTTTTAATTCAAATCTAATTTAATATTATTGTCTACTAGAAGTTAGTTTATGTTTTAAAAATGTGCAGTGTTGTATGTAGCAAAATATTCTATTACAGGTTTTGTTCTACATATGCATTCAGGTGTTTTAAGATATCCTTGTGTGTTACGTTATTTATGTTTTTAAATTTTGCAATGATATGTTGTAATCTTTTGATTACAGTTTTTGGTTTGCATGTTCATTTTGGCTACAGAAATATTCTCTCCATCATAATATCATTGTGTTTGATATCTTTATTTATGTTTTAAATTTTTCATTCACATGTTTTATCATTTTGTAGCAAAGTATTTTTATGCCTGCTATATTAGGCTCTCTCTTTTCATACAAACTACATAAGCTTAAGCTTAAGGGGATATAATCCTTTTTTCCTTCCATATAGATAATGAAAATGATTGTTCTAAGTCTCATGTTGCTTCTCATGTTACTTTATAAACCTTGATTGGAAAGAAAAATAGGAGGGCAGAAATGTAAGAAATATAAAACATAATGAAACACAACGTAAGAAATAGAGAACATAATGAAACACACACATACATATCTCTAGACAATCAACACAAATATCTTCCTAGGAAATCCTTATGGGAGACAAGCAACCCTAAAAAGTAATGATGCTCTAGACTCCTTTTTCCCTAGGAAATCCTTATGGGAGAAAAACAACACTAAAATGTAAACATGCTCTACTCTCTGTTTTCTGGTATGGAAAATATGTAAGTACAAAGAAAGAGGTAATATCTCTAGAGTTAGCTAAGACTTTTGGCCTGTAAGGTTGCTATAAAAACTTAACTTCATACATTTTTCTCTCTAACTTCACACTTCTAGTCGTATTTTCAACTATGGAACAAAATACAATAACACAAAATGGAACTCTAATTCCTCCTAATGGCCAAGTATTTAACATAGTGTGATAGGCAACTAGGTGTAAGATTTGACTCCGTCAACCATTAATGAGGTTTGTGATTTTAGAACTTTTAGAGTCTTGTTAAAATTCCACATGTAGCTAGCTTTCTATGCATGAGTAATGGGGCTAAAATGAAATTCTCTCGTACCATGGTGGTCAACATGATAGGCTAACTTAATAAGGGCATAAATTTTGAATGAAATTAATTTGATGTTTTTCTTGCACCATTGGATTGTTGGAAGTATTGTCATTGATGGAAAAAGAATTGGAAAATAAGGAGCATTTGAAACAGTAACCATGAAAAGAAGAAAATTAAAGTAGCAGCAGAAGAAGAGTGCATAATTGAAGCAGAATTGTCCAGAAATAGAGTAGGAGAAAAAGGCCATCGAATAGAAAAGAATAAGTGAATGTTCTAGTAAATGGTAATTCACCCTGATGGAATCCGTGATAAGTAAGAAATACGTTGAAGGAATTAATGGTTGCGGAGATATGATGGTTTTGCTTGCAGAATAAAGAACTTGAATGTACAGTTAGAAGCGGAAATATGATAGGATAGAACTCTGAACATGCAATGGAAGGTTGATATATTATATATATCATAGCAGAATTGAAGACAGAATGACATTGAATTGTCTCGAGTTGATGTTTGTGAGGAAATCTCGTCCATTGGTTCTTTAGAATTGTTCGAACAAACTCTGTTGAATTAATTCCCCTCATAAAGGAAGTCTGCGTATAACTAACTCTATCCTAATGGTAGTGAAAATCTCGTCGGAAGAGAACTACATTTGTTCGTTGTTTATTGAAAATCCTGCAAAAGATAGACCAGAGTTAACTAAGTAAGAAGGATAGAGCAAACCTAGACTAACCCGTTGGAATCATGAATGGAACCTGGAAGGAAAGAGGTAGAACGTAACAAAAGGAAGTGCGACGGAACCCTGCGTAGAAGAGTGGAACCATGACCGAGTGAACAGTGAAGGTGGTTTATGGTTTTCATCGCACCACCTATGCGGAGTGAGAGGTATTTGAGGAGTTGGGAGAGATTCCATAAATCATTCGACACGTGGCAAGGAGGAACCATGGAAAACCACTTGTCACTATGCGCCATCGCGCGTTATTGTTCGACCCAGGATGCCCAGTGATATTGATACATATCGTTGATATGGGAAGATGCCATCGGACGGTGGCTGTGTTTGGAAGGTGCGCGAAGGATAACCCAGGTACGGCGCGCCATCGCGTGTTATTTCCCGTGCAAGTTTACGAAGCGATATCCGTCGATTTGGATGTTGCGGCGCGATGGAACGTGAGCCCTTCGATCGGGTCGATTGTTAGCGCTGGGTCCCAATTTAATTTATATTGCTCATTTTTAAGGTCTATTTAAAAGAGTTGGTTATTAATATAAGTTCTATTATATATTTTAAATTTCCAAAGGTTGTGGATAATGTTTATTTATCAAATTCCACGAATTTGATAAATAAAATTCCAATAAAAGAAGGAATACCATCAGCAGTTGGATGGTTTTGACTCATGGTTTTACTAGAGGAAAAAAATATATAAGGAGAAGACGATTATTGTACAAGGCATGCATGCGTAAGGGTGGTGAATGAATAAATTTCTCTAAGGAATATCTGCATGGAAGAACTCTGTTCTTAATTGATAAATCTGAATCTACGATGCACCCATGGATATAATGATCTGACGATGATGAATCTCTGGTTTGATCGACTGACGAAATCATGAAGAACTGGTGCGAGTGTAGTGAAGAAAATGAATAAATCTGGTGGCCTGCAAGGTATGTTGTGTGGAAACTGGTGGATCTAGTATGAAAATTGATGGAACGTGGTCCACAGTGGTGCTAAGGGACAAAGCCTTCAGTGAGGGGGTTGTAGCTCCCTTCCAGTAGTAGTTGGTAAACGAGAGAAGGGTGTAGCCTTTATACAGGTAGGTGCCTACATGCTGGTATAAGTCTGCGCTAGCATAAATTGTAAGAAGTTTCGTTATAATAAATATTGAAGACTGAGATAACAACAACGGTGGTTTTCTCCCAAATTGGGTTTCCACCTTAAATACTGTTGTTCATATGTGTGGCTTATGTTTGATGGTTTGTTCTGGTATTTCTGTTCATACTTACTGCTTAATAAACATCTGATGAATGAATGATGGAATGATCTAAGTAAAGACATAATAATATCTCTAGACTTACACGTTGGATTCTGTAAAATAGCATATGGTTTTAAGAGAAAGAAAAAGTGAAAAAAATTTCAGCCCTAAATACTGATTCACCCCCCCCTCTCAGTATTTTTCTCAACAATTGCTATCAGAGCAGGTCCTTCTAAAAAAACTTAGCCACTAGAAGGAAGATCAAGCAAGATGAACAATCAAGGTGGAACAACATCTATCAGGCCTCCGCTTTTTAACAGAAACAATTTAATATTCTGGAAAAAAACGATGAGATCCTATCTTCAATCTCTGGGAGCAGATGTATGGGAAATTGTTGAAGGAGGATATCAATATCCAGCTGCAGTACCAACAGATTCGACAGAAAGAAATAATTATGAAACCAATGCAAAGGCGGTCAATGTATCGTAGGTCTAACTGAATCAGAATTTGTCAAAGTCATGCAGCTGAATACAACAAAGGCAATATGGGACAAAATAATTCTAAGTTATGAAGGTGATGCAAAGGTAAAGAGTGCTAAACTCAAAACTCTCAGAATTCAATATGAGAATCTAAAAATGGATAATGAGGAGAGCATTGCAAATTTCTTCTTACGACTTGATGATATTTTAAATCGTATGAGAAATCTAGGAGAAACAATAACCAAATATACTCTGGTTGAGAAAATTTTAAGATCACTAACATCAAAATTTGAGTCAAAAATTTCTACTCTTGAAGAAAAGCAGGATCTTCAAAATCTTACTGTGGTGCAACTTCATGGCATACTAACTGCATATGAAATGAGACGAGGAGGACCATCTGAAGTCAAAGAAGAAGTCCTTATAACTTCTACAAAAGGGAAGGAAGTACAAAAAATAGAAGGATCAGGATATATCTCAAAAGAAGATGAGATAAACTTTGCAAAGAAACTTCAACCTGGCACAGGACGGTTCAGAGGTAAGCTTCCTTTCAAATGTTTTGATTATGGAAGAGTTGGTCATTATGTTGCTAAGTGTCCTCATAAAGAAATGCATAAAAAGGGGAAGGAAGTAGCAAGAAGGAATAAGAATCGTTTTAGCACTAGAAAAAGTTACTATACCCATGAAGATAGTGATGGGTTGTATGATAGTGAGGAAGAATGTGAACAAGATCTTAGACTTCTCATGGCATTTGAAAAAGAATCTAGAGAAGAAAAGGATAATTTTGTGGATGCTCTAGAAGACAGTGATTTTCTTGATGAAAACAATAAACTCAAAATTTGATTAGAAGAGAGTAAAAATAACATGACTTCAAAAAAATTAGCTTAGAAGAAAATTTCAATAATTTTGAACAGTATTTGGATGTCAAGACACATTACGGGTATTAAAAAGCAAACTTCTAGCATATATAGTGCTTTAGAAAAAGAAAAGATTGTTACATTTAGGAAATGATACTCCTGAGTCATTAAGGGAAAAGGGTCTATTGACACTACAAAAGAAAAGGTGAAAGCTAATGAAGTCATGCATGTGGATGGATTAAAGCATAGCTTTATTGAGAGTATGAAGTCAGTAATAGTCGAGAGTGAAGTTGTCTTTAGTTCAAAAGAATGTGTGGTACGTGATCTTGATACAGGTAAAGCAATTATAAAAGGAAAAATAACTCCAAGCAACCTGTATGTATTGGAGAACTGCAAAAAACAATGTTACTTGAGTAAATATTCAGAAAATTGGCTATGGCATAGAAGGTTGGGGCATCTGAGCTTCTCTCAAATCAACAAATCAAGCAGACTTAAAGCTATTCGTGATATTCCCAATATTACTCTACCTGAAAATATCATATGAAAATCTTGCCAATTTGGTAAGCAAACCAGATTACAATTTAATAACAAGTAAGGATCATCAAGCAAGTCTCTTGAACTCATTCATACTGACATATGTGGGCCTGTGAAGAAAAATTCAGCACGTGGAGAACAATACTATATCCTATTTATTGATGATTTCTCTAGAATGTGTTGGATTGGGTTGCTTAAACACAAAGATGAAGCATTTGAGAAATTTCAGATCTTCAAAGCACTAGTTGAGAATGAATTAGATCTAAAAATCAAGTGTCTCAGATCTGATCGAGGAGGAGAATATACATCAGATGAATTCCTTGAATTTTGTGAACAACATGGCATAAAAATACAGTTTTCTGTAGCTAGCACTCCACAACAAAATGGTGTTGCAGAAATAATGAATAGAACAGTTCAACAAATGGCTAGAGCTATGCTTGATGATTCCGAAACACCTGACACATTTTGGGGAGAAGCAGCACATACATCAGTAAACATTCTCAACAAGGCACATGTTCGTGTAAATAGTGATAAAACTCCATATGAACTCTGGTGTGGTAATCCTCCCACTGTAAATAATTTTAGAATTTTTGGAAGAAAATGCTTTATAAAAAATAATGATGAAAAACTTAGCAAGTTTGAACGCAGAGCAGATGAAGGAATACTCCTTGGTTACTCCTCTAGGAGTAGATCATATAAATGTTACAATAAAAGACTTCGGAATATTGTTGAAAGTATTGATGTTGTTATTGATGAGTCTCCAGCAGCTCCAAAAGAAGAAAAACAAACAACAAATGAAGACAATGATGATGACATATATTCTTCTACATCAAATAGTAATGATACAAACAGTGAACCCAATGAAGAACCCGAAGATGATTTGTCTAAAAAGGCTCCATCCAGACATGTTCAAAAGAATCATCCAGAATCTCAAATTTTGGGAGAAAAGGGATCAGGTGTACAAACAAGAAGGACTCTTGTGGGATCTTCTAGCAATCTGGCATTTCTGTCCACTATTGAACCTCACAATGCCAGTCAAGCTAGAAAATATGAATGTTGGATTCAAGCCATGAATGAAGAGCTTGATCAAATTGAAAAGAATCACACTTGGGAATTAGTACCAAGACCTCATGACAAAAATTTCATTGGAACTAAATGGATATTCAAAAACAAGTTAAATGAGAATGGGGATGTTATAAGAAATAAATCTAGACTTGTTTGCAAGGGGTATGCTCAACAAGAAGGTATAGACTTTGAAGAAACTTTTTCTCCTATAGCCAGACTTGAAGCCATAAGAATGTTTCTTGCTTTTTCAAGCTTCCAACAAATAAAAGTTTATCAAATGGATGTTAAATCTGCCTTTCTCAATGGTGATCTAGAAGAAGAAGTTTATATAGAACAACCAGAAGGATTCATTTTGAGAAATGATGAAAAAATTGTGTGTAGACTTAAAAGGGCTCTATATGGTCTCAAACAAGCTCCAAGAGCATGGTACTATCGTCTTGACAAATATCTTCATCAAAAAGGATTTTCAGAAGGGTCTGTTGATAGCAACTTATACACAAAAACTCAAAATGACAAACTATTGATTGTGGTTTTATATGTTGACGATATCATTTTTGGATGTAATAAAGAGTCTATGAGTCTTGGAATTTCTTTTCACAGCCTGAAGGTGAAACTCTTTTGGATTAGCTTGGAATCGTCCAACAATCCCAACTGCATGCATGATGTTTGGTCTTGTCCCAGTGAGATAAGGTAGACTTCCTATCATAGATCTGTATTCCGGTTGATTCACCGTGGGGGAATCATCATTAGAACTGAGATTACATCCGGTTATCACTGGTGTACTTACAGGTTTGCAATCTTCCATGCCATACTTCTTCAGGATTTTCTTGAGGTATTTTTCTTGTGATAAGAATATGACATTTGTTGCTTGTTGCACTTGGAAGCCATCAGTATCTCAAGAAATCATTTTATGCATTCCAAGACCAAGCACATTCCCATCAAATATCACTTCTTACGTGAACAAGTGCTTGAACAAAAGGTGAAATTGGAGTATGTTCCCTCCAAAGAACAAGTTGCTGATATATTTACCAAACCTCTACCCAGGGAAGCATTCGAATATCTCAGACAGAAACTGGGAGTAGTCTCTGCCATGTAGAAGAGTAGATCTACTTAAAAACAAATGATTAAATTGGTTATGAGATGCTGTTGGGCATCTCTGAATGCCCAGGCTAAGGGGGAGCATTGGTCATATGAAAAGGATGCACTGTTGGCATTTATAAGTCATTTTGTTATATTATGTTTGAAGATGCAGCATGATCTCAGGGTGAGCATGGTATTTTTGGTTCAAAGGATCTTGATCAAATCTTTGCCATTGTTGTCAAAGAGGGAGGAAAAGCAACAAAGCAACAAATGGCTTCTATAAGACAATCAGAGGAAGAGTATTGCCATCAATGCCAAAGGGGGAGATTGTTGGAAGTATTTTCATTGATGGCAAAAGAATTGGAAAAGAAGGAGCATTTGAAACACTAACCATGAAAATAATAAAAGCAATGTAGCAGCAGAAGAAGAATGCATAATTGAAGCAGAATTGTCCAGAAACAGAGTAGGAGAAAAAGTCCATCGAATAGAAAAGAATAAGTGAATGTTCTAGTAAATGGTAATTCACCCTGATGGAATCCGTGATAAGTAAGAAATCCATTGAAGGAATTAATGGTTGCAGAGATATGATGGTTTTTCTTGCAGAATCAAGAACTTGAATGTACAGTTAGAAGCAGAACTGTGACAGGATAGAACTTCGAACATGCAATGGAAGGTTGATATATTATATATATCATAGCATAATTGAAGATAGAATGACATTGAATTGTCTCGAGTTGATGTTTGTGAGGAAATCCCGTCCATTGGTTCTTTCAAATTGTTCTAACAAACTCTGTTGAATTCATTCCCCTCATAGAGGAAGCCTGCATATAACTAACTCTATCCTAATGGTAGTGAAAATCCTGTCGGAAGAGAACTACATTTGTTCGTTGTTTATTGGAAATATTTCCGAAGATAGACCAGAGTTAACTAAGTAAGAAGGATAGCACAAACCCAGACTAACCCTTTGGAATCATGAACGGAACCTGGAAGGAAAGAGGTAGAATGTAACAAAAGGAAGTGCGATGAAACCCTGCGTAGAAGAGCGGAACCGTGACCGAGCGAACAGTGAAGGCGGTTTATGGTTTTTATCGCACCACCTATGCGGAGTGAGCGGTATTTGAGGAGTTGGGAGTGATTCCATAAATCATTCGACACGTGGCAAGGAGGACCCAAGGAAAACCGCTTGTCACTGTGCGCCATCTCGCATTATTGTTCGACCCAGGCTGCCCAGCGATATTGATACATACCGTTGATCTGGGAAGATGCCATTGGACGGTGGCTGTGTCTGGAAGGTGCGCGAAGGATAACCTAGGTACGACGTGCCATCGTGCGTTATTGCCCGTGCAAGTTTCCCAAGCGATATCCGTCGATTTGGATGTTGCGGCATGATGGAACGTGAGCCCTTCGATCGGGTCGATTGTTAGCGCTGGGTCCCAATTTAATTTATATTTCTCATTGTTAAGGTCTATTTAAAAGTGCTGGTTATTAATATAAATTTCTATTATATGTTTTAAATTGCCAAAGGCTGTGGATAATCTTTATTTATCAAATTCCATGAATTTGATAAATAAAATTCCAATAAAAGAAGGAATACCATCAGCAGTTGGATGGTTTTGACTCATGGTTTTACTAAGGAAAAAAACTATATAAGGAGAAAATGATTTTTCTACAAGGCGTGCATGCGTAAGGGTGTTGAATGAATAAATTTCTCTAAGGAATATCTGCATGGAAGAACTCTGTTCTTAATTGATAAATCTGAATCTACGATGCACCCATGGATATAATGATCGGACGATGATGAATCTCTGGTTTGATCGACTGACGAAATCATGAAGAACTGTTGCGAGTGTAGTGAAGAAAATGAATAAATCTGGTGGCCTACAAGGTATGTTTTGCCGAAACTGGTGGATCCAGTATGAAAATTGATGGAACATGATCCGCAGTGGTGCTAAGGGACAAAGCCTTCAGTGAGGGGGTTGTAGCTCCCTTAGAGTAGTAGCTGGTAAACAAGAGAAGGGTGTAGCCTTTCTGTAGGTAGGTGCCTGCGTGCTGGTATAAATCTGCGCTAGCATAAATTGTAAGAATTTTTATTTATAATAAATATTGAAGACTGAATTAACAGCAGTGGTGGTTTTCTCCCAAATTGGGTTTCCACCTTAAATACTGGTGTTCATGTGTGTGGCTTATGTTTGATGGTTTGTTCTGGTATTTCTGTTCATACTTACTTCTTACTAAACATCTGATGAATGAATGATGAAATGATCTAAGTAAAGACATAATAAGATCTCTGGACATACACGTTGGATTTTGTAAAGTAGCATATGGTTTTAAGAGAAAGAAAAAGTGAAAAAAATTTCAGCCCTAAATACTGATTCACTCCCCCCCCCCCTCTCAGTATTTTTCTCAACATGGATATGTCTTTAAGTGTAGAATAATGGTCAATATTTCGGCACAAGGGATAATCGTTTGACCGCCAGAAATTTCATTTAATACCTCAAAATGACTCCTAAAGGTTTTAGACCCGAATTCTCCACCCACCATTAAAATGACCCTACAAGTTGATTCTTTTAGTTTTTTCACTCTATAAGCAGTAAAATATATGACAAATAATATAATTATCCAATCTAGAGCATTATTTAATAATTTTTTAAAATTATGAGTAAGATATACATCATGGAATTTAAATAAATAGCGTTAATTCATTGAACAGCCTTGTACATTCTTTGTTGATACTTTGAAAGTAATACGTTTTGAAAAATAATTTGTTTTTTGGATTCTTAAGATTATGTAACTTTCGAACCATAATTGCAAATTTATTTATTTTTTTACTTATCATTTAGTTGCTAAAAGTTGAAGAATTTAGGTTGGTAAATAATTAATTAGGTCTATTTAAATCATTTACTACTTTTGGGATTTTTGTTTTCGTGGTTTCATTCATAATTTCACTTTTTTGCAAATTGTCAATTTCAATTTTTCACACCACATGTGCACAATCAAAGGACCTAAGGTCTTTCCCCTACTAAAGTATGTTCTTTTAAAACATGTTTTATTGGTGATATGGGTGATTTAGAAATGATTGGGAGAGCGAAATTCCTCATTTAATACACAATATGTTTGGTTCATGCCATTAGGCTCTCCTCTGAATACTAGAAATGAATTCAATGACTCTAGAGCTTTCAACATCCTCTTCTTTTACATTCTCATTAGCTGCATGATTATTAACATCTTCTTGCAAAGTGGGTGTCAAACTTTTCCATTCATCATGAATACAAACTTCACAAGCTTGGGGTAATGAACACGAAATAAAATTCCTTCTTGGAATAGCTTCATGTGCCTCCTTGGCTTTGGAGCATTCTCCATCTTGTTTTCCATAACCAAGACCCAAATAATTAGGCCCTTCCTCAACAAAATTTGGCTCAACTATGCCTTGTACTCAACTATGCCTTGTACATGTTTTCCTTTAACCCTTTACTTTCATAGCACATTTTCATAAAAAATTTGGACCTTATTCCTCTAGTGTGTCTCTGAAAAGCACGTACACATTCATTTTGATTAAAATAGTTTGGCCAAACTCATTTCTATAAATAAATCGCTCGTGAAGTTGTTTTGTTTACCGGTTTCATTATTCTCATGAATTTCTGTCACAATCGCTGTTGTTCACACATTTTCGCTCCTCCCGTCCACGTTGTTGCTCCTTTCATCGGCGCTGTTCCTCCTTTCATCGGGTATGTTTGACCTTACCGTTTTCAAATTTTTCACATGTATTTGAAAAATTCTTCACTAGGATATACTTCCTCTTATGTATTTGATTATTCTTCAGTATTTTCAAACTCTTTACACTTCCTTAGACTATCCTCACTCTGCATACTTCATTTAGAAAATTTAATTTCAACAAAAAACATGAAACTGATGTAGAAAAGATGTGAACCAGAAATTGCATAGGCCCAAAGTAAGAATGAATATATGATCAAACATTGTATAAAAAGATTACCTGTGCTGGGAGTGGCCTTTTACAACTCCGGAAAGCATTTGGTTCCACATTCATTCCTCCGGCAGACGCTGCCTTGTAGATACCATACATCTGTCTAAGGTTAAAATCATACAAGAAGAGCTTCATTCTGGGCTTCACCTTTTCTACAATCTCCTTTTTGGTTGGTGGCAACCCAAACACTTTGTATCGGAAACTCTCTTGCTTTGTTTGATAATTACACATAAAAATCAAGCCGACAAACTTATCTTTTCCACTCCCATCTTCATTGTTCGCTTCCTTGCCGCCTTGCTTTTTCTTCTTATTTTGATCAACCTTTGACACAACAGGGTCAAATAAACCCTTGGGTTTGTTCTCTGTCTCTATTTTAACAGTCTTATCCACAACATTAACCATTGACACAACAGGGTCAGATAAACCCTTGGGTTCGTTCTCTATCTCTATTTTAATAGTCTTATCAACAACATTAGTTGGTGCTGCATCCTGCAACATATATCCACAAATTTGTTTCAGGCATTTTTAATCTTCCTTAGACTATCCCCAATTTTCTTCACACTATACGCAATCTGCTTCATACTATACTATCCACAATTTGCTTCAAATATGATCGAACAATAGATCCACACTATTTTCAAACTCTTTAAACTTCACAATGAAAGCCCATCAACATATTCGTACTGAATCTTACAAGAATCTATAAACTGTTTTTAGAGATTGTCGAGTTATTCCTTATCAAAAGAGCCATAGACAAGGTATATAAATATAGATAGAATTACTTCCTTTTAGGCAGACCAACACTTTGCCATGTAGGCTGATTTGTAACACATCATAATATTTTGACTTTTCAACGTTGATGTAGAGCTGAAATAAACCGTTGGTTCATATTTTCTTTGACTAGGTGTGGGTTTCTGACTGAATCTATATGGACATTTCTGTCTAGTTAAATACCCTTCTGTTTGCAATATTTATTTATCTTTTAATATTTTTCATTTGTGTGTTGTATGTATCAAAGATTTCTATTCCCGGTTTTTCTATGCACATCAATTCAACTGCACAAACAATTAGATCTAATTTAATATTATTGTTTGCTAGAAGTTAGTTTATGTTTTAAAAATGTGCAGTGTTGTATGTAGAAAAATATTCTACAAGGTGACCTTTCTTATGGCAATGAGTAATAAACAATTTCAACTTATTTTCAACATCATTTTCCTTGTCCAATGGGCCTTTGACTTTTTGCCTCATTTATTTAGAAATTTTCATGTGCATGGATATCTTCTTCCAACATCTATAAACATTATGATTATTCAAACCACAAAAGGAACATGCAAGTTATTTTCCAAATCTTATGTGAATATTTACCATATTTATCATAATCAAAAGCAATTTGATTAGAGGCAAATTTATACCTTGAACATTCACCGTTGTTGCCTTCTTGAGGAGGTGAATTTGATGAGGTAGTGGCTCTCCTCTGAATAATAGCAATGAATTCAATGACTAGATAGAGCTTTCAACATCCTCTTCTTTTACATTCTCATTAGCTGCATGTTTATTAACATCTTCTTGCAAAGTGGGTGTCAAACTTTTCCATTCATCATGAACACAAACTTCACAAGCTTGAGGTAATGAACATGAAATAAAATTCCTTCCTGGAATAGCTTCATGTGCCTCCTTGGCTTTGGATTATTCTCCATGTTTTCCATAACCAAGACCCAAATAATTAGGCCCTTCCTAAAGAACATTTGGCTCAACTATTCCTTGTACTCAACTATGCCTTGTACATGCTTGCCTTTAAACCCCTTTACTTTCATAGCACATTTTCATCAAAAATTTGGACCTTGTTCCTCTAGTTTGTCTCTCAAAAGAACGTACACATTCATTTTGAGAGGAAATTGAAGATAGAAACCAATAGCTAATTCTTCTAACTAAGCTTGACTAAAATGAGCTAAATTGTACTTTGATACCAACTTGATTTGAATATGGGCAAACTGGTTTTGTTGGGCTATCTCCCTCATTAGTTAAATAAAAATGTGTTTAGGATCGTCTAAAGTTAGCCAATTGGGAAGGGGTTATGTGTAAATATTTAAGTGTATTTTGTGAGAAATTTATGAGTTAATTAGCTTTTAAAAACTCATTTTTACAACATTTATAAAATGTAAAATTTTTATTTCTAGGAAAATCTTTTCCCTCAATCCAAATTCCAATCATTGGACATGTAAGAGGAAGAAAGAGGGAATTCAATTTTCAAATTCTAGACCTTGTCTAAACCAAAATAAAATATAGGTTTGGTTTTCAAATACATTCACTTATTGGGAAAAGTTCTAGCTACCAAAAGTCCATATGCCAATCTACCTCCCAAGAAATCCATTTATTACACCACTGGTTAGTTTTTAGTCTTCCTATATTCTTTATCAACCTCTTCTAGTGATTCTTGAAAGGTGGATACTTAAATTCTTCCTAAAAATTTGAGCTCTAAAATGAGAAGACATACAAGGTCATTTTAAGTCATTCTTCTATCCAATTATAAAAACCAAGTGAATATTTCTACATATTGATTTCTGTCCCATAAACTGTACAATATATGTGGAGTTGCCTCGCCCTAAGCGAGATGTTTAAAAAACGTAATAATAGAGAAACAATTATTGACGTCACCAAAAGATGTAGCCTCTTCAAGGTATCATATCCTCTCATCAACGTCAAGAATCTATTCACCAAAAATGTCCAGTGGAAATGATGGTTTAAGAAACCAAACTAGACGAAAACCTTCAGTGAGAACAACAAAATCTAAAACCTCTTCAAGGTCTTCAATCTTCTCGTAAAGTTAAATTGTATCTTGATCAAGTCCAACAACAAAGAAACATTCAGTGACAACACCAAAATCTACAAATTCTTCAACATCTTCTAAACCATCTTCAAAGTCAATATTGTGTGCATCAAATTCCTCAGCAAGGTCATCAATGGAGTCATCAAAACTACTATATCAAACTTCAGTGCCAAAAATAAGTCAAAAGAATTCAATTTCGCCTCCAAAACCTTCTTCTCTAAGCAAAGCTAGCATGAGTTCGTCAAGAAATTTAGTAATTCCACGAGGAAATTATATCAAAGTTAAAACAAATCCTTTCCATCCATATTTAATGCCTACTTTTTCAGGTGTAACACCTCTAAATTTAAGGACCACAATGCCATAAAATATGTTACTTTACCTAATAGGTGTACACCTAGAACCCCTAACTTTGCGTGACATGTACAATTGAAGATCTTATATGGTAAGCAGTGTGAGAAGAGAGTCATGGTCACTGAGTTGAGCAAGAGAAATAGTTTGGCATGAAAACCTTACTTGTGATAGGTCTAGCTAGCAGACTACCAAATTACATGGTAATGGCATTCAGAATGTGAAAATTCCCATTTCACTTGGAAATAATATGGTAGAGAAAGGTATAGATGAAAGGAGATATCCATCTATGGTAAAGAAATCAAATAGTTCTATCAATTCCACCTTGCAACTCTAAGATACATTGAATTAAATTTCATCTCAAGACAGGGCTTTGAGAGGACACCCTCAAAGCCAACCTTCATTATGGCTTTGAAACACATGGTAAGTATCAAGACTTAGCAACCTTACTTGCATAATTTTTTCTAGCATGGACCTTAATGTCATAGCCTTCTTTTGCCTAAAATGAATGCAAATTTCCTTGCAATTTGGCTTGCGACATTCATAATTCATGCTCATGGAACATGATTGTGTTGCAATTGTGATAACATTTGTTGTATGCAGAAGCTAATAAAAAATGATCGAAAATGACATTTTTTCTCTGTTTTTTTGAAGATTTAAGGAAAATTACACCAAGTAGCTTCCAACCTCATATGACCAACATGTAAAACTCATCTCAGGATATTGTCCAAGTAAGAGACACTTAAGCAAGCAATCTAGTATACATGACTCCAATTTCAATTAGCAGCAATGACAATTCTAAGTATGGTGCAAACATTGCTCTAGATCCTCAATGGGGCATGTTTGATGACAATAATTGGGGGAGTGAGAGAGGGAGATCGTAGGAGAAAAAATTCAAGGAATCCACGGGAAATTGAAAAATATATAACTAATAAGGTGGAAGACATTTGTAACCTAAGAGAGAAACCTGTTAGGAAATGGGTGAAGTTGGTATTACACACCCAATTGGATAACCTCGAGGAGAAAAAATTTCTCCCACTTTATTTGTTGGCATAACCTAGTAAGTGTTATTCACTAGCATGTATTTTGTAAAGGCCTTGACCTAGTTCCCATTCAAATCCATCCACCAGGTTGTAAAGGATTCCAAGCCTAATTTCATGAAAAGTAAGTTGGGGATGATCACATTGACCTGCTTGATGACGTCTCTATGAAGATTAACTACCTTGAGCTATTTTTTTGTGTAGGGAAAGAGACACATTCCCATGTCTGAGCATGAAAACGTTCCTTGATATTGTTAATGCCTCTAGTGTTTACTTCTACAAGTTCTATAGGCAGAGTCTATAAAGGGCCAAGTAGCCTTTGGATCTCATCTTCTATGAAAGGTGACATATCTAGTAAATGCCCCTACAGTCAATCTCTGGAATGGATCTAAATAGAAGTTATTCATTTTAATATCCATAAAACACAACAACTTTAAGGTAAACTATGTACATGTGTCATTTCTCCCACAAACTAAAGTGTATAAGTGGTAAATTTTATACCAAGTGTGCTCCCACCATGTAAAGCGCAATTTGGTGAACTTATCATTTTATAATTTCTTTTTCGATTAAATTTAGATTCACAGATAATCAATTATTGCTTTGAAAGTTGTGTTCTACATAATTTGCATACACTAAATTACAAATTGATTTTTTGAAATCTATTTTGTGTAAATGTCGACCAATAGATATATATCATGGAGGATGAATGACGAAGATCAGCCGAATCCCATATGGAGGTTCAGGAATCGGGGGATGTTCACGGTATTTAAATATATAATCTTAAATCTCCATACATGTGTATACATATGGAATTGATTTTTTATTAACTTTGTGAGTTAAATTAGTTGTTAATAAGTTTCATATTTTAATGTTTAGGAGGTAAGAGGAGAAGGGTTTCTACTCCATCCATGGAGAATGGCCATGGCTCAACCAGTCGTTGTATGAGTGGTAGCAGGTTGCATGAAGGGGGTGATATTTATTCCCCCGAAGGCTAATCAACGGCTGCTGGTTCTCAACAGGGTCATTTTTGGTCTGGTTCTCAGCAGCGTCATTCTGGGTCTGGTTCTGAGCAGGGTCATGTTGGAGAAGATGTTAACCAACAACATCAAGGTTGCAATCAATTTCAATATTTTTTCATTAAATTTGTACAACTTTTTTTACACGTGTTTTTTCTAATATACAAAATTATATATATATTGAGGCAGAGGCCGAAAATGTTCGAACTAGTGGTCAAAATAGATGCAGGGCAGCCCGCTACATTCAAGAAGAAGTCTTTCAACCCAGCACAAATTATCCGGCCGAGATTACTAATATACCATGGGAAACCAACATGGGAGAATGCACCTTACAAAGGTTTGAAAGACTTCATGCAAAATTGCAAAGAGATCTCGGGGCTTTGTCTCTACCTGTTGAGAGTCGACAAAGCCTTGAAATAGTTACACATTCATTGGGTGAAATGGTAAATGTGTACAAAAATCTTGGGCCCCGACTAATTCATTTGTAGACATGATGAGAAAGAGAAAATAAACAGTGACGGGTCTCGATAAATGGGAGGACGTAAAACAAAAAGTTACAAAAGAAGTGGCCAAGTCAATATTTAATTACAAGGAAGGGCCAAAAAGAAAAATGTTGAAGGTGCAGTATTTCAAGAACCCAAACATAGCTCGTTATTTGTATGATAGGCACCTTGTGGCCTATGGAAGGCTTCCATGGAACGATGACGTTCCTATTTATTTTGCACAAATGTTTTATGCATAATTTTTTTTGGGTATGAAACCCAATTACAATGATCTTCCTTCAGAATTTTTTGGCTCGGGGAAAGGTCGATTATATGACCGTAAGGGTGCTAAGCGAGATGTGGAGTTGCCTCGCCCTGAGCTACCATTGGTGATTCAACCATTTCAAGTCAAAACTTTGCGATCAAAGATAGATGCGACTTCTCAAATAAGTCGAGAAACAAGGGATGTTATGATCGAGAATGTTCATAGTGGATTGGGTGGAGTCGATCTTTCTTTAAATCGACAAAGAGAACATGAAAATGCACGTGCCAATTTTGTTTATTGTATAGATGAGGAGATTGACAACATGGATGTTGAAGATCTCCCAACATATTCAAAAAATTGTCGCAATGGTTTGCAAGACTTAATTTTTCATGAGGAAGAGGGCATCGGAACAGTATGTGTTAGTGATCTTAGGGTTTGAAAATATTTTTACATATACATGTGTACAATTTGTAATAAATATATGTGTATGTACATGTATACATTTATTTGTATGTGTGCATTAATCTAACAAAAATGTATGATTATATGTTAAAACACCATTTGCAGTTCTCACACATGATGCGTGACGAAAATGTTAATATCACGTTCAGGACCTCTGGTTCAAACAATGCAGATGGGTCTAACCATCAAGATATGTTGGCAAATTTTAGTGTTTTTTAAGTGACTAAAATAAATAATTGTTGCCACACATGTACATGTATGTATATATATAATTTGATAAAATGTTTTAACAGGTACTAATTCCGTCTGATGTTTTTGGGATGGCGGTACCTTCTTCTCCCTTGGGAGATGTACCTTCTACTTCCTTGGGAGATGAGCCACAAGTATGGACAATTTTTCACAAGTTTAAAATTTATGTTTAAAAGTTATATATATATAGATATTCCACCTCAAAAAGTTCCATTAAAAATTGAGATATATATATATATATATATAGAGAGAGAGAGAGAGAGAGAGAGAGAGAGAGAGAGAGAGATCTATATTTTGAGTTATTTAAAATTTTTTGAATTTAGGTTCCTATAGAATATTTCTTTAATCCGTGGACTCTAGCGATGGAGATAGGAACATCCACATCATTTGAAAAAGTTGTCTTTAGTTCCTTTTTTTAATATTATTGAAAATAAGTTTATATATGTACACGTGCATTTTCATTTGAAAATTTTTAAATTATATAAATTGTATCTATATATATATATATATTTGACTGTACATGTATATTGTACAGTTTACCGCTGCATATGTTCCTATGGGAGAACCTGTTCATCAAATGGAGAGGGAACCTTATGAGGTATTGCATGATTTTTTTGTTATATTTTTTTTTTTACATGAAGTTCTAGATATATATATTCTCATTCATTTTTAAAACATCAAATTTTAATGTTCAAGTACATGTGCATTGTGTATGTAGGTTTCCCATTCACATGATAGGGCGCAGACTGAGACCCTAGTAGGGAAGACGCTAGATCCGTCTCCATTTGATGGACATGATTTACAGTAGATTTGATTTTAAAATTTAGATGGTCTTAAAATTTGTTAAACTTGATACATTTTTATACTTGTGAGATTTACAATTTTTGGACATATTTTATTACATTGTTAATATAATTTGTTTTATTTAATTTTTGGATGGTTTTAGTAATTTTGGCATGTGAATGTGAAGTAATGTTGTCATCTATAAATTAATGTTGTCATCTGAACTACATTTGGCATGTTATGTAATGACATGTGTTATAATTTGTTTTGTTTTCAAAATTTAAGTTTTGGATGCTTGGAGTACATTTGGCATGTGAAGTAATGTTGTGATCTATATTTTTTTGTTAAATTAAAAGTTAAAAGTTTTGGATGGTTTCAATCTACATTTGGCATGTGATATTTAATGTTAAATGTTTCTGTTGGATATTTGAATTATAATTGGCATGGCATATGAAGTTTTTAAAACTCAAGTTTTGGATGGTTTCAATCTACATTTTGCATGTGATATTTAATGAGCTTTAAATTTTTAATGTTTTAATGTTGCACAATATATAATCAAAAGGTTTTTAAAACTTAAAGTTTTGGATGATTTCAATCTACATTTGGCACATGTGGTATATAATGTTAAATGTTACTATTGGATCTAATTGAACTATAATTGGCATGGCATGTGAAGTAACGATCTATATATAATTTAAAGTTTTTTAAACTCAAGTTTTGAACGGTTTCAATCTACATTTCGCATGTGATGTTTAATGTTTTAATGTTGCACGATATATTATCAAAAAAATTTAAAATTTTAAAGTTTTGGATGGTTTTAATCTACATTTGGCACATGTGGTATATAACGTTAAATGTTTCTATTGGATAGTTGTCACTATAACTGGCATGGCATGTCAAGTAATGTTGCACAAATCCCTTTTGGATGGTTGAATTACATTTGGAATTTTAAGATTGCTTTTGATCTCTCCATGTAGTTTTGTTTGAATGAAAAAATTTCCAATAGGAAGAACATAGCTTTTCAATGCAACTAACCATGTATCAATTAAGCTCTAATTGAAAAAAGAGTTTAAAGAAGTAGATATATGTAAAAATTATCCCTTTAACTTTTATTGGAAATATAAGTCTAGTACATATATATGTTTTTTGAATTTGGGTCAATGTCGTTAATGCACTCAAATAGGTAGCCTTGTCGATTTATTTACATTGTTGAAACTTAAATTACCAAAAAATCCAACTAGTTTTTCTTCAATGCACATAGAAAAACTAGTTCCAGTTAATTGCATTCTAGAACATATATATTGAGTACGTAAATAATTTTTCATCAATGCACATAGTAAAACTAGAACAATTAATTTCATTCTAGAACATGTATATATATATATATATATATATATATATATATATATCCAATACATATAACATTTTTCATCAATGCACATGTATAGAAAAACTACTTTCAGTTGATACTAGAGCACATGCTTGTACCCAAACAATTTGTACATGTGCAAACACTTGCACAAATAACATAAGCAGCTCAATTTTTAGTTGAGTACTGGAAGTTCTAAAACATATTTAATCCAAAGATAATAAATTGTTGCTCAATTCACTCGAAAAACTCTAATGGAATTCCATCCTCAATAATCCGTTCATGATTGGATTTTGACATTTTCCATCTCTTAATTTTTGATTTTTTCTTTGATTGAACTTCTATCAACTTTATGCGTGTTGCACACACCAAGTGACTATATTGAAAACTTATGGAATCAGGTTCATAGTCTTCGAAGTAAACAAAGTCTCCACTTTGACGAGTTTGTTTGAAAAAATAACCTTTCAGTATAATAGACCCTTTGTCATACTGAAATCCGTGATCATTATAGTCTTGTAATAATTTCATTTTTCGTTCAGTGAAATGCATCAAATAATACTTCACATTTTCATCGTTGTCAATAGGTGCAATTACAGCAAAAACATCTCCTACAAAATAAAATAAATTTAACAAAATTATGCACATTTAAATTTATTTCTAGATCTTTAAATCATTAGAAAGTAATTCAAATGTTACTTTCTCTAACAAGATCAGAAACTCGATCACCATCGGATGATATTGTAGTTTCCTCTGATTGCATTTCTTCAAACATTGCAACAGACATTTTTCCCTTTGTATTTAGCTCTGTATGTTTCCAATCATTCACATACATTTTGTTTTCACAAACGTCATTGGATTTTGTGTTGTCTATGCAAACATCACAAAAACAAGAATATTTTCTTTTATCCAATGCAAACACATTTCTAGATGACTTTGTTTGAATTGAATGCAATTTTCGAGTCCCTTTTATTGTTTCAACATCATTTCCAATTGATCTATCTACGTCTTCGATTCCAATATGCCAGAAAAACCTTTATATGGAAAATTAGAAAAATAATTTGTAAATATGATATCAAAATACAATCAAAGATAATCATTGCTTGATAAATGTACAATGTTTAAAATTAGATTTCCAATATCAATTAAATTGAATGTACCTCCGCACTTATTTTGATGGGTTTCTCTCATGGCTTAGAGCAGCGATGCACCATTGAACAACTTCTTCAGCGTTCACAAGTCGGCTTGCAGAGTGGTTCATTTGATATCTTCGAAGTGCTCGTTTTATGCATGCTCCTACACCGTCATGTTCTCCTTTTCCATGGCCAGTCTCAAAGAAATTCCAACAATGTTTAATGTCGGTTTTCTTATGAAGACAACACAACCAAAAGAATGATCGTGCAGATTTGAATTGACCTGCGCATCCGTCTGACCATATCCAATGTTCATTGAATGTTATTCCACGATTTTTCAATGAATCATAAATTTTTCAAAACAATGTTATACAAAACATGTATCATGTGTACGATCGTCACTGATACAAAAGTGATATTCTTTAATGATATGTCGATTTTCACTCGTGCTTTCTATATGATCGACATTTTTTTCAGCATGTCTATATAGAATATGGACGAGCATGGAGACTTGGTCTGAATGATAGTATTCACTCTGAATTTCTTTTTGTGGAACAAATGTGTAGTTTTCTGCAAAATCAATCACTGAAAAAATGGTCCCTGGTGGAAAAAATTCATGAGATTTTTTGAATTGCAAGTCTTGCCATCGAACTCTATGGGAATGCTTGGTTGTATTTGTAAATTTCTGCCTCAAACTTTCTCAAAAAGTTTATCAGAAAAATTTCATCTTCTAGTAATTCAATTCTTTTAACACTATTTTCACCTTGAATCGATGTATCGATATATTCATATCTCTTCCATTTCACTTTCATGTTGGAAAATGATTGATCATTTATATCAATACGATATTTGTTTTTAAATTTAGTCAAATTTCCACAATCATCGCATTTTTTACCACCAACACATTTTTTTTTGTAAAATAGTTCATTTCTTTCTCTTTCAAATAGAATTTGAGATATGAAATCACGGATAGTGGAAGGAGGAGGTGAATCCTTCCATAATGTTCTACTGAAATCAAGGAATGTGTCATAATATAACTCAAATTCCACATGATAACGACAACAACAAGTGTCGCGTACGGTGATAGGTTTTACATACCATGGTTTATGTTGAACAAAAGCACTGAATGAAACATGAATTTGACGATTCTCTTCTTTGAACTTGTTGAATAACTCTCTCTGAGTGGTTTCCAAGAAATATTTTTCATGTTCTTCGTAGTGATTTTGTGCTATTCTTCTTTGCATCACATGCCTTGCAGTTGGTGAAACATGCGAATTGTTCTTCCAATTTTCATATATTATTTTTTTAACATTTTCTCCAAGTCTATCTTTGTATTGTTGCCTACAAATAGCTCTCCAACAAGAGAGTTCATCATTTACATCTATTTGCAGTCGAAATTTCTGATGTTTGTGCAAATTTTTTCGCGAGGTTCCCAGTGCTCGTGCCATAGATGTTACCAAACAATTCTCTTGAGTACTTGATGAAACCATGGCCATCTGTATTCCTCTACGTACAATTGAAACATCTTTCTCTCTAGATCTCTTAATTTACTTTATAGCACTACTCATATTTTTTATCACATCTTCCTTCGTTTTTTTATCTTTGGTTGATTTTCGAATACCCAATAGTGTCATAGCTTCTTTTAATTTCCTTAATGATAGGAGACCTTTCAAAATTTGAGCCTGAACTGTCACCCGCTCATTTAAGAAATACTTTTAAAAAATGTAGTTAATGCGATATCGTATAACATGGTCAGGTTTTTTATCTCCATATGTGTGAGTGTCAACATTTTCTAACATCTCATTATCGATAGTGATTTCATCTGTACATATTCGAAAAGATAGTACATATTCAATAAATAAATTAATTAATAAATATATATATATAATTTCAAATATGTTTCAAATTAGTTCATCAAATAAAAATTAAGCTTCACATTTTACATTAGGAAAATTTTAAATATATCAATAGATCATAATATTTACATTTACATACCTGCTTCAATTTCTGCTTGAGGTTGATTTTCTTCTTCAATATTTTGAGGAATCTCTCTGTTTGTTTACATTAAACAAAATATTTTTCAAATTAGTTCATCAAATAAAAATTAAGATTCACATTTTACATTAGGAACATTTTAAATATATCAATAGATCATAATATTTACATTTACATACCTCCTTCAATTTCTGCTTGAGGTTGATTTTCTTCTTCAATATTTTGAGGAATATCTCTGTCTGTATACATTAAACAAAATATTTTTCAAATTAGTTCATCAAATAAAAATTAAGCTTCACATTTTACATTAGGAAAATTTTAAATATATCAATAGATCATAATATTTACATTTACATACCTACTTCAATTTCTGCTTGAGGTTGATTTTCTTCTTCAATATTTTGAGGAATATCTCTGTCTGTTTACATTAAACAAAATATTTTTCAAATTAGTTCATCAAATAGAAATTAAGCTTCACATTTTACATTAGGAAAATTTTAAATATATCAATAGATCATAATATTTACATTTACATACCTGCTTCAATTTTTGCTTGAGGTTGATTTTATTCTTCAATATTTTGAGGAATATCTCTGTCTATTTACATTAAACAAAACATTTTTCAAATTATTTCATCAAATAAAAATTAAGCTTCACATTTTACATTAGGAAATTTCAAATATATCAATATATCATAATATTTACATTTACATACCTGCTTCAATTTCTTCTTGAGGTTGATTTTCTTCTTCAATATTTTGAAGAATATCTCTATCTGTTTACATTAAACAAAATATTTTTCAAATTAGTTCATCAAATAAAAATTAAGCTTCACATTTTACATTAGGAAAATTTTAAATATATCAATAGATCATAATATTTACATTTACTACCTGCTTCAATTTCTTCTTGAGGTTGATTTTCATCTTCATTATTTGAGAGGGCTTCTAACTTTCTTTTGTGAGATTGTCTCGTCTCTTCTCTACGTTCCTCAGGGTCTCTTCTTTGATCATATTTTCTCGCACAAGTTCTTCGATTTCCCATGATAATAGGGTATGAAGTTCAAAAAATTTCCTTCAAAAAATTAGACAATAACTCGATTACAAAAAATATCACAAAAGATTTAATTTAAAAAAATTCAGCTTAAATTTTTTGCAAAAAATACATTCTCCAATTCGAAACACTTACTTTAAAAAATTCGAGAGAAAAATGTCTTATAAAAATGAAACGAAGCTCAAAAGATTTACTTCAAATCAAAACACATACATACCTCCAAGAAATGTCTTTTGAATGTACGTCCAAGAAATTTTTTTAAGTTCAAAACAATTTTTTGCAAAATCAGGCCGCCTCCAAGAAATGTCTTCCAAAAAAATTATTTAAACCCAAAACAATTCTTTGTAAAATCAGTTTGCTTCCAATAAATTCTCTTAAATCCAAAATTTTAAGAAAATTTTTTAAACCCAAACCAAGATCTTTGTAAAATGAGATGAAATGTGCGAAATGTGCGAAAATTGTGAATAATTTCATGGCAATTTATATTGCCGCGAAATGTGTTTTAGTAGGGGCTTCGCAAAAAATTTCGACCGACGGAAATTTATACAATATTTCGGCCGAACTTTTGATTAAAAGTTCGGCCAAACTATTAACTCGTTAGATTTAACGAGCTGTCGACGTAAAACATAGTTCGGCCGAACTGTTAATCAAAGTTTTGTCGAACTAATGCGTCACAGTTACGCAAAAACCAGGCTCTGAATACGTTTCTGCAACTTTGGACTAACTAAACTCCATGAAAGGTTGTTAATTAACTATCGGAACCAAGACAAGCATTTTTAGAATTGAATCTACTTTGTTGGGTGTGGAGCCTGATTATCTTGTTTACTTTGTATCACAGCACTGGACCCCTATACCTTCAAAGGGGCAGCAACGCCGCCCGTAATTAATCGCTGTTGTGGGGGGTCCAGGGGGGGCAGCAGCGCTTTTCGGAGCCCCCCCCCCTAGTGGGGGTTTTCGGGGGCAGCGTCCCCGAAGCTAAAAACAGATGTAAAATTGCCTTGTAAAAGTATAGTAATTTCTAGTCAATCTGGGCCGTTCATTAGGAAAATGATCTGACGGTAGAAGTTATGTTTAAATTAGGGTTTTTTTCCCTAGAAGGAAACCCCTCGCTTTTATGAGGGCATTGTATTGTGGTTGTGTATTGTATGTGTATAATCGGAGCGAGAAATAGCGAGGGAGACTTTGAGAAAGAACAGAGGATATGACAGCTGATCTTCTGTAGGTTTTGTCTTTTTCATTTTTCTGGATAATAGAAAGGAAGGACTGGCTGTTCGGGGTGGACGTAGCCCAAACTAGGTGAACCACATATATCTGTGTCTCTCTGGTTTTATGTGTTTTTTTTGTTCTTGTATTTTCCGCATATTTTATGTGTTGCATTGCTCCATAATATATAATTTTCTAACAACTGGTATCAGAGCCGAAGGTTTTATTTGGCTGATAAACTCACAGGAAAGAAGGGTTCCTGGTTCGAGTGGGAGAAATGGCGGAATATGGTAAGTTTAGGGTCGAGAAATTTAATGGCAAAAACTTTCTGCTGTGGAAGATGCAGATGGAATATTATCTGTATCAGAAAGATCTGTACCTACCATTGAGCGAAAAAACAAAGAAGCCGACAGCCATGACAGACGCGGAATGGAACATTCTTGATAGAAAGGCACATGGAACAGTACGGTTGTGTCTTGCGGCGTCAGTCGCCTTCAATATTTCTAAGGAAACAACAACAAAGGGTTTGATGCAGACGTTGGCGAAACTATATAAAAAACCCTCGGCCTCAAACAAGGTATTTCTTATGAAACGACTATTTAATATGAAGATGTTGGAAGGTGGATCTGTTGCAGACCATTTAAATGAATTTAATACAGTTACCAGTCAGTTAAGTTCTGTAGGGGTAAAATTTGATGATGAAGTTAGAGCTTTGTTATTCTTGTGCTCATTGCCAGAGAGTTGGAATGGTTTAGTAATGGCCATTAGTAACTCTATCTCTGGATCTAGTACTTTAAAGTTTGATGATGTTGTTGGTGCTATCCTTAGCGAGGAAATGCGACGGAAAAGCTCTGGTGAGACATCAAGTAATGCTTTGAGTGCAGAGTCTAGGGGAAGAAGAATGGAAAGAGGAAAGAGCTCGGGATATCCAGTAAATCAAGGAAAGGCAGATCCAAGTCCAGATCGGGGATAGTGTGCTGGAATTGCGGAAAGAAAGGACACTTAAAGAAAGACTGTAGATCTCGGAAGGGAAAAGAAGGAGACACACAACAAGAAAACAATCATGAAGCAAATGTGACAGGTGATGTGTTACAAGATGCTTTGATTCTTTCTTTCGAAAATGTTATTGATTCTTGGGTTGTAGATTCAGGGGCTTCATTCCATGCCACACCTGATAAGAAATATTTTCATGACTATGTTCAAGGAGATTTTGGACAAGTTCATTTGGGTGATGATAAACCATGTAAAATTATTGGAATGGGTAAAGTTCTTGTAAAACAACAGAATGGAAACCAATGGCTACTAAAGGAGGTAAGGCATGTTCCAGATCTGAAGAAAAATCTGATTTCAACAGGGCAGTTAGGCAGTGAAGGTTGTGTGACAACTTTCAGAGATAAAACTTGGAAGGTCACCAAGGGAGCGTTGGTAGTAGAAAAAGGTGAAAATTTTGGTACATTGTATTTATGCAATGGTATTTATAACTATGTTAATGCTTTAACTCCCAAAGGAGCAGATGTAGCATTATGGCATCATAGGCTTGGACACATGAGTTAGAAGGGAATGAAGATTCTTCACTCAAGAAATTTGTTGCCAGGTTTGAAGAATGTTTATTTGGATTTCTCTGAGAATTTCATTTATGGAAAACAAAAGAGAGTCAGATTTCTCAGAGTTGGGAAATAAAAGAAGAGCGAAAAATTGGAGCTTGTGCATACAGATGTATGGGGACCTGCTCAGGTATCATCTCTCGGTGGCTCTCATTATTATGTTACTTTTATTAATGATGCAACTAGAAAAACATGGATTTATTGTATTCAGAAGAAATCTGATGTATTTGATACTTTCAAGAAATGGAAAGCTTTGGTTGAGATTGAGACAGGAAAGAAGTTGAAACGTCTCAGATCAGACAATGGAGGTGAATATTGCATCAAAGAGTTTGATAGGTACTGTTCAGAGCATGGAATTTGCAGAGAGAAGACAGTTCCAAGAACACCACAAGAAAATGGTATGTCAGAAAGGATGAAGAGAACAATTATGGAGCGTGCAAGGTGCATGAGATTGCATGCAGGATTTCCTTTACAATTTTGGGCAGATGATGTAGATACTGTTGTTTATCTAATAAACAGAGGGCCTTCAATTTATTTGGATGGTGGTATTCCAGAGGAATCATGGACAGGTAAAAAGGTAAACTACTATTTTTTAAAGCCTTTTGGTTGTGAGGCCTTTGTCCATATTAATAAAGAAATAAAACAAAGCTTGAGGCAAAATCAAAGAAATGTAACTTTATTGGATATGGTGCTAATGATTTTAGTTATCACTTATATGATTATGAAAATCACAAAATCATTAGGAGCAGAGACGTAATATTCAATGAAAAGGTCTTGTATAAGAATCAGCTGCAGGAAAAGAAATAGGAAAAAGAAAGCAAGGAATACATGGTTCTTGATGAGATAACTGAAAAAATTAAAGGTTCCTGAAAATAATAATAATCAACAGCCACAGTAGCAGCAACCACCACAACAGAAACAGGCACCTCAAACACCTGAAAGTGGTGTTAGAAGATCTACCAGGATAAGTAGACCCCCTGAACGATACTCCCCTTCATTATATTATTTATTGTTGACTGATTCTGGTGAACCTGAATGTTATGAAGAAGCAATGCAGGTTGAAAGCAAGAAGAAGTGGGAGCTAGCCATGGAAGAAGAGATGGACTCCTTAATGCATAACCAGACTTGGGACTTAGTCAGGTTGCCTGCAGGTAAAACTACATAACAGAATAAATGGGTTTACAGGCTGAAGGAAGAAGATGGAGGAAAACAAAGGTACAAAGCTAGACTTGTGGTGAAGGGGTTTGCACAGAAGAAAGATATTGATTTTGATGAAATATTTTCTCCTGTTGTTGAAATGAATTCAATCAGAACTATTTTAAGTCTTTTAGCAGCGGAAGATTTACATCTTGAACAGTTAGATGTAAAGACAACATTTCTCCATGGAGATTTGGAGGAAGAGATATACATGTAGCAACCAAAAGGATATGAGGTAAAAGGGAAAGAAAAATTGGTGTGCAGGTTAAAGAAGAGCTTGTATGGTTTAAAACAGGCTCCAAGGCAGTGGTATCTAAAATTTGACAAGTTCATGTTTGAACAAGGTTATACTAGATGTCACTCTGATCATTGTGTTTATCTAAAAAGGAAAAATGATGGTAACTATATTATATTTTTATTGTATGTAGATGACATGCTTGTTGCAGGGTCTAACTTGCAGGAAATAAATGTGCTCAAAATAAAATTGGTAAATTCCTTTGCAATGAAGGATTTGGGAGCTGCAAAACAAATCCTTGGTATGAGGATAACTAGAGACAAGAAAAATCACAGATTAACACTGTCTCAGAATGAGTACATAGAAAAGGTGTTGAAAAGATTTAATATGCAGAATGAAAAACCAGTTAGTACACCTTTTGCTAACCATTTCAAACTTAGTAAGGAGATGTGCCCCAAGACCCACGAAGAAATGGAATATATGTCTAAAGTTCCATATGCATCTGTAGTTGGAAGCTTAATGTATGCAATGGTCTGCACAAGGCCTGATATTGCACATGCAGTGGGAGTTGTAAGCAGGTACATGAATAATCCGGGAAAAGAACATTGGATGGCAGTAAAATGGATTCTCAGATATTTGAGAGGTACCACAAATCAAGCATTATGCTTTGGTGGTTCAAACATTGCTCTACAGGGATATGTTGATGCAGATATGGCAGGTGACAGAGATAACAGGAGGAGCACTACAGGATATGTATTTACTGTAGGTGGAACAACTGTCAGTTGGGTTTCAAAAATCAAAAGTGTTGTTGCACTTTCAACAACAGAAGCAGAGTATGTTGCTGCTACAGAGGCTAGTAAAGAAATGATTTGGTTACAAAGGTTTATGGGTGAATTGGGTAAGAAGCATGATATGGGAACGTTATACAGTGATAGCCAAAGTGCCATTCATCTTGCAAAGAACTCAGCATTTCATTCCAGGACTAAACACATACATCTCAAGTACCATTTCATACGGTCAGTATTAGAAGACGGAGAGTTGAAGCTGGAAAAGATACACACAAGCCATAATCCTGCAGATATGCTAACAAAAGTTGTAACCAGGGAGAAACTGAGAATGTGCTCAGTTTCAATTAGTCTTCAAGGTTGACGACAAATATGAGGAATAGTCAGGTCCAAAGAGGAGTCATTGTCTAGTAAATGAAATAGCGATGGAGTTGCTACAATCGGTCTCCAAATGGGATATTGTTGGGTGTGGAGCCTGATTATCTTGTTTACTTTGTATCACAGCATTGGACCCCTATACCTTTAGAGGGGCGGAAATGCCACCTGTAATTAATCACTGTCGTGGGGAGTCCACGGGCGGGTGGCAGCGCTTTTCGGAGCCCCCCCCCATGGCGGGGGTTTTCAGGGGCAGCGCCCCCGAAGCTAAAAACAGATGTAAAATTTCCTTGTAAAAGTATAGTAATTTCTATTCAATCTGGGCCGTTCATTAGGCAAATAATCTGACGGTAGAAGTTATGTTTAGATTAGGGTTTTTTTCCCTAGAAGGTAACCCCTTGCTTTTATGAGGGCATTTTATTGTGGCTGTGTATTGTATGTGTATTCTCAGAGTGAGAAACAAAGAGGGAGACTGTGAGAAAGAACAGAGGATATTACAGCTGATCTGCTGTAGGTTTTGTCTTTTTCATTTTGCTGGATAATAGAAAGGAAGGACTGGCTATTCAGGGTGGACATAGCCCAAACTGGGTGAACCACGTATATCTGTGTCTCTCTGGTTTTATGTGTTTTTTGTGTGCTTGTATTTTCCGCATATTTTATGTGTTTCATTGCTCCGTAATATATAATTTTCTAACATGCTTTTAGGAAATATAAATTTTATGGAATTTCATAAACGTTTACTAATTTTAATTATTTTTCTAATAAAATGGGTGCAAACAATTTCTGAGGGTCATTGTGATTTAGTGAAATAAAAATTTTGTATCTCCCAAAATACATTGTAAAAAAAATTGAAAAAATTATGGGGCATTACATTGGTCCGTCGTCTCTAATGGGTAGCTTTAAGATTTTTAGTTCATAACTTATATGTTAAGAAATTTCTTGCGTTGCGAAACATATCCAAAATACACATCTTTTCGTATTGGACCAGTTCAAAAAATTCTAGTAATTATGATATGCATCCATTGGCTTTGTAAATATGACAAAACCAAAGTAGACTCTGTCTAGACTGTTGTAACACATTTTGTTTTCTCAAAAACACAAATTTTCAATGAATACAACATTGCGTCATAACATGACTTCTTATGAATCCTTTGATTCTTAAGAAACGCAAACTCAAAGAAACGCTAAGTTGACATATCAAATCTACATAAAAAAATTTCAAAAAATAAGTAATAGAAATCTAACAAAATTTCTCACAGTTATTTTTATCTCAAAATGAAATTCTACACAAAAAAATTGTTATAGTTTGCAGAAAGTTGAAGAACCGAAAAAAAATGAATTTTTTTTTCTCAAAAAAGGGCAAAAAGTGTAACCCGGCTTCAAATTTTCACCATGCTACTAATTTTATTCCTTCCTTATATTGTATTCTCCCCCTTAGATATTGTGTACTCTTCGACATAGATATTGCACTCAATTTTGATGGTCCTTTGTTATCTTTATTTACTTCAAATTGTTGACACTTGATCACATAGATATCATATAGATATTGCACTCAATTTTGATGGTCGTTCGTTATCTTTCTTGACTACTTCAAATTATTTACACAATCATATGCTTTTTGTTCCTATTTTTATTCCTTCCTTATATCTATTCTCCCCCTTATATATTATGTACTCTCCCACATAGATATTGCACTGTTACTATTTTTATTCCTTCCTTATATCTACTCTCCCCCTTATATATTATGTACTCTCCAACATAGATACTGCAGTCAATTTCACAGGCTCTTCTTTTAAAGTCAAATATATTGTATTCTCCCCCTTAGATATTGTGTACTCTCCCACATAGATATTGCACTCAATTTCATAGACTCTTCTTTTGAATTCAAATAAGTGACAATAATTTACAAGAACTATCCCTAATTTTTTTCTCACATGTTCAAATGGTTCTCTAACAAGATAATTTACAAGAACTATTCCTAATTTGTTTCTCACTTATATTCAAATGCTTCTCTATCAAGAGGCTTTGTGGGTATGTAATCCATCTTCACTATTTTCTCAAAGACTACTTGTGTGGGAAAGTGGTACTTTATGATGATATGTAAATAGTGATTGAAGGAAGTAGAATATTTTATTTTTGAAATTATTATTACACTTCTATTGAAACACTTAATATCTTCTAACTAGTTTTTAACTAGTTAAAAGACATTTTTAATTATTTGTTTTAAGAAAATACTAGAACTATTAATGTTTTTATGAATATTTATTTTCATTAGTGTTTAATTATGAATAATAAATCAATTATGGAAAGTGAATCCATAAAAAGTAAAACCTGATGGTAGAATGTTTCCCAAGAACTAGAAGGTGGTTGGGGATAGTTGGAAATAGTTATCTGCTTCTCTAGGGATAAGAGACTAATCCCAGTGAGGATTAGGGGTTATTTTCATGGAGAAAGGGAGAGTGTTGATTTTTCTAGAGCTGGTAGTGACCAGTGGAAAACACTGAACAATCCATAATTATTTTTGGTATTGACTGGACTAGGTGTCCTGGGGTCACAGCAAAAATATCCACTGTCGACCCGTACCTTTTAGGAAGGGAGCATGGGGGCAAGAGGAGGACTTAATTGCATATCTTGATGGTTGGGAGGCCAAAGCTATAAACTGCATAATCAAATAAGTAATATGTGCTATTCTCTATGATTAAGTACTGCAATACTTTGATTCTATGTGTGAACAGGTATTTTATACTAGTAATAGAAATAATAAATATTCTATAGACAGATGTTGGGAAATAATGGAGTGAGCTGTCTACTTTATTAATAAGTCTTTATGAATCTCTATTAGATATGTATGATTTCTATGGAAATCGATCATGTTGAGAAATAGATGCCGAAAAATCCTTGTATTATTATTCAAGTTTCTTTAAATTATATTGGGAAATATATATATATAGGATTTACAGTAAATCTCTTAGACAATAAATAACTATTTGCATCGACTGTAGTGCTACAAAAAATGAAAGAATGAGTATTTTTATAAACCTGTAAGTTGTATTTTTTCTTTTATGTCCAAGGAAAAAACAGAGAGAACTGTCAGTCAAGGGTACTGGGTGAAACCCAACCTGAGACACATCGTTCCTCAAATGATAACTATACACGGATGATAGGGAAGGTGATCCAGTCACCCAAACAGAAATGTACAGTCATAAAACTAAGAATATGGATAAGATTATCAAGAAAACCGTAACTTTTATTTAAGTGCAAATAACATTATTGAATAAATACATAGGAGTTTATAGATTGAATGAGAATAAACTCAGAACCAACATTTACTGCACAGAACATTACAATAATGAAAGGTAGAGGTTTGCTGAGAACTTCAATTGTAAATGAGAATTATGCCATGAACAAATAACTTAGAAACCCTGAAAGTACTTGTTATAAATACAAATTTTCATACTATTAAAAGAGAAATTATCTATATCCTGGAATAGGGTAAGTCCAGTAATGATTCTTGAGACATAAAATGGAGGGTCTCAACGCTTGATATTAAAACAAAAATTTGAGAAAACAAATCAACATATTTCGTAGAGAAACGCAGAAATGAGGAAAAAGCTACATAGTGCCAAATCCTGCTTCCAAATCAAAACCCGAGAATAAAAAAAAATGTACTAAGATTTGGTATTGAAAGTTCCTATATAATACGCATGTAATATAACTCAAGAAAAAGCCCATAGGCTGCAAAGGTCATTTCACAGACATAATAAACATAAGAACAGAATAATGATATAATTATATAACCTTGTATTTCGAGTGAAGAAACAGAAAATGAAGCCAAAACTCCAAAAAACTTGGATTAAGGAGAATCCAAATATTGAAGAAGTCTGAGGGTCACAATATACATATTAAAACCATAAAACTTGAAAAGGACCAGGTATAGAATCTCCATAAATCAATAAATAGGATTGTTAGGCATAAAGCCGCAACAGTTCAAAAAAGATCTATTACATTTGGAATGAAAGTCTCAACGGAGAAAAGTATAACCAATTTTAATGTATAAGAATAAAGACTTCCTACGAAACTCTGCAAGGGGACAAGTAGTCTGTGTAACCAGAATACCTCGAGAAAGAAGCATGTTTTTTTTCGTTAAGCATGACAATAGAAGAAAACCTGCGCGTTCAAGGAAGCAGCATAGAGCACCAAAGGGAAAACGCACCTACATTAAGACATGAGGAGTCAAATTATGTGCCAAAGCGGATTCTTTAATAAATAAATCAGACCATTCCTCATATAAATATAGATGGGTAGTCATTAATAATTTTTAATACCTGTCAAAGAGGAAACCAGCCATCAAAACCTACAGCTTCCAACTGAAAATCGAACAAAGAGAAAATCGCGTTAAAACCAGGAGGCTATGGAACTAATACATCTGAGTGAAAGACATAATTGAAATGTTGCCTAAGCAGGGAGCCTGATAGGAAGAAATCTTGCCAATTTGTAACATTTGTGTATGTCGCTCCTTGAAGGAAGCTGGAAAGTTCTCCATCAACACGTAAATATTCAAAGGCAGCGCCAAACGTGTCCAGCTAACCTTCATAGCAGCACCTCCAACTAGAGGAGTCATAATTGGTACTCCGCATGGGGAGTTAGCCGAGAGCAGCTCAGCTTTGTTAAATGAGGACCACGAGAAGGGATTAGGGTTTTTACCCATCAGTAGACTCCCACCAAAACTAACCCACCATTGATTCGAAATGAATCGAACGACAAGAAAGGAGACACATGTGATAGAAATTCGAGTCCAATCCTGGAAAATCTTCTACAGATGGATTCTCAAAAAGTCACAGTACCAACACAAATACCATCGGTTAAAAATAATCGAGGTAATTAATGAGACGTGGTACAGGTGCAAACCCCAAAACAATTGAAAACTATGCATGATTTAATGCATAACAGGAATATTCGAAGTTCTAAGTTTAGTTTTAATATATTGTATTAGTGATCTAATAACACACATATTACTTTGCAGTCGGCGATCTTAGATAATGAATTAAGATGTTGGGATTGCAATTTGTAAAGTATAGTAATTTGTATATAAAAATGTAAATTTTTCTTGATTTCATATGACACAAGTGGTATCAGAGCAACATTCATACGCTGGGACCTTAAGGGTCAACTAGCGATTAAGTTGTGTGTATACTGATGCATAGAATAGAAGCTTAGTAGGAAACATCATGAGGAGGGGAACAACACAACAACCACCCCAGGACACCGAGGAACCCTAAACACAACCAGTAGTGAGCCTCAAAATGTGGGTTCAACTAAGTGTCGATCAAGACCAACAAATCAGTAGACTATTGGAAGAACAACAACAACAAACCAGCATACTGTTGAATATAGTAAAGCAATTGTAGGAATAAATGGTGGGAGTTCGAAGGGATAATGAACGATTAATGCAACAAGGTGATGAAAAGAAAAAAAGAGACAAAACGACTGACAGAGTGGAAAGAAGCGCATCCCAGCGAAGTAACAAGAAAAAAAACTACAATGAAGTAGAATCCAGAAATTTGTCAGATCAGCAAGAAGTTAAGAAGCAGAAAGTAGATCTTCGCGGGGAGTTTCAGAAAATAAAACCACCAACATTTGATGGTGAAGCTGAGGAAATGGTAGAGGCATGGTTAATAAACATGAACAAATATTTTCATGTGTACAAATATAGCAGCAACCTAAAGGCTAGATCGGCCATATATATGTTAACAAAGAAAGACACTTTGTGGTGGGAAGAAGTGAAGAATGTTTACAGCATTGAAGAACAAGATGTTACTTGGAATCGTTCCAGCAATACTTTAAATACAAGTATTTAACGAAACGTTTCTATGATAAGAAATATAAATAGTGCGATGATTTGAAGCTGAGATAGATGACTATGGACAAGTACATCACAAAGTTCACCTCCCTGTTACCATATGTTCCATACCTTTGAGAGGAAAAGGGTAAGGTGAAAATATTTATGAGCAGCCTGCCAACACATATGAAAGAGAGAATTGAATTTTTAAATCCCATAACCATGGATGAATCCATTCGTAAGGCACGAATGTGCTATCAACATTCCAAGGCTAAAGGGGACGTTGGAAAAAGTTGGCAGCTAAGAAAAGGGCAGAAAAGTAGCTCAAACTTCAAGCGAACCAAAAGTGATATATTTAAAAATTATGCATGAAGTTCTGTCAGTAAAAAATTTAGCATAAATCATCAAATAACCCATTGGCCAATAAAATAGATGCCTATAGAGGCGTCTAGTAAACCTAAACAAGGGCATGTGACCAAGCCACTACTACAGTGTTGGGGGTGTGGTGAGGTGCACCACTATAAAAACTGGCCATAGCGAGCAAGAAATGACATAGTTACAAATTTTTAGGAACCTTCTATAGTAGGCGACGTGGCACGAAATATTCCTCACATCAACGCAATGTTGGAGGATCGACAGGAAGATTATCAGCCAACAATGATTGAGTTGGAAGGTAAATTACTGTCTCAATCTCTTTCTATTTCTTTAGACCCATGTGCAACTCTAAGTTATGTTAGTCCCAAAATAGTGGAAATGTGTAAATTAAAAGAACATAAATTCAAAAACTCATGGCTGGTACAGCTAGCGACAGGAGCAAAAATAAAGGTAACTGCTAAGATTCCAAACTGCACATTAGAAATTGCAGATCAGCAGTTAACTGTGGATCTAAACATACTTCCATCAGGGTCTTATGATGTTTTTCTGGGCATGGATTGGCTAGAAAAACATTGGACCTTAGTGGACTGCAAGGAAAATATTATTTATTATAGAATACAGGATGGAACACGTAAGGATATTTAGGGATTCAAGAAGCCATTATAGCTATGTCCCATTACATCATCCCAAATGAGTAAATGTATGAGGAAGAGATGTCAAATATATGCTATTCATGTGGGATATGCTAACTTCAAGGAAAAAGCACCTATGGTGGAAAACATACTAGTGGTACAAGATTTTATGGATGCTTTTCCAAAAAATATGTAGAAATTAGCTGAATAAATCACTTATTCACTGAAGATTAACCTGGTCATATATCAATTTCGAATTGCATACATAACACATAACCTTCTTCTACAATTAATTGTCACATGCGGAAATAACAAAAGCAATCTCACATCAATTCAATCACACATTAACTCAGTATGTATGGGGAAAGCCTATAGATGAAAACCCCGCAGCTATTGTGTATATTATAATGGAGAAATCAAGTAACCAAACAAGTACAATACTCCTCACAAGTACTCAGTACTCTCTCATGAAGTTACTCACAATCTAGCTTGGTTTTGAACAAGTCTCGGGTTCAAAACACACCACTAATTGCCTTGCCTCTATTGCGCAATCATGGCCTGTATATGAAGAGGTTCAAGGTCGAATCCCCTTGCCTTGACTGCGCAATTGTCATGGACAATTCCTCCAAGTGTAATGCAAATCTCATGCAAAATAAATCTACCAACTGATAGCTTTACTCACCCTTTCATCTACCTCTTCCACTGGTCTCCACTGAACTGATCATGCACTGTAGTGAACTGAAGTGTTCTTGAGTTGACTAATGAGTTAATATTTAGTAAATTAAATATTATTTAATTTCCTCCACTCATATCTAATTGATTAGCTAGTTAACTAATCTCAACTAGTTCAACTGAAATAAATAGAACACAACTCCACTATTTGTCCCGTTAACTCCTCCAAAACTTCTGCCACTGAAGTCTAACTGAAGTAAACCATGCAAGATGCCATCAAACCCTAGGAACCACGTGATTCCTTGTGTCGGTTGCATGAGCCACCTCCATGACTCAAACTGAAGTGCGCCAAGAGAGTAAACTGCTGTTTATAGTCAAAATATTATTAAGGGTAAATAATATTTGACTTCCATATTTTTGGGAGATCAGTCTAAAAATAGCCTGGGTCCTAAAAATTAGGGTCTCATCTATTTTTACCGACATGTCGCATACTCCAAGAATCTCCAAGTAGAATTCCCAAATTATGCTCCGTATGTCTAAAAATAGACATAGTCTAAAAATAGACTTTGCGCCAGAATTTGCCTGCGGGCCCACTTAGTGAAAGCGACTTCATTTCACTAAGCTCCATCATCTTGCTGCATTTTCAACACTCCCTCTCAGCAAGATATGGATTATCTGCAACCCCTATCCTACCTCTGTGGAATTCGAACTTGCTTCTGGTGAGCGCCTTCGTCAGGATGTCGGCATCCTGATCCTCCATGGGAACATATGAAAGCATCATGATTCTCCGCTGAACACAATCTCTGATATGATGGTACCCGATGTCGATGTGTTTGGACCTATCATGAAATACTGGATTAGCCGAGAGTTTAATGCAACTCTGGTTATCACAGTAGATCACTATAGGCTCCAAATGCAACCTGAACAATCCTGCGAGGATCTTCCTCATCCAAATAGCCTCGCATGCAGCCAAGCTAGCTGCCATGTACTCGGCCTCTACTGAACTGAGTGCCACGGATCTCTGCTTCCTGCTGTACCAGGAAACTGCTGTCGACCCAATGCTGAAAACTCCTCCAGAAGTGCTCTTCCGGTCTGTTGGGCTCCCTGCCCAATCTGCATCAGTGAAACCAGAAAGCTTCACTCCATCCTCCTGTCTGTACCATAGACCATATCCAGATGTGCCTCTGATATAGCGCAATACATGCTTGCCCGCCTTCCAAAAGAGCTTGGTAGGCTTAACCATAGCTTGCGAAAGCTGGTTAACTGCATAGCATATATCGGGTCGAGTATTGACCAGATACATCAACGACCCCACCAACTGTCGATAGACAGTGGCATCCACTACCTCCTCCGAAGTAGCATCTCCCTTCCTCCGACCTCCAGGAAGAGGGGTATCAACAGGCTTGCAGCCTTGCATGTTGAACCTCTCCAGAATCTCCCGGGCATACTTGCCCTGAGAAACAAACAGTCCTCCACTGCGCTGCCAAATCTCCAATCCCCGGAAATAATGAAGGATGCCCAGGTCCTTCATCTCAAACTCTCGTGCAAGATCATCCTTGCATGAAAGTATCAACTGCTCGTCGCCAGTCAAAATCAGATCATCTACATACGGTACGATGATCAACAGCTTCCCCTCCACCACAATCTGGTACAGGTTTGGATCCGCCTCACTCTTGGAGAATCCAAGCCCGGTGAAGTAGCTGTCTGTCCGAGTGTACCAAGCACGAGGTGCTTGCTTCAGCCCGTACAGTGCTCTCTTGAGTCGGCACACATGCGACTCACTGCTGAAGATCTCAAAACCTTCACGCTGCTCTATGTACACCTCTTCCTCAATAACTCCATTGAGGAACGCGGTCTTCACATCCATCTGATGAATGTGCCACCCCATCTGCGCTGAGAGAGCAAGGATCGTCCGTATGGAAGAGTACCTTGCGACAGGTGCAAAAGTCTCCTCATAGTCAATCCCCTCGATGTGTGAGAAGCCACGGGCGACAAATCTCGCCTTGTACTTCTCCACACTCCCGTCAGCCGCCTGCTTCACCTTGTAGATCCATCGCGAACCTACAACTGAGTTCCCAACCGGTCTTGGGACAATCTCCCATGCACTGTTCCTGATGATCGAATCATATTCTTCGATCATGGCATCAACCCATGCGGGTTCCTCCACAGCTTCCTCAAAAGAGGATGGCTCTGTCACAACACATTGACTCATAAGAGCCATGTATCCGGTGTACCGATCCGGTGACTGTCTCTGTCTGCGCTGTGCTGTAGGTGGTCCTACAACCTTCTCTGCATCCCGAGCCAGTCGCTCAGCTTCTGTAGTGCGCATGCGCCCTCTGATGGTTGGCGCTGCCTGGGTGGTTTCTTCCACCCCCTGAACCTCCTCTTGTGGCTGATCCACATCCGGAAGCTCCTCCTTAGGAATTAACAGCTCCTCATCTGCATGCAAGTGTAGATCCCTCTCAAGCGAACACTGCATGGCTTTCTCCTCCTGGAATTTTATATCCCGTCGCACAACAGTCTTGCGACTGTCTGGCACATACACTCGATAGTTATGAGGTGTATCAGTGTACCCCACAAATATTCCAACTTCAGCAGTTGGATCCAGCTTCCTTCTTGCATCCTTCGTCACATGCATGTAGACAGGAGATCCGAAAATCCGCAAATGGGAAATATCAGGCCTCTTGCCAGAATAAGCCTCCTCTAGTGTACTCATGCCAAGAACCTTGTGAGGACAACGGTTCTTCACATACACTGCTGTATTGCATGCCTCAGCCCACAAATGAAGGGGTAGGCCCTGATCATGCAACATCGCCCGTGCAGCACCCACGATCGTTCTGTTCTTCCGCTCAGCCACCCCGTTCTGCTGTGGGTTATGGGGTGCGATGAGCTCTCTCCGAATCGCTTCTGCGCTGCAGAACTCCTTGAATTCAGCCGAGATGAATTCACCACCGTTATCACTCCTTAGAGCAATCACCTTCTTCCCCGACTCCTTCTCGACCAGTGCTTTAAACTCCCAGAACTTCGCGAATGTATCGCTCTTCTTCTGCATGAAGAAGATCCAGCACTTTCGAGAGAAATCATCAACAAAGATCACATAATACTTGTTCTTTGTTGTCGAAGCAACTGAGAAAGGACCACACACGTCTGTGTGAACTCTCTCAAGGATCGTCGTGGCGCGACTATCCTTCTCGTGAAAGGTGGCTTTCACATACTTCCCTCAAGTACACCCCTTGCACTGATCTGACTGCGCAAGGGTGCCCTTAGGAAGTCCAGTAGAAATCTGCTGCAGAATCTTCAAAGCTCCATGGTGAAGATGGCCCAATCTCCTGTGCCATAGTTCGCCCTCATCATCCCGGCTCACCACATCTCCGGCCTTGCATGCCATAGCTGCGCAGTCATCTACCTGCAACTGATAAAGGTTCTGAGTTCGAACCCCTATCTTCCGGGTCTCTCCAGTAGTCTTACTGCGCAGGAAAGATTTTCCTTCGCTGAAAACCACATCATAACCCTTATCCTCCAACATCGCTACTGAAATCAGGTTCTTCTTCAATCCAGGTACATGCATGACATCCTTTAAGACAAAGGGTTTACCAGACTCCCTCTGAAAGGATACGGTACCGATACCAGTCGCACTGTATCTACCGTCATCGCCCATCTCGATGTGCATACCCAAATCCTTGTCCTCCAGATCTGAGAACAACTCCCGATCTCCCGTCATATGAAATGATGCACTGCTGTCCAAGAACCACACCGATCCCATCACACTTGAAACCAAGCATGCAATCAGTGAAAAGTCAAGCTCGAACTGTGAAGCCAAAGCTTCTCCATCTGCAGATCTTCCCGCTTGCTTGTTCTTCTTCTTCTTTGGACAATTGGTAGCATAATGTCCGTGATCATGGAAGTGAAAACACTTCACTTTCGCCATATCCTGCTTCTTGCCCTTGGCTCCAAAATGAGAGGTTTTCTTACCCTTCCCTTTCTTAGCTTTGGACACCAAAGCGCAGTTCTCTTCATCAGCTCCCTTTGATGAAGATCCATCTCGAGTAGTCCTCCTTATCTCCTCCTGCATGAGATCCGCCCACAGGCGCTCCCATCCCGGCAGCTTCTCCCGACCATTGACACTATCTTGATATGAGTGCCAAGCCTTCGGAAGACCAAGGAGAGCCAGGTCGACCATATCCTCTTCATCGACGGTAACTCCCACACTTCCCAGTTCATCTCTGCATTGAGTGAACTTCGTGAGGTATTTAGCGATACTGTCGCCCTTCTCCATCTTGATGTTCCTGAGCTTGTCTTTGAGCGCCAGCTTCCTTTGGTCACTCTTACTCTGGAATAGATCCGCCAAAGCTTTCCACATTAAATATGGAGTAGCCTTTCCATGCAGGCTGGATACAATATGATCCTTGACGCCCTCCAACAGGATCCTTCGACATTTCGCGATCTTCTTTTGCCATGCATCGACCAAAGCTGCATCGGTGGGCTTTGGGACATCCGCATCCACGAACTCCTTCAGACCATTGTCTTCTAACACTGCTTCCATTCGATCCTTCCATGCAACATAATTCGAACTGCCTTCAAGAGCATATTCGAGTCGCAAACCATTGAAAGAAGACATCTTTCAACACCGGCACCAAGAAGAACAACCTTCTGCAAAATTCGAATTCCAAACTCCAAGCTCTATCGCTTCTGATCTATACTTGAAAACAAATTATTTCCAAATCAGAGATTGACTGCAAGGGCATTCACCAGATCTTTCACCTTACAAAGAAGGATGAATATTCCGGAGGCTACCTGGCCCGCATGCAGACTCTGTCCGAGGAAATAAGTTTGCAATCACCGTAATAGACTTCGACAATTAATCTTGCTCCGATACCATGTAGAAATTAGCTAAATAAATCACTTATTCACTGAAGATTAACCTGGTCATATATCAATTTCGAATTGCATACATAACACATAACCTTCTTCTACAATTAATTGTCACATGCGGAAATAACGGAAGCAATCTCACATCAAATCAATCACACATTAACTCAGTATGTATGGGGAAAGCCTATAGCTGAAAACCCCGCAGCTATTGTGTATATTATAATGGAGAAATCATGTAACCAAACAAGTACAATACTCCTCACAAGTACTCGGTACTTTCTCATAAAGTCACACACAATCTAACTCAGTTTTGAACAAGTCTCGGGTTCAAAACTCACTGCTGACTGCCTTGCCTCTATTGCACAATCATGGCCTGTATATGAAGAGATCCAAGGTTCGAATCCCCTTGGCTTGACTGCGCAATTTTCATGGACAATTCCTCCAAGTGTAATGCAAATCTCATGCAAAACCAATCTACCAACTGATAGCTTTACTCACCCTTTCATCTACCTCTTCCACTGGTCTCCACTGAACTGATCATGCACTGTAGTGAACTGAAGTGTTCTTGATTTGACTAATGAGTTAATATTTAGTAAATTAAATATTATTTAATTTACTCCACTCATATCTAGTTGATTAGTTAGTTAACTAATCCCAACTAGTTCAACTAAAACAAACAGAACACAACTCCACTATATGTCCCGTTAACTCCTCCAAAAACTCCTGCCACTGAAGTCTAACTGAAGCCAACCATGCAAGATGCCATCAAACCCTAGGAACCACGTGATTCATTGTGTCAGTTGCATGAGCCACCTCCATGACTCAAACTGAAGTGCGCCAAGAGAGTAAACTGCTGTTTATAGTCAAAATATTATTAAGGGTAAATAATATTTGACTTCCATATTTTTAGGAGATCAGTCTAAAAATAGTCTGGGTCCTAAAATTAGGGTCTCATATATTTTTACCAACATGTCGCATCCATCAAGAATCTCCAAGTAGAATTCCCAAATTATGCTCCGTATGTCTAAAAATAGACATAGTCTAAAAATAGACTTTGCGCCAGAATTTGCCTGCGGGCCCACTTAGTGAAGGCGACTTCATTTCACTAAGCTCCATCATCTTGCTGCATTCTCAACAAAATATTCCTGGATTACCACCGAGGCAAGATATTGATTTCACTATTGAATAATGCCAAGAGCATCACCTGTGTCAAGGGCTCCTTATAGAATGACCGTTCCAAAATTAACTGAATTGAAAATGAAATTACAGGAACTGCTGGACAAAGGTTAGATTTGTTCGAGTGTGCCCCCTTTGGGAGCATCGGTGTTGTTCATGAACAAGAAGGATAGAATAATGTGAATGTGCATGGAGTATAGACAGCTTAACAAGTTAACAGTCTAGAATAAATATCCTTTACCAAGGATTTATGATTTGTTTAATCAAGTGAAGGGTGCCACAGTGTTTTCTAAAATCGATTTGTGATTTGGATGTCACCATATCCAAATCAAGGATGAAGACCTATACAAGACTGAATTTCGTACCAGGTATGAGCATTATGAATTTGTGGTGTTACCCTTTGGGTTAACAAATGCACCAACAACCTTTATGAGGTTAATGCATGGAATCTTTCATCCTTTCCTGGATAATTTTTTAGTTATATTTATAGGTGATATTTTAATCTATTCTAGGAACTAGGAAGAACATAGAGAGAATTTAAGGATTATGCTAGAAATGCTAAGAAAACACCAACAATACGCTAATTTCAAAAATTTTAATTTATTTAAAACAAAAATTCAGTACCTAGGCCATGTCATTTCAGCATATGGGATTGCTATTGATCCAGAGAAAATCAAGACAATCATGGAATGTCGAGTACGCTAGAATGTGGTAGATATTCTATCCTTTATGGGTTTATCTAGGTATTATCAGAGATTTATTTAGGGATTTTCCATAAATATATTTCCCATTACCTCTACAGAGAAAAGGAAAAGTCTTTAAGTGGACTATTGAGTGCCAAAACAGTTTCGAGAGGCTGACGAAATTATTGACCACCACACCAATGTTGGTAGTAGCTGACCCCAATAAAGAATTTCAAGTATATACAAACACTAGTAAAGAGGGTGTTGGGGAAGTGTTATCTCAATAAGGAAAGGTAGTGGCATATGAGTCAAGAAATCTTAAGGAACATGAACAAAGGTACTCAGCCTATGATCTAGAATTAATAGCGGTAGTGTATGCACTCCGGGTATGGAGACACTACCTGTTGGGTCAAAATTTTGTGCTTAAAACAGATCATAGTAGCTTGAATAGATATTTCAAGCAATTTGATTTAAACTCAAGACAGGCAATATGGAATTCCTTCCTAAGTGAGTTTGATATGGACATCCAACACCTGAAAGGTAAGAAAAACCTGGTGGCTGATGTTTTAAGTAGGAAGTTGCATTGTTCTTATGAGATTTACTACAATCATCTTGAAAGTAAATTCTTAGATCAAGTAAAAGAAGAAGCACAAAAAGATTCAAAATATAAATTCCTATGGCACCAAATGGAAGAGACCAGAAACCAAGGGAGTGCTTCTGAGTATGGAGTAAATAATGAAGAGATGCTAACCTTTAGAGGAAAGGTGTATGTACCAAACCGTTTGGACCTAAAAGATCTGATTATGGATGAATATCATAAAAGTAATTATGCAGGTCAGCCAGGATATCATAAAATTTTGACTGCTATCAGAAAGGCATATTTTAGGCCTGGTATGCATAAAAATATTTCTGAGTATTTAAATAAATGTTTGGAGTGTCAGCAGGTGAAGGTGGAGCATCAAGATCCCGCAGGATTATTGCAGCCCATATCGGTACCTGAATGGAAGTGGGAGGTCATATCCCTGGACTTCATTACAGGTTTACCACAATCAAACAGGAAAAATGACTCCATCATCGTGGTAGTGGACAGATTGAGTAAATATGCACATTTTGTACCTGTGTAGTCTACTTACAAGACTGTACAGATAGCATACATTTTCATGAGAGAAATTTTTAGGCTGCATGGTATTCCCAAGGTAATTACCTCAGACAGGGATGTTAAGTTTACATCAAAATTTTGGAAGACTCTGTTTACAGGTCTTGGGACCCAAATAAACTTTAGTACAACGTATCATCCCTAGATAGACGGTTAAACAGAGCGAGTGAACCAATTATTAGAAGACATGTTACGCATGTATGTGATTTAGCAGCCAACCAAAAGGGAAGACTATTTGCATCTTGTTGAATTTTCCTACAACAATGGTTATCAAGAGTCCCTTAAGATGAGTCCCTTCGAGGCCTTGTATGGGAGGCAGTGTCACGCACCCATAAATTGGAGCAACCCCAAAACAAAATTAACGTTGGGACCTGAGATGCTTGTTGAAATGGAATGAGAAGTAAAGAAGATAAGATACAAATTTTAGGCTGCACAATATTGGCAGAAGATCTATGCAGATAAAAAGAGGTCTTATCGAGAATTCAAAGTGGGATACCATGTGTAAGTGAGGATAAAACCCAAGAGAAGTACCTTGCGGTGGACCTCTTGTGCCAAGTTGGCTCCCAAGTTCTGTCGACCCTTCAAAATTTTGGAAAGGGTAGGACCTGTGGCCTATCGGCTGGCTTTACCCAGTCACATCCAAGTACACAATGTGTTTCATGTGTCCCCGTTAAAGCATTATGTGCATGATTCAAATCACATAATTCATTAGTAGAACATATAGGTAGGATAGAATTAAAAATCCTAACTTTAAATATGATTTCTTTATGAGAATTTGAATGGGAAATTTTTTGGTTGCGGGTAGAGCTGGACAATGAGTTCCTGGTCGAGCCACAACACATACTTGACCAGAGGGAAATTATGCTCCAGAAGCGAGTCATCACCCAGGTTAAAGTGCAGTGGAAGAACTTCGGCCTAGATGAGGCTACTTGGGAGGATGAAATATTTGTGTGTGAGACTTACCCAGAGCTCTTTTCAAAGCTAGAATGTAACACCAAGGATGGTGTTACTTCCAGGGGGGAAGTTGTAACTTCATTTAATGATACCTAGTTGTTAACTAGTTAAAAGACATTTTTAATTATTTGTTTTAGGAAAATATTGGAACTATTAATGTTTTACTGTAAAGTTATTTTCATTAGTGATTAATTATGAATAATAAATCATTTATGGAAAGTGACTCCACAAAAAGTAAAATATGATGGTAAAATGTTTCCCAATAACTGGAAGGTGGTTGGGGATAGTTGTAAACAGTTACCTGCTCCTCTGGGGTTAAGAGACTAATCCTAGAGAGGAGCAGGGGTTCTCTTCATGGAGAAAGGGAGAGTGTCAATTTTACCAGAGCTCGTAGTGACCAGTGGAAAACACTCAGCAATCCTGAATTATTTTTGGTACTCACTAGACTAGGTGTCCTGAGGTCACAACAGAAATATCCACTGTCGACCCATACCTTTCAGGAAGGGAGCAGGGGTGCAAGAGGAGGACGTAATCACCTCTCTTGATAGTTGGGAGGACCACAACTATAAACTACATAGTCAGATAAGTAATCTGTGCTATTCTCTGTGATTAAGTATTGCAATACTTTCATTTTGTGTGTGCACAGGTATTTTATAATAGTAATAGAAATAGTAAGTATTCAATGGACAGGTGTTGGGAAAGAATGGAGTGAACTGTCTAATTTATTAATAACTCTTTATGAATTTCTATTAGATTTGTATGAGTTATGTGAAAATAGAGCATGCTGAGAAATAGATGTAGATCGAACAATCCTTGTATTATTATTCAATTTTCTTTAAATTGTATCACGAAGGATATATATACGTTTTACAGTAAATATATTAGACAAAAAATAACTATTTGCATGGACTGTAGTGCTACAAAAAAAATGAAAGAAGGGGTATTTTTATAAACGTGTAAGTTTTATTTTTTCTTTTATGTCCAAGGAAAAACAGAGAGGACTATCGGTCAAGAGTACTGGGTGATGCTCACCCCGAGACACATCGTCCCTCAAATCATAACTATACACGGACGATAGGAAAGGTTGTCTGGTCACCCAAACAGAAATGTACAGTCATAAAACTAAGACTACAGATAAATATTATCAAGAAAACCGTAACTTTTATTTAAGTGCAAATACCATTATTGAATAAATACACAGGAGTTTATAGATTGAATAAGAATAAACTTAGAACCAAGCATTTACCACAAAGAAAATTACGATAATGAAAGGTAGAGGTTTTCCGAGAACTTCAACTGTAAACGAGAATTATACGATGAATAAATAACCTATAAAGCCTGAAAGTACTTGTTATAAATACAACTTTTCATACTATTAAAATAGAAATTCTCTATATCCTAGAATAGTGTAAGTCCAGTAACGATTCCTGAGATATAAAACTCAAGGGTATCAATGCTTGATCTTAAAACGAAAATCTAAGAAAACAAATTAACTTATTTTGTAGAGAAAAACAGAAATGAGGAAAAAGCTACATTGTGCCAAATTCGGCTTCCAAATAAAAACTCGAGAATCAAAAAGAAAAAATGTATTAAGATTTGGTATTGAAGGTTCCTATATAATACACATGTAATATAACGCAAGAAAAATCCCGTAGGCTACAAAGTTCATGGCATAGACATAATAAACATAAGAATAGAGTAATGATATAATTATATAACCTCGTATTTTGAGTCAAGAAATAGAAAACGAAGCTAAAACTCCAAAAATAATAGATTAAGGAGAATCCAAATATTGAAGAAGTGTGAGGGTCACAATATACATATTATAACCATAAAACCCGAAAACGACCAGGTATGGAATCTCCATAAATCAATAAACATGATTGTTAGGCATAAATCCGCAACAGTTTAAAAAAGGTTTATTACATCTGGAATAAAATTCTCAACGAAGAAAAGTGTAACCAATTTTAACGTATAAGAAGCAAGACTTCCTATGAACTCCGGAAGGGGAAAAGTAGTCTGTGTAAGCCGAATACCTGGAGAAAGAAGCAATTTTTTTTCGTTAAGCACAACAACGGCAAAAAACCTTCACATTGAAGGAAGCAACAAAGTAAAGGGAAAACACACTTTCATTAAGACACAAGGAGTTAAATTATGTGCCAAAGAGGATTATTAATAAATAAATCATACAATTCCTCATACAAATATAGATGGGTAACCTTTAATAATATTTAATACCTGTCAAAGAGGAAATCGACCATCGAAACCTACAAACTTCCAACTGAAAATTGAACATAGAGAAAATCGGGTTAAAACTAGGGAGTTATGGAACTAATACATCTGAGCGAAAGACATAATTGAAATGTTGCCTAAGCATAGATCCTGATAGGAACCAAACTTACCAGTTCATAACATATTTATATGTCACTCCATGGAGAAAGCCGGAAAATTCTCCATCAACATGTAAATATTCAAAGGCAGGGCCAAAGGCATCCAACTAACATTCATAGAGGCACCTCTAGCTAAAGGAGTCGGAACTAGGACTGTGCATGAGGAATTAGGTGAGAGGAGCTTGGCTTCGTCAAATGAGCACTACGAGAAGAGATTGGGGTTTTTACCCATCAGTGGACTTGCACCAAAACTAACCCATTTTCGATTAGAAATGAATCGAAGGAAAGTAGGGAGACAAGTGTGATAGAAATCCGAGTCCAATCCCGGAAAATCTTCTACAACTAGATTCTCATAAAAGCATAATACCAACACAGCTACCGTCGGTTAACAATAATCGAGGTAATTAATGAGACGTGGTACAGGTGCAAACCCCAAGACAATTGACCACTATTCATAGTTTAATGCATAACGTGAATAGTTGAAGTTCTAAGTTTATTTTTAATATATTGCATTAATGATTTAAAAACATTCATATTACATTTCACTCAACGATCTTAGATAATGAGTTAAGATGTTAGGATTGCAATTTGTAAAGTATAATAAATTGTATATAAACATGTAACCTTTTTTTTTCTGTTAGTATGTTACAGTATACTTGGTTTTCTTTGTAGCTTTGTAGGCTTTTACAAAATGAGTATATTTTGATCCAAACTAGAGTTATGATGAAATATTCTTTGTTGGATACAAATATATCAATCCAAAAGAGAAGAGAAAGTCCACCAACGTTGAAGAAATACAAGTATTTTAAAAAATCGGTGTGTTCTATCTTCAATGCTTCCAAATATTATACTAAAAGAGTCATTGGAACGTAGTTCCAATTTGATTTTCCCTTTAGGTTTCCACTTTAGCAGGACCAAATGGTAATGTGTCTTCTCTGAGGGTTAAATGCCCAAGAATTTCCTGAAGAGTATGTGATCTTATATATATTGGATATATTAACCAATATGACTTAATTGCAATTAATTTTTTGGATCTATGGTTTCTTTGGGAAGGAAACTACTGAGAGTTTGTTGTCCTTTTAGGGATTTGGTGGAAAACTATTCTAGTGACCCTCACTAGGGTTATGGCCAGAAACATTAGGGTTTGGGGAAAAATGATGTCTAATCCAACTGTAGCCTCCTACAATTTCACATTATGAAGGAGCTTCACTCCCTCCATTAGAACTATGTAACACCCACGTAAACGTAAACCATTGTAATTTATATTTTTTACGATGTTTTATCGAGACAGTAGCATCAAGAAAATCAAGATTCGGTTAATGTCAAACCAATTATTGATAACTATCCAAATCGTTATGCATCTATGGAGGTTAATAGTTTCTTCATGGGTTCCTCTCGGGAGATGGTCAGGATATTCGCTGTCGATTTTGGGGGATGGGGATTTTTTGGAAATTCGATGGAAGAGGAGAGGGAAGATGGCGACTCTGCAAGATATCACAGACGTGGGAGTCATAAATCTATTGATTTCCATCGCGTTTCTGCTGGCATTTGCGTTTCTGAGGTTGCAGCCCATAAACGACAGACTATACTTTTCCAAATGGTATCTCAATGGCTCAAGGAAAAGCCCCAGACACTCCTCAAGATAAACAGTGGGAAAATTTGTGAACTTGGACTACAGAGCATACATGCGTTTTCTCAGTTGGATGCCAGATGCTCTTAGAATGCCCCGAGCGGAGCTCATTGATCACGCCGGTCTTGATTCTGTTGTTTACCCCCGGATCTACATCGTGGGGTGCTTTGGATGTTTTTTTTTATGATGTTGTGCATTAATGGACTCGAGAAAGGATTCAAGTATGCCTTTGAATGAGAGTCAACTGCTAAGGTAAGTGACTCTGGTTTTATTTATTTATGATATAGTCTTTCTCCTTGAGTTGAAAGGTATAGAAGAAGATTATATATATCATGATTGCCAACATAAGTATTTGGCTAATTTTCATTAAATAATCTTTTGTTGTGAGCAAAAAGATATAAATAAAAATTATAAATCATATATTTTTCTGCAAAAAGATTATTAGAGAATAGAAATATTAATGATAATTCTTATATTTATGGATATAAATTACATATGCCAAGAAAATGGCATTTTCATTATTTTATTGGAATTCGATAAACAAATTTATTGTTGACTATTCTCATAAGAGTGGATTTATCTTGGGAGTAGAAGATAAGTCCATTAAATTATGAAGTGATAACAAGTCTTTTCTTGAATAGATTTAAGAGAGTTACTTTTGAGTTATTTTCATAATGAAGAAGAAAAGAGAGGTTTCTCACATTAATATTCTAATCATTAACCGTGTGGTAAATAGTAAATTATTTAATAAATCCGTGAATAAGGTACCATGATAGTGGTAGAGGTTAATGGACTAATAAATCCATGGGTAGTTTTCCATGGGGTTGATGGAGATTGATTGTTTCATAAAACCATGGGTAGATTACCATGGTGTTTGCAAACATTAGTTATTTAATAAATCCATGAATAAATCACCATAGTGTTGGTAAGTTAAGTTATTTAATACATTCATGGTTAAAGAAACTAATCAGTTTATTCCTTAGATAAATAAACTAAGTGATTATTTTATATTATAATCATTATGATGTTAATTTCCTTATGTAGGAAGATCTTGCATATACATGCAACATAATTATTAGCCTTTATTGAAAAATAATATACATTTTTGTATGTATAAAGATATCTTGTGGTATTAAAACTACAAAGAATATGAATGTTAGTATAATCTTGAAAGTGAGACATGTATTTATATTATCAATTGTGTATTTTTACATATGATTACATGCTTACTAGCACTGAGATTTTCTTTGGGAAGACTCTTGAAGAAGGTTATGTGCTTCGTTGTGTAAGCACTTCTTTAGGGAGAGTCTTTTGAAATCAGTATGCATTCGCATGCATGGAAGAGACAATTGTTATGTTAACTTGCATTCCATGCACTAAAGGTAATAGCTTAAGAGTAGCTATTTTTATTAAATGTATGTAAATCACGTGCATAAATATCTTAGCTTATGTATCAGTTTATTTTAAAAAGAAATCTTGGGATATGTAGCCATTGTCTTGCAGGAATGTATGCTTAGGCGGCGTAAGAATTAGTTATTGTGATGACCTATAACTAGCACATATGGGGTATGTATTATTTAAGAGAGAATGACAAGGCACTTTACTTGCTTGTCATGATTACACATGAGTAGATGGAGAACCTACTATAGTGATTGATTAATACTTTACTAATCTTGACATTATTTTGTGTTGAAGGCATCATAGCAGGGAATGATGGTGACAAGTACAAAAGTATATTATGCTTGTCATGTACAAAGGAAAAATTACGCTTGTCATGGTGGCAGGTAAATGATTAATGTTCATGCAGATGAGTGTGATTTGCAGGAAGGTCCAATGTACGATGGTCCGTTGTAGATACACCCATGCCACCAAGATGTAATGAAGACCAGGGGGTAATTGGTATCTTATTATTGAATGGCTTAAAGCTAGATATTGTACATTTCCTTGTAAATATATAAACGATGGTTAAGGGACTCCCTTATAAGCCATTGAGTGATGGGCTGAACACCCTCACGAGCGTTTAATAATAAAATTAGACGTTTGCTGGTTTTCACCCTACGGAGTTTCCAGGGTATATTGGTGTCCAATGGTGTGATTGATTATTGTGTCCAGATGATGAGGTTCATTTTCTTTCTTGTTATGATGTTCAGAATGGCAATTATGTGATGACTATATGAGTAATGAGATAAATGGATGTTTGCATCATAAAGTATTAAGTTAATATACTGTAATAGAGGTTGTTAAGGGTTAAGGAGTTACTATTCTTATTTTTAAACATTCTATGTAATGATGATTAACTTATAAAAAAAAAAATTTAACTCCTTACTTTTCCCTGTGAAGTTAATGGTGTATGTTACAAGTGGTATCAGAGCTAAAGGTTCAAAAACTGGCGCCTTTGGGATTTATCGAAAAGAAATTGAGGGATCCGAGATGAAATGCACATATGTGAAGCAAGGCAACACATCTCTAATCCAGGTTGAACAAAGAGTTTCAAGAGATAAGTATTATCATCTTTCTTTTCTTGAAAACACTAGTTATTGCATTTATGGAAAATACACTGCTTACAAAGTAAATAACTGTTGAGTTAGAGTTTATTTAAACGAACATGTATTTTCCATGTGCGTAAAACTTCTATTGTTGTATTGAAGTTACCTTGAAAGGAGATGGGATTTTGGTTTCTTGAAAAAGAAACATGTGTGTGCTTGAAAATTTTACTAATATACATTTGATTCTTCTTGAGAGAAATATGTAAATTTTGAAAATAAATCTTGCATGTGAATCTTGCAACTAAAAGAGACAAATATAGAGTAAAATGTGGCTTTAATTAATGTGCAAGATTATGCTAGTTCTTTTGGAAAGTAATAAAGCATTGCTAATATGATAATCTTTTAGAAAGATATACCATGGTAAAAGACCAAACCACTATGCTCATTTTGTTGATAAGAACCCATGTGAGTTCTTGCAAAGATTACTAGTACGTATCTTGAAAGGTGTGAGCAGTAGTAAAACATAAATAAGTAAACTTACTTGCCTTTATATATGTCTTCTTTAAGAAAAGATGGGAAGCTTGTTTTTCTTTAAAAGGGGCTACGTACTTGTGTATTAAGTGAAAAGGAATCCAAGTTCTTTTCTTGAAAATAAATATAGGCTAAAGAGAATAATCTCTTGAATATACTACATTTCTAGATGGATTATATCAACTTCTTGATTTAAGTGTATTAAAGGTTAAGTTAACCTTGTTATTATTGCGTAGTTTTTATGCGTAGAAGAGGCAATCTATGATAAATTATTGGAAGCAAAGCATGAGCAACTTGCATGTAGAATCATAGAGGAACAAGTATCTTTGCATGCAATAGTTGTATTAGATTTCATTGGAAAGAACATGAGTCCATATGTGGAAATGATAGCATGTTTTGTATCTTACTTTAGAAAATATTCTTTGGCAAAGAAGATAAATTACATGTACAAAAACTAAAGTAATATTTTGGTTTCCTTGAAATATATACATGGCTAATATAGGTATAATATTTCGAGAATAAGATATGTATTCTTATGTTTTATTCCATTAGTTTTATGGAAAGAAAACCATGTTTTGCATGCCTATTATGTTATGTGTCCTCGAAGAGGAATCATGAGTTTGCCTACTCGATTATGTTAAATACTTTCTTGGGAAATTAAGATTAGAATCTTTATGCATTGTATGCATAGGAACGACAGTCAATGTGTTAGCTTATTATATTTGCATACTCCAAAGGCAAAAGCTGAAGTGGTGGGTATTTTGTGAAATTTTGAGTAAAACGAATGTACATTGTGTCATTTTCCATTAAAGGAAATTCTAAAGAGATATAGTGATTTGTCTTGAACGGATGTGTGCATGCTTGAAAAAAAAATAAAAAAAAATGTCATAATATTGTGGGAGTTATTTGACATGAACTGATAATTAGTTACTCACACTAATGTAGAGATGTTAGAAGAAATCATGTTGTGACATTGTATTCACATCTCATATATGCACATGAATAGGTGTTAAAAGATCACTCAAAAATTGATTATTTATTGATTAAGGCTCATTCTAATCATGCTATAGAATCTTGTCGATCTTGCCACAAGAAAACATTGTTGTGGAGGAGCAATGTGAATTCCTGATGGGGATGAGTACTGCAGTAGGGAGAGAAGTTCTTCAAATGAAATAAAGATAAGTATTTTATGTTATTTTATTTTAAGAAGTCTATGCATATGCATGTTGATTCTTTTAAAAATGAGTTGTTACATATATGGCATTGCATGAGATTAGCTTCCATTTAAGAGAGTTCCTAAAAAAAAGGTAATGCTATTATAATATATTCTTTTCAGATAAGAATATGCATATGAGCTTGAAAAGAAGCAATTGTCTTAGCATGCAATAAAATTTCTAAGTTACCATGCACTACTTTAAAAGGGATGAATGTGTATAGTGATGGTGTGTGAAACTAATGCATGAATGAAAAAGATGAAGGAAGTTATACTCTAAGATGATAGAGTGTTAAAATTAAATTGAATGAAGTCTCTTAATGGGTCAAGTTATGAAGCTTGACTAAAATGACTAGTTTACTAACTAGTGTTTGCATGAGTCATCATGGATGCATTAAAACTATTGACTAGTTACGAATGAATAACTAATGAAGGTTATATGCATGAATCAATTTTGACTAAAGCTATTCGAAAGTGGTGAATAAGTGATTATGATAATTACTTCGTGTGTCAGTCTATGGGAATAGAACATTGTGGGAATTGGAAATGTTTGCACTCATACCCTAATCGTTACTGACACATACGCATTAATGAATAATTGTATATACTTTTATGCATGACGACATTGTATGCATAACAAAATTTTATGCAGGAACTTAAAATGATTGCATAAGACAATAGGTGCTTGAGAAATGCATATTTACGATTAGCATTGTTTCTTATTGTAAGCCTGAGTAGCTTAATGAAAATAGAAAATCTATGAAAATAAAGCATCGCAAGCATTGCAATGTGAGTTGCAACAGTAAACGTTAAACTATCATGCTTTAATGTAAAACACATGTATGTTACTTCCAGGGAGGAAGTTGTGACAGTTTCATTAAAGTTAACTAGTATTAACTAGTTAAAGACAATTTGTTTAATTTTCCTTTATCGGGCAGGAAAAACTTAAAACGTCACTGTTGATAAAGCAAGTTATTTAATTTGCTGAAATTAATTATGAAAGAAAATATTTTTAAGCTGATGGTAAAAAACTATTCCAGGAATAGGAAGTGGTTGGGGACAGTTGGAAAGACAGTTACCTACTCCTCTGAGGGTAAGCTGGATCCCCGGGGAGGAGTAGGCGTTCTGTGAAATGGGTAAAGGGGGAGTATTTTCTCGAGCTGGTTGGGACCAGTTGAAAATAGCTTCCAGCAACCCTTGTAAATCCAAAAACATATGAGTGTGACTGGAATTGGAGAATTGGACCGGACTGTCCTAAATTTCTCTTCCAGGCTTTTCTGAGTGTGACTAGATTGGCCATCCCGATGTCACAGCAGAAGAATCCACTGTTGACCCGTGACACTGTCTAGATTCTGGAGCTAGGGGGCAAGTGGAGGACGTAATAGCCTCACTTGATGGTTGGGAGGACCACAGCTTGGAAGACTAAATTTCCAGATAAGAATAAAGACTTTTTAGTATGGAAATATTTACTGTGTGGATGTGAAAAAAATGACTTGATCCTATGGATTAGGAGGAATATTTTGTTTACCGTTATGGTTCTCATAGTGGAAATAAGTTAAGTAAAAGTTGTGTTCTATTAAAATGAATTATTGAATGTGTAAGTTCATTTATATTATTACTAATTTGTTTGGATGTATTAGCAGATGCTAGGATATGACCATGGTGCATTGATTGGCCATTGGTACGATTAGAGAGCTAAATTCTCTCTGAGTACTTTTTAAGTACTGTATGGATGTCTTTAGCAGGAGATAAGACAGTGTGCACGTGATGCATTTATGAGGGGGTTGGTTCTCTCTGAGTACTTATGAAAGTACTTTGATTAAAATATCTCTTTATATTGCAATACTGTTTGATAGTTGCAAATATTTTCACTTTGAAAACTATGTGACTAATGTGATTAAATTGTTAGTCATACATTACAGGTGTTGATGGGTGTTCAACCATTCTCAGAAAGCTTGCGCAAAAGCCATAATTTCTTCCAATAGTAATTGGTTGGTAAGTTCGTATAGATATTTTTCCATACTTTAATTGCTAGGGGGAAGGAGACCCTTTGGATTGCTTATATTATTATATTATGAGTATAAGTTTAACTTCAGTGAGAGAAGCACACCGAGGACGGTGTTCTCTTAAGGGGGGGAGTATGTAACACCCACGTAAACGTAAACCATTGTAATTTATAATTTTTACGATGTTTTACAGAGACAGTAGCATCAAGAAAATCAAGATTCGGTTAATGTCAAACCAATTCTTGATAACTATCCAAATCGTTATGCATCTATGGAGGTTAATAGTTTCTTCATGGGTTCCTCTCGGGAGATGGTCAGGATATTCGCTGTCGATTTGGGGGGATGGAAAATTGCGAGATAGAGACAGGTTATCAAGATATCACAGAATGCGGAGTTTAACTTATTATCAGCTGTGTCATGTATTATGCTTAGTTTCTAGTTTACAAACGGCGTATAGCATACTTTTCCAAATGGTATCTCAATGGCTCAAGGAAAAGCCCCAGACACTCCTCAAGATAAACAGTGGGAAAATTTGTGAACTTGGACTACAGAGCATACATGCGTTTTCTCAGTTGGATGCCAGATGCTCTTAGAATGCCCCGAGCGGAGCTCATTGATCACGCCGGTCTTGATTCTGTTGTTTACCCCCGGATCTACATCGTGGGGTGCTTTGGATGTTTTTTTTTATGATGTTGTGCATTAATGGACTCGAGAAAGGATTCAAGTATGCCTTTGAATGAGAGTCAACTGCTAAGGTAAGTGACTCTGGTTTTATTTATTTATGATATAGTCTTTCTCCTTGAGTTGAAAGGTATAGAAGAAGATTATATATATCATGATTGCCAACATAAGTATTTGGCTAATTTTCATTAAATAATCTTTTGTTGTGAGCAAAAAGATATAAATAAAAATTATAAATCATATATTTTTCTGCAAAAAGATTATTAGAGAATAGAAATATTAATGATAATTCTTATATTTATGGATATAAATTACATATGCCAAGAAAATGGCATTTTCATTATTTTATTGGAATTCGATAAACAAATTTATTGTTGACTATTCTCATAAGAGGATTGTTTAATTTGGAGAATAGGTTCATTTAAATTATAATATATTTAAGTCTTTTCTATGCTAGATTTGAGAGTTTACTTAGTTATTTTCACTAAATAAAGGAAAGAAGTTTCTGTTATATCTGAACACAACTGTGGTGTTATAAATTATTTATTAAACTAATAAGAACAAGGATATGTATGTTGTTGAATTACAACCATGGATAAGTTTGTAAATCCATGGGTAGTTTTCCATGGGGTTGATGGAGATTGATTGTTTCATAAAACCATGGGTAGATTACCATGGTGTTTGCAAACATTAGTTATTTAATAATTCCATGAATAAATCACCATAGTGTTGGTAAGTTAAGTTATTTAATACATTCATGGTTAAAGGAACTAATCCGTTTATTCCTTAGATAAATAAACGAGCATGATGATGAGAATTAATGTGAGGTACTTAGGGGACTATCTGTATAAAAAATAGGTGCATAGCCTTTATTGAAAAAATACATACATTTTGTATGAGAAGATAGCTTGTGGGTAATAAAACTACAAAGAATAGGAATGTAGAATTTACATGGAGATATGTTTGTATTATCAATTGTGTATTTACATGATTACATGCTTACTAGCATTGAGATTAAAATTTTTGTTAGTTATGCAAGCCTGCTGTAAGCACTTTAGGGGGAGAAAGTCTTTGAATTATAGCCCCGATGCATGGAAGAGACAATTGTTATGTTAACTTGCATTCCATGCACCAAAGGTAATAGCTTAAGAGTAGCTATTTTTATTAAATGTATGTAAATCGCATGCACGAATATCGTAACTGATGTATCATTTTCTTTTAAAGAAAATATTGGGAGATGTAGCTATTGTCTTGTAGGAATGTGTGCTTAAAGGACAAGCATCAGTTGTCGCGGATGACCATAAACTTAGTATTAATGGGGCGCATGATTCAACAGAGAACGATAAGAACTCATGATTAAGCCACGGAATTCAGATACGACAACCATTTATATGATAATTAGTATTTACACTATGGACATTAAACGAAGCAATTATAGCAGGAATGATAGATGTGTAAAAAGTATGTTATGTTTGTCATGTATTAAATAATAATTACTTAAGTCATGGTAAAAGTAACATTAATGTTCGCAAGCGTATGATACATCTTTAAAGAAACGACCATATGATTCATCGACAATTAAAATGCCATCAAGATGTAATGAACGTGTAATAATTAATAATAGTTTTCGCTTTAAAAAAAGATATTGTACATTTCCTTGTAAATATATAAACGATGGTTAAGGGATGGACTCCCTTATAAGCCATTGAGTGATGGGCTGAACACCCTCACGAGCGTTTAATAATAAAATTAGACGTTTGCTGGTTTTCACCCTACGGGGTTTCCAGGGTATATTGGTGTTCAATGGTGTGATTGATTATTGTGTCCAGATGATGAGGTTCATTTTCTTTCTTGTTATGATGTTCAGAATGGCAATTATGTGATGACTATATGAGTAATGAGATAAATGGATGTTTGCATCATAAAGTATTAAGTTAATATACTATAATGGAGGTTGTTAAGGGTTAAGGAGTTACTATTCTTATTTGTAAACATTCTATGTAATGATGATTAACTTATAAAAAAAAAATATTTAACTCCTTACTTTTCCCTGTGAAGTTAATGGTGAATGTTACAAACTAGCTCTCAGAAGAGTGATTACGAGGCTATGCAAAATTCAATAGCTAAGGTTTTAGTGCACAACCAAAATTTGTGGAGCTCTCTTTTTACCAATCATAAAATATCGTAATCTTAAATTTAAATAAGATGCTTTATATTATTCTTTTCACAATAGAAATAGGTAATTACTACAATAAATAAATTAAACAATTATTTCCAATTATATTGAAAATAGTAATTAATTAAAAATTTTAACTATTAAACTTTTCAATAAATTAAAAATTTTAAAATAATTTAATATGTATTATAATTAATATACGAGAAAAAAACATTTTGATGGTATATTTATTGATCTAGTAAAAACTGAAACTAGCTAAAGTTTGAAGTGAACATGAATTTTTTAAATAATAATTTAAATAATTTGAATTTCTAATAATATTAAAATTCTTCTGGATAAATGAATGAAAAGTTTAAGTTTTCTAATATAAATATTTTAATTAAAAAACTTATTCTTATTTAAATAATTTTATGTAAAATTTATACTTTTAAAATTGATGTAGATTTTAGTTTTTATAATATAATTAAATTATCAATTAATAGATATCATGAAATTTTTTATAATGAATTAGATAATTTAAATTTCTAATAATATTAAAATTCGTCAATTTTCCTAATATAAATAGTTAGTTTAAGTAATTTATTGCAAAATTTATACTTAATTTTATTATGGTTAAATTGATGTAGATTTTGGTTTTTATAATATAATGAAATCATCAATTAATAGATATACATATTATAAAATAAATGTAATATATATTATTAATTATAATAAAATAAAATAAAAACATTAAATTTAAGATTTTTGAATAATTTAAATTTAGAATAACATTAAATTTTTAAATTTAAATTTAAATTTAAATTATAATTAAAAAAATATTTTGCAAATGTTTGAAATATAAGCCAGCTAAATGATACATAAAATGTTTATATAAATAAGTTTGCAAATTTATTTTAAAACAAAATCAAAACGACAACTTTCGTCATGAAAAGCCCGAAACAACGCATACCCTTCTCAAGCTTCCTCTATATTGCACTTTGATCGAACTGAAATGCAGAGAACTTTCCGAATGATGGAAATCCCCAAAATAACACTGAACAAAGAATAATGGCAGCAGCGAATTAAATGGAATTGTAGAAAATATAGCGAAGGAAATGTAACAGTCCAGCAAAAAGCAGCATTTTTCAGTTCTAATGCGAGTCTGAATAAGGCAGAGACTATAGTATAAAGCTACCACGTCAGCTTGTTAAATGAAAATCAGTTGAGCCGCTGGGAAGTTTCGTTAGAGGAAGTCCTTGAAATAAATTATCGGATTGTCAGGTTTGAACTAATTCAGCATAACGTTAAAGTAGGTCAGTCCTGTATATTAAATTAGGTCGGTAACTATCAAAACATTTTAGAGTAGAAACAGAAATCAAAATATTTGACAATGTTAATATTAAAAATATATATATTTAAAAAAATGTAACTTATTTAATTATTAATATTCATCTATTTAATATAAAGATATTTTATTTGGAAATATATTTTATTATATTATAATGTTATGGCTTATTTATATAGTATGTCGAAGAAAATTATGATTCATTTTACATCATACTACTTTATATAATATTTGTGTTAATTAATCAATGTATTAAAAAAATATATAAAAAATATAATTACTTTAAAAATAAATATAGAAAAATTTAATTAATTTGAAAATATGCACCAGTAAATATAAAAAGAACATAATTGCTTTGACTATATGCACTACTTATAAAATTATTTAGCTTTTTAAAACCCATTTTTTAAAACCCATGAACTAGACAGTTTGAATATAAAGAAGAGTAAATTAACATGAAGAACCACGGAGAATAGATTTTTGATTCTGAAGCCTAATTATTATAAACTTCAAATTAAAATGGTTAAAATAGTGACAAATGAGTTGAGACAACTTGCGAGTGGATGGTAACTGGAGTCTCCAACATCGGATCATTAGCGGCTGAAAATAAACGGCAACGGGATGATTACAGGGTTTTGTGTAGTAAAAGTCTTTCAAAAATAATTGCCAATTCCAAATCAGCGAACAAAAGACTAAACGATATTGTGGCTGGAAAGTGGCACCAGCAAACTAATTTAGAAGAATAGTATTAAAAACCGAAAGAATATAAGCTTTAAATTATTTTTTTAAAACACTTAAAATAAGCACAATGTGTAAAATGAATCTATAATCATTATAAACCCTAATAATGAGCATAGTCCCCACGGGAAGTGCCTTTTGCGAATTTTCCTCCATTAAAAACTCATAGAAGTATTTGAAACGAAATCAACCAACATTGAAAGTGAATGATATTGTTATTACCCACAAACATCACCGAAACATAAAAGTGTGTATTCTAGGAGTAAAATAGCAATTAAAACCTAATGTAATTTTCTATAACCATATCAAATCCAAAATAATTTAGTTATGGTAGTAATTACCCATATCAAATCCAAAATAATTTAGTTCAGGTATCAATTACCAGTTATAATACTTTCTTGAAAAGGGTGAGGAGGCAGCTAGATCATTCCAGAGTTCCATCAGCTGAGAAACTCGGAGATCTTCAGAAGTTTTCTTTAAGGAGGGTGGAGGAAAATTACTATTTAATAAAAAATATTAAACTAAAGCAACTATTAAAAGAAAACGTAAACTTTTAAATCCTTTGAACTAGCGCAATAAGTAATACTTATAACATATCTAGGCACTACTGCCCTCGAACCCAGCCTATCATCGATCAATTAATTGTTTGACCTAATCGAACCAACAAAAGTGTCAGAAAGAAGAGAAGGAAGGACATATTATTATTTACAACAGTTGTTTACAATATCTAAACCCCTAACATTACGTTTTGGCTAAAAAATATCACATGCCTTAACCTAAATATATCATAGATGGATTTTAACTTTAAATTAAATAGTCGCTCACCAGTGGCATTCCATTTTAATCCCTGCTGCATGGTCTCTCTATTGCCTCCATAGTTCATTTATCTTTGGATTCTTTTTTGTATCGACAATCGCTGAACAAATTAATAAAACAAAACAGAATACTATAGAAGTAATTTTTAAAAGCGATGATTACTGTAGAACTATTTCAAAATTTCCGGCCTAGAGGGACCACCTGCGGTTAAAAAAGAGGGAACGGTGCATTAAAACCCATCAAAACTGCAGAGGTTTCTTTTCAATGAGGTACAAAGTACGTGAATGACTAGAAGTGAGATGATTCAAAATTAAACAAGAACAAAAGTTACCTGGAAAATAATGAAGAATTATTCAAAATTAAACATGAACAAAAGTTACCTGGAAAACAAGGAAGAATAGAAGAATTCATCCTATTGCACTGCATCGCGCTTTAAAGGACTGCATCTGCCATTGCACAACTGAAAAGAAACAGAGTAAGCTCTGTTCAAAACCCCATAATACAAAAATTTCATAGAATTCAACTTTGGCTTCTCCTTGGTTTTTTGCTGCAGCAATCCGTCTGTCCGCTTGCTATTGATTAAACAAACCTTCAACATCGCTTCTGCAGACACCGACCAGGAATTCGAAACGTACTCGAAAACAGAAAAGAAGAGACTGTGAAGAATCAAGTCAAAGTTAAAAACGCCGAAGATTAGAATAACAATAACGTGGAAGGCGTGCCCCGCTTAAGTTAAATCTCCCACAACCTAGCCTCTAGCTCGCAGTTGCTCTCCTCTATTCTGATTTCCTCTCCAGCCTCGCGAAATCAAAGCGTTCCTCATTACCATATAATGAACGAACGGATCTCAATATATTTACAACGTGTTGATTAAGTTTGAATTCCACCATGTGTCATTGGCGATGGTCAATAATACCATATATGCCCTCCCTTATGCTACACTCTTCAGTTATGAATTTTTTTTGGTCGTAGTCTAACTAACTGCGTTTTTACCCTGAAAATCATATAAATTTTTTTGTAAGATTTTAAGAAAATCTGGAAGGAATTCTTGTAAATTTCTGTTATAATTATTAAATTTTAATATTTTGAGTGTTTTAGAGGTTTTTGATGATGCTGAATCTATTTCCAGCATAAAAATCATGATTCAAACACTGTTATTATAAAATTTATTAAATTTATTTGCCCAAATTCCGGTCAATTTTGATCGTCTTGGCAATTCTTCCATCTTATTAGACAACTCCTTTTCGTTGTAGAGACAACATACTTTATGCTGACCCTTTTTAATTAAATGTATCTTATTTATTTTTTTAATATTTTTAAATGGACTCTAGATATATTTTTATTACTTTTTTAATTCCATTTTTTTGTATTTTTTTATTCCGTCGTCTCTCATTCATATGGCAAATAGTACCGTTACATTATCTCTTTCATTCCGGACTATTAAATTTTGAATTTTATCTGCGTAAAGTAGGGATGCTTTATTCTTAGCTTTTTTTTAATTAAATGTTATTATTTTAAAATATTTTAAAATAATATATATATTTTGACTCACCATAAGTAAACAACCATGGATATCTAACAAAGTGGTTCTTTTTTTAAATGCCTAATCAAATAGGGAGACACATGTTCAAATACGTTATTCTTTTTTAAATGCCTTACCACATAGGGAGGCACATGTTCAAACACGTTATTCTTCTTAAAGTACACCAACATTCCAACTTTGATTTCAAAATGTTCTACAAAGCACACAAAAGCTCACTTTTTTTGTCCGTTGTCGACCTTATCCTGTGAAAAGTATTTTTCTCATCCTATTTTTGGTTGTTCAAACACAAACAAAGCCACGAAGCATTTGATCATTAGATCCTCTTTCAAAGAGTTGGGCCTTAGCTTGATTTTTCATGTTGGAAGTACCTACGATTTTGGAAGCACAACCAGGGAAGACCCAGGAGCATATTATTTCGAGAGAGCTCCATTTATAAAGGGTTAATCGATTGATACCACGACATAAAAATTGTATATTTTGGTAATGGATGACCTTTTTATCTATCGTGAATAGTCAAAGTATTCTTAAAAATGTTGAAGAAATTGTTTAATAACATATCAGAAAATCTCTTATTTAGTCTTATTTGTAAGTGTCTCATGGATTTTTTTGTGTGCATCACCAGATGAAGTGTGAAATACCAATCTATTGCAATATGCCCACAATATGCCCAATCTAGGAACTAAATTCTTTCACTGTTCATATGATTTTTTAGGATTGTTTAATTCTTTCTAGTTCTCCCACACAACTTTTAGTGCCTACTAATGTTTCCATAGGACGTTCAATTACTCTTAAACCTGATAGTAATCCTTGAAACTTAAAAATAATAATATCTAGTTAATATTTTTAATTGTTGGCAATGGATGCCATCTTTTATTCTCAAATGTAAGCAATAGCATCAGCTATAGACACCATAATGCATTACAATTTACGTGGGAGTCAAATCTAGCTAGCTCGTTTCTGTTGATTGCATGCTGCAATGTATCCTCCATCCCTCCCTTGCCTTTTTCTCTATTCATATGTGTTCAGTGGCCAATAAAAAGAATCAGGGTTCTCTTTCTTCATTTGTTTTATCATATATGTTGAACTTCGGTGCCTTAGAAGCAAATGCACCGTTATTGGCCCATCTTTGCTCTTATCGTGCTGCCAGGTTTGTTTTTTAGCTAACCTATTGATTATTAATCATATATATGCAGATTATTCCACAAAACCTATCAATAGATTGTAGTGCTAAATTCTCTTATGTTTCCATGCCGGGTAAAAACCTTCTTTAGATCATCACTACCTACCAAACACATATTTTTTTAATTTATATAATTTTTTTAGCTATATTTCTTTGTATTTAACAATCAATTTGAAAAAAAAACTGAAAACTTCTTGATCAAGGTTCATGGAAAAATAGCTATAAAAGAGAGAAACTTGAAAATGTGATATTTTATTGTTTGGAGCTCTAAGTCCCTTAGACCACTTGGTCTTGTGGATGTCATTAAAATTCCTTCAATTCTTCAACAAGAAAAGGACACTCTTTTCAAGAAAGACCTACAACAATCTCTCACACTACATTTCACTCTTTTTTATGTTACTAAAAATACATCTGACACTTTTATGTCAAAACTAATATACTAGAAAAATAATGAAATTACTAAAACTAATATATTTTAATATGTATTTCTTTTTATTTTTATTGATTTTTATAATTTTAGTTTAAATAATTTGAGCCCCTAAACATTACATTATATAATGTATTACATTATCATTTCCATGCTCAGCTATAATGAGCTATATGAGAAGTTAATTTTTGTAATAAAAATATTTTAATTATAAAACTTATTCTAATTTAAATAAGTTAATGTAAAAATTATATTTCTTTTTATAATGGTTAAATTGATGTACATTTTAGTTTTTATAATATATAATTAAATTATCAATTAATAGATATCATGATTTTATTTTTTATAATCAATTAAATAATTTAAATTTCTAATAATATTAAAATTCATCCAGATAAATGAATTCTGAGTTTAATTTTCCTAATATAAATATTTTAATTTAAATAATTTATTGTATAATTTATACTTAATTTTCCTAAGATAAATGTAATATATATTAATATTAATAATAAAATAAAATAAAAACATTAAATTTAAGATTTTAAAATAATTTCAATTCAAAATAACATTAAATTTTAAAATTTAAATTTTATAATATAGTATTTTTAGAAATTTTAATTATTATTAAAAAAATATTTTGCAAATACTTGAAATATAAACTAGCTAAATTATTATAAAAAGTTTATATATATATATATATATAAGTTTGCAAATTTATCTCCAACATTTTGTCATGAAAGCCCTAAACAACGCCTACTGTAACAACTATCGCACTAAACACAAAAAATTTACCCAATGATTAAGGTATATAAAAAAATATTCACTATGAAAATGCATCCTTACTGAACTCACTCATAAAAGAATCTATGTATTTATGCTATTAATGCTTTTTGTGAATAACATTATGTAACAACTTATAATAATTGGCATTTGTTTGCAATATAAAACTTTAGAATAATCTCATGCTATTCCCAGACCCATTCCTATTCCTTACCATCTGTCTTTTCATGGTGGATTTAATAAAAATAAATACAAATTCAATGGATAATAGTTAATCTCTAGATCACCTTCATACTTGCCTTTAGTTTTGATTGAAAGTGAATGTACCAGGTCCCAAATAATGAATTAGTATTACTTTGGTTATTATTACCACCTATCTTGGTAGTAGTGACGAGCTTGACCTATCCACATTTTCGTCCTATGGCTCATCCTGGATCGTTTGATCCCCTTACAACGAAATTGATGGTGGATCTAATTGTGGAGGAGGTTTAGGGTAACTAACCACCCCCAACCTCATGCCAGAGAGTCATTTCTCCCCACCGCTGTGTTCCGAACTTGGCTCTGCAAGTTGTTAATTCGTAGGTTAGAATTATGGTGCTTTTCCATGGTCTAGTTGCTGCCAATGGAAGTTTTTCGTTGCAATCCCCATTATAATGGAGGTAAGAACTTAGTTTCTAGTTTTAAAACTGAATTTCCCCTTTTATTTTATGTTCTCTAGAATCCCAACACTTCAATTTAAACTGCGTTATTTTGGTTTGATACACATTTTGTTTAACACACATCTTTATAACTTTCTGCCCACCTCTTCAGATTCTTCATCCACCTACAGGCTGGGTCTGCATATGAGGGATGAATTTTGTGCTAGATCCAGCACAACCCCCTCCTCCTCGGCGCAGTGAGTAAGTATAGTTGTCGAAGTTTTAAAACTTACGCTAGCAATTTCTGACATTTCTTTACTCTAGGATTTATAAGTTTGAAATCTCTATGTTAAATGTTGATGTAGGCTCGAGGATCCCGGTAGCATATGGAAGTTCGGTCTCATTCAAGCCTTTCCTTCCCTTAGTCTATGGTATTCTCTACTTCTCATCCTTCCTCGATCATTCATGTCCCAACAACCATGGTATTCTCTTACAATAGTTCTCAGTTATCCCCATTTGTTATTGCAAGAAGGGGTGTCATTTTTCATGCATACCAAGAGAGTTGTTGCCTAATTTCTCTGTTATCGATACTTAGCTAAATTCTTCTATTTGGGGCTTGGCCTGTTTTTCTAAATTTGTAATTAACAATATGGCTTTACTACTCCGGACTATTGAAAAATGTGCATGTTGAGACTCTACTTTTGTTTATTCTCATATAACTGATGTATAACTATTATCCCATTTTCCACAATGGATTTTTTGAGGGTTTCCCTGTTTTGTCTTTTGAATATCAATGCTATTTTTTTCTATGCATGATCGTTTTGCTTCCTCGGTTATGTAGAAAATGCTGAGGGTTTCTCTAATTGCATCTTTTATATAGTCAGCTTAATTATCTCTCTTTGTTCTTAGTTTTTACCGATACTTGCTGGTTTTCCCATGGTGTATTCTCTAGCAGGCATAATGGCCGGAACCTCGACCCTCCTCCTGGGTCTTGGTTCTAAAACCACAACCTATTCCCATGTACTCTTGCCAATTTTGGGATTTCGTTGATTCTCAGGTTTTATGTTCTATGTATTTAATTTTTCTTTTATATTGTGAGGTGGGCAAATGTAAACAGTTAAAAAAACAGGAATTCTAATCTCATCATAATCTGTAATCCCAATTCTTGTTTCTAGCTCACTATTATTGTATAAGTTCCGTTACAATTTTTACACTGGTTTTCGTTGAGTAATATTGATAGAAAAGTCTAATCTAATGAGTTTCATTCAGTCTTATCACTGTAACATTTCCATCTAGCACTCAATACATTATTGTTACTTCCATTTATCTACACGAGAATATGACAGTACAAATCTAGCATACATCATTGTAATTTTCAAATGCGATATTGTGGGCTAGTTTTTCTTTATGGTGCTTAAAATATAACTCTTAAATAGAAATTTCTTTTCTGTACTTATATACAAAGGCTAAGCTAGCATTTCATTTATGTAATTTTTAAATACAATTGTTAGGCTAGAATTTTCTTTCTGTAATTTATGTGCAACATTATCCAACATTTATTTCAATTGTTAGCAGTATTAAACAGTATACTCATAATACTTAAATACCTACTTCTGAGGCTTTTGTTCAAGTAACTGTCAGTCTTCCCAACCTTGAGCGAGGCTATTACGTCCTCCGCTACTCCCTTGCTCCAAACTAGGGCTTAGGTATTTTCTTGAGCCCAGTAGTTCGACCTCAGGATTAAATCCAGCCTTTACTTCTTTGGGTAATTCTGAGTTCCACTGGTTCTCACACCAACTCTAGACAACTTAGTGCAACCATCTATTGCTTAATCCCCATCACCTTCTGCACAAAACCCCTTTCCTCCTTAGGAATTTCCCTTAAATCCTTTTGGAAAGGTAACTGCCAGAAATGTTTCAACCTCTTTTCCATGGGTTCTTGGAATATTTACCAACAGTTACTTCCTCTTTTAACTCAAGGAAATTATTATTAAAAATTAATCTCTTTAAATAAAAAGTTAAATATTAAAGTATCATTAACGAATTCCCCATTCATTATTCATTTGGGAATGTCCTATAACAAATTTATATAACAATAGGTAAAGTAAAAATAGGGGGTTATATCTTCCCTTGATGAAATAGACACTGTCCTCGGTGTTATCTGTTCTCTAAGAAAAACTCCATATAAGCCTATAACATAACTCTCGTCCTCCCAAGTAGCCTCCTCTAGGCCAAATTACTTCGTATGCACTTTAACTTGGGGGATGAATCACTTCCAGAGCATTATTTCTCTCTGATATAGAATATGTTGTAGTTCTACCAGGAACTCACCATCTGATTCTACCTACACGCAACAATATTTTAATAATTTCAAATCAAAAAGCTATTTTTTTCTAATCGTATTACATTATTGACTTATATGTATACCCTGCGAATGTGTGAAATGCTTGGGATCATGTACATAACACTTCAATATTAACACATAAAATATGTTGTGTACTAGTATATGCCTGGGTAGGGCCAACCGGTAGGCCACCGGTCCTATCCTCTATGAAATATAAAAGGATCCGCAATAGCGGGGAGCCAATTTTTCACAAGAATTACACCTCATAGTGATTTTCTTGGGTTTAATTCTTGCATACACATGGTCTCCGACAAAAAATTCCTCGAAGGTTATTTTCCTATCTGCATAAACATTTTTCTGGTCTTGTGCAGCTTTCAGATTATGCTTGATCTTCTTGACTTCTCGTTCCATATCCTCTAACATATCTGGCCTAAGGATCATCTTGTTTCCTGGACTACAATTAATAGGAGTCTGACATTGTCTTCCTTACAATGCTTCAAAGGGGCTCATCTTAAGGGATTATTGATATCCGTTGTTGTATGCAAACTCAACCAAATGCAGATACTCCTCCCATCTCATTGGTTGTTGCATTACGTACATGTGCAACATTTCTTCTAAAACTTGATTTACCCTTTCTGTTTTCCCATCCGTCTGCGGGTGATAGGCAGTACTAAATTGTATTGGCTTCCCCAGGCCATTAAACAATGTCTTCCAGAATACTGATGTAAACTTTACATCATGATCTGGAATGACTGTTCGGGGTATACCATGCAATCTGAAGATCTCCTTCATGAATATGTCAACAATTTACACTGTCTTGTAGGTAGATTGAATAGGGATGAAGTTAGCCACTTTGTTGAGTCTAACAACTACCACCATAACCAAATCATTGTGCCTTTTTTTTCTCGGTAGTCCAATGATAAATTTAAGGGAAATTACTTTTGACTTCCATTCGGGCACTGGAATTAGTTAAAGCAATCCAAAAGGTTGTTAATGTTCAAACCTAATCTGTTGGCACTCTAAAAAAAATTTAAATACTCGGTAATGTCCCTTTGCATCCCCGGCCAGGAATAATCGTTTCTAATTTCCGTTAACATTTTTTGATATCCTGGATGTCCGACATAAGAGCTCTTATGGTATTAATCCAAAATAATTCTTTTCATATTATTTTTATTGGGGATATATATTCTCTTCCGATAAAATAGGAACTTCTTATCATTGAGTTCATACTCGAACTGTTTCCATTCCCTTTCATCATATTTCTCTTGCTGCCATAAGGACTGGTATTCTGAGTCCTTATTTGCTGCCTCCATAATTTGTTCTTGGAAATTAAATTCAATCTAGTTGAATTAAAGATCATAAATGCCATGCATATTTCTTCTCAAGGCATCTACCACCCAGTTCTCTTTTCCTTTCACGTGCTAAATATCAAAATTGAATTCACTTAAGAAAGAATTTCATTTGGCTTGGCAAGCATTCAGATAAACATACTTAAAATAGCTAGTTAAGCTACTGTGATAGGTTATTAGCACAAACGCTTTTCCTAGAAGATAATGCCTCCATATCCGCAAGGCATGCACTACCATAGTTAACTCCAAATAATAAGCTAAGTACCTCTACTCATGTGCATTTATCTTCCTAGACTCATATGTTATGACTCTTCCCTCTTGAGTCAACATTGCTCATACACCTTCCTTGCATGCATCAGTGCACACCTAAAACTCTTTACTGGGATTTGCTACCTTAAAAACAGGGATAGTAGTTAACAACTCCTTTAATAACTCAAAATTTTTCTGACATTATCCATTTAAAGACTTGTCATTTCCTCTGTAGGGAGGTAATAGGAGAGGATATTTTGGAGAATCCATTGATAAACTGTCGGTAGTAACCCACCACACCCATAAACGAGTGTATGTCAACTATGTTCTTTGGGACCCTCCACTCCATAATTGTCTTTATCTTTTCTGAGTCCACAACAATCCCTTCAACAGAAATCACATGCCCCAATTATTGAGTTTGCCACTTAAAGAAGTCACATTTACTAAAATTGGCATAGAGCTGATGCTCTCTTAGTGTCCTCAGTATAATGCGCAGATGTTCCTTGTGCTCTTCTATATTTTGGGAGTAAATTAATATATCATCAACGAAAATTAAAATGAATTTATCAAAGTATGGGTGAAAAATTCCATGCATTAAGCTCGTAAATGTTATTGGTGTGTTGGTTAACCCAAATGGTAATACCACAAACTCATAATGACCATACGTGGTGCGAAAGGTTGTCTTTCTTATATCTTTATCCTTGATCCAGATTTAGTGGTAACCTAACCTTAAGTCAATCTTGGAAAATACTGTAGCTCATTTGACTTGTTCGAATAGGTCATCTATGCACAATAGTGGGTATTTGTTTTTAACGGTCAGTTTGTTGAGTTTTCGATAATCCATACACAAACGCATAGTGCCATACTTCTTCCTCACAAATAACACTGGTGCTCCATATGGGGACACATTTAGATGAATGTATACTTTATCTATCAATTCTTGCAGCTGCATATTTAATTCTGTCAATTCCGGCACACTCATTCTGTATGGAGTTCGGGACATAGGTGTTCCCCCGAAATTTCCTCAGGAAATACATTTTGGAATTCTTGCACAATAGGAATATTCTCCAACATAAGATTTATCTTTTTGTGTTGGTGAATCCTAATTGAATTGCATAAAGATGGAAACATTTTATCATGTATTTACATTGCTGAGATGCAGTAATAGGTCATAACTACAAAGGATTTTTAATAACCTGCAACTCTTGTCGTGTCCCATAATTTGACTTAAAATGAATTACCTTAGTCTTACAATCCACTAATGACCAATGTTTCTCTAGCAAATCCATCCCCAATAAGATGTCATATGATCCCAAGGGTAGAATATTTAGTTATACAGTTATGTGATGGTCCCTAATACTCAGTTCACAATCTGGTACCTTAGCATGGACTCGCCTTCTTGTCCCTGTAGCTAGTTGAACTAGCCAGGGGTTTTTAAATTTCTGATTCTGCAATTTACAAATTTCAACTACATAAGGGTGCATGTAGCTCAAGCTGGCTCCAGGATCAACTAAATTAGAAACAGATCAGGTTTGAAGCTTACCTTCTAACTCTATCATGGTTGGCTGGTAATCTTCTTGCCGATCCTCCAGCGCTGCATTAATTCTGGGTATGTTTCGAGCTACACCCCCCACCGTCGATGCCTCTTGTAGATTTGCAGTCACTTCATTCCTTCCTTGATGAGGGTAGTTTTTGAAGTAATGTGCCTCACCACATCCCCAACATTGCAACAGAGGTTTCTGGGGTTGTCTAATGTTAGGTCTGCTATAAGATTCACTATACTGCTCCTCACCAGTCCACTTGGTATTTTTTTGACTTTTTCCATTATGTTTACTCAGTGGATTCCTTGCAGCATTCTTAAAGTTGCCAGATCTGTTATTTCTGTTATTGGTAAAACTTTTCTGCCCTTTTCGAGGTAGCCAAATTTTCCCTATTTGTCCCTTTTCCTTGGATTATTGATAGCACATTTGTGCTTTCCTTATCGCTTCATCCATATTTTTTGGATTTATGAACTCAATTCTTTCTTTCATGTGTAGCGTAAAACTACTCAAGAACCATTGTACTTTTTCCTTTTCATTGCACAAATAAGGTACATATCTTAATAATGAAGTGAATTTCGTAATAAATTCATCCATAGTCATTTGACCCAATTTCAGATCAGCAAATTCATGGGTTTTATCATCATAAAAACATTCAGTCAGATACTTATCTTTGAAATATTACTGAAACTCATCCTAGGTTACATTTTGATATTCCACCCCTCGTACATTCTTCACTTCCTCCCACCGCAGTGTTGTCTTTTCTCGCAGCTAGTAAATGGATAGGTGGGATTTAATTTTGTTTTTATATTCATACACTTGGAAGTACTTGTTCCTATTTATTATCAAAGCTTCTGCCATTTCCTCTACCTCTCCATGAAAGGTAGGAGCTTGATCATTTGTAATTCTCACTACAATTCCACTTTCTGTTTTTTCAGTTCTTGTTCTTCCAGGACATTTCTAGATTTAGGCTCATTGTATGTTTGAATTTTATTACTTCTTGGTGTTCGAATATCTTCAACATTATCATGTATTTCTTGGCGTCGTTCGCTTTCTTCCTGAGTATTTCTGTCGAGGCTAGGTTGTCCACTAGGAGGATTCTGTCTATCCGATAAACTTTTCAAAATCCTCTCCCGTTTTCTCATCAACCTTTCATTGTCACTGTGAACCTTAAGCATCTTTGTCTGTAGATGCTGCATAGTATCCAACAACCTATTTGTCTGTTGCTGTTTTTCTTCCAACATTCTGCTTGTCTGCTCGTGCTGGTCCATACTTAACTGCACCCACATTTCGGGGCTGACCTCAAGATTGGTCATAGGATGGTTCTCCCTTGTGTTTCTAAGTGCGTGATGACTTGACCCTCTTCTCATGGTAGCTTACACTCATCTCTTCCTGTACTTAAGATAATTTCCAACCATTAAACTTTAATAGGACCAACAAAAAAAAAACATAGTATGGCATTGGCCCATATGGCCCCAGTTTTTAGCTTACACTCTGATACCACTTGTAACAAATATCGCACTGAATTCAAAAAATTTACCCAATTATTAAGGTATATAAACAAATATTCAAAATGAGAATGCATCCTTATTGAACTCACTCATAAAAGAATCTATGTATTTATGATATTAATGCTTTTTGGAAATAACATTATGTAACAACTTACAATAATCTACATTTGTTTGCAATATAAAACTTTAGAATAATCTCATGCTATTCCCAGACCCATTCCTTACCATATATCTTTTCATAGTGGATTCAGTAAGTACAAATTCAATGGATAATAGTTAATCTCTGGATCACCTTCACACTGGCCTTTGTAAGTTTTGATTGAAAGTGAATGTACCATGGCTCAAATAATGAATGATTATTACTTTGGTTATTATTACCACCTATCTTGGTAGCAGTGACGAGCTCCACCTGTCCACCTTTCCGTCCTCTGGCTCATCCTGGATCGTTTGATCCCCTTATAGCGAAATCAATGGTGGATCTGGTTGTGGAGGAGTGTTAGGGTAACTACCCACCGCCAACCTCTCGTAAGAGAGCCATTTCTCCCTGCTGATGTGTTCCAAACTTGGCTCTGCAAGTTTTTAATTCGCAGCTTAGACTTATGATGCTTTTCCATAATCGCAGTGTCGCCGACGAAAGGTTTTCATTACAATCCATGTTATAATGGATGCAATAACTTCATTTCTAGTTTTAAAACTGAATTTCCCCTTTTATTTTATGTTCCCCAGAATGCCAACAGTTAAATTTCAACTGCATTATTTTGGTTTGATGCACAGGTTTTTTAACACACATTTGTATAAATTTCTGCCCACCTCTTCAGATTATTTGTCCACCTACAAGCTGGGTTCACATAAGAGGGATGAATTTTGCACTAGCTCTAGCACAACTCCCTCCTCCTTGACATAGTGAGTAAGTATAGTTGTATAGTTTCCAAAGTTTTAATGCTTACGCTAGCAATTTTTTTCATTTCTTTACTCTAAGATTTCTAACTTTGAAATATCTGTGTTAAATTTTGATGCAGACTCGAGGAACCCGGTAGCATATGGAAGTTCGGTCTCATTCGAGCCTTTCCTTCCCTCAGTCATCGGTACGCTCTGATTCCCATCCTCCCTCGGCCATTCCTATCCCGAAGGCCATGGTATTCTCTTACAATAGTTCTTAGCTATCCCCAATTGTTATTGTAGGCAAGGGTTTTTTTTTCATGGCATCCCAAGAAAACCATTCCTTATTTCTCTAATCTAGATACTTAGCTAAATTGTTCTATTTGGGGCTTGGCCCATTTTCCTAAATTTTTAATTAACAATATGGTTTTCATATTCTGAACTATTGACAAATGTGCATGTTGAGACTCTACTTCTATTTATTCTCATATAACTGATGTATAACTTTTATTCCATTTTCTAGAATGGATTTTGTGAGGGCTTTCCCGCTTTATGTTTTGGATATCAATGATATTTATTTCTATGAATGATCATTTTGTTGTTATCCGGTTATGTAGAAAATGTTGAGGGTTTCTCTAATTGCATATTTTATACATTTGGCTTAATTAGCTCTCTTTGTTCTTAGTTTGTACCAGTACTTGATTTTGTTCCCACGATGTATTCTCTAGCAGGTGTAATGGGACCGGAACGTCAACCCTCCTCCTGGGTCTTGGTTCGAAACCCATAGCCTATTCCCTTATAATTCTGTCGATTTTGGGATTCCGTGGATTCTCAGGATTTGTGTTCAATGTATTTCATTTTTATGTTATACTGTGAGGTTGGCTAATGTAAACGATTAAAAAAAATAGGAATTTTAATGTCATCATAATTTGTAATGCCGATTCTTGTTTCTAACTCGCTATTATTCCTTAAGTTCTGTTACCGTTTCTACACTGGTTTTTCATTGAGTAATCTTGACAAAAAATTCTAATTTAATGAGTTTCATTCAATATTATCACTGTATATTTTTTGTCTAGCACTCAATACATTATTGTTACTTCTACTAATCTACGCCAAAATATAATGAAAATTTAAATCTAGCATACATTGCTGTAATTTTCAAAAGCAGTATTGTCCTAGCTTTTCTTTTCGATGCTTAAAATACAACTATTAAATAGAAATTTTTTTCTGTACTTATATACAAAGACTAAGCTAGCATTTCATTTCTATAATTTTTAAATACAATTGTTAGGCTAACATTTTATTTCTATAATTTATGTGCAACATTATGCCAGCATTTATTTCAACTGTTAGCAGTATTAAACAACATACTCAAAATACTTAAATTCCTACTTCCGATGCTTGTGTTCCAGTAACTGTCGGTCCTCCCAACCTTGAGCAAGGCTATTACGTCCTTCGCTCCCCCCTTTCTCCATAGCAAGGCTTCGGTAATTGCTTCAAACCAAAAGTTAGACCTCAGGATTAAATCCAACCTTTACTTCTCTGAGTAATTCTGAGTTCCACTGGTTCTCACACCAGCTCTGGACAACTTAGTGCAACCATCTGTTGCTTAATCCCCATCACCTTCTGCACAAAACCTCTTTCCTGCTTAGGATTTTCCCTTAAATCCTTTTGGAAAAGTAACTTCTAGAACTTTATCAAGCTCTTTTCCCTAGGTTCTTGGAATAATTACCAACTGTTACTTTCTCTTTTAACTCAAGGAAATTATTATTAAAAAATAATCTCTTTAAATAAAAAGTTAAATATTAAAGCATCATAAACGAATGCCCCATTCATTATTCATTTTGGAATGTCTTATAGCAACTTAGTATATCAATAAGTAAAGTAAAAACAAGGGTTTACATGATGCCCGAGCTACCTCACTCCTTCCACATTCACACTCTATGTATATAATTGCAATGCATTTCCCAATGTTTTACCCAATTAAATTTAAATCTGGGAAATTTCAACACATTCGGACACTTCTTGTAATCAAGGTTATGAACCTCCTAAATTATATAATATGCCCTTCTAATGAAACCCAACAATCGTTTTAACTCAACTTGGGATTATGGTGCAACCCATAATACATATAGAACTCACTATAGTTAATAGTCGAGCCCACAACCTATCATTCTTCTGAATCAATGTTTGGCTTTTAGGCACCAACCCAACCTACAGATACGAAATCAATCTTTAATGACCCGATAACCCTAAGGTTCTCAGCCCGACAAAGTTCGACTCAATCCAAGCAAGTGCATATATAAAATTTATACGCACACCCTTGTCACCTATTATAACGGGACCTGCCCTTTAACTACGCGCTTAAATCACAATACCATACCTTGGTTAAACCTGCAAACCTTAATAATGATCAACACATACATATGCATGGGCCCGAGCGCTAACAAGCCTTCCACATCCAACGACGGACAACACATCGCACCGGTCTTGACGATCCAATGATCCAACTGGATATTGCACAAGTTACTTGCACGACCGTTAACTCACGATGAGGGTGGTTTTCCAAAATCACTCAGGGACACGTGTCACCCAGTGTATGGGATCGCGCTGATTTCATAAATACCGCTTTCCGCCTTTACACCTCGCGATATACCACCGGTTTAGCTCTAAACCACGTTCACTATTCATACTTCCCTGTTCCGATTCACGCCTTCAAGGTTCCGCTCAGCTTTTTCTCAAGGCTCCGTCAAGCACAATTCCATTACTTTGAGCCATCTTCCAACATTTCGACAGAGTTAAAGTGACTCTGTGGCTCCACCATGATTCTCCAACCACCGACTTCACCTTCTTACAAAATAAATGCGTATCAATCTATCTACGGGAAGCGCAGGCTCAAGGGTTCCGGGAATACACTCCCACACAGGATTTAACAGCCCTCACACGGACCTTTCTTGCTCACTCCAAGGTCGAGTCATTGTGATATTAATTCCAACATATTCAATTGGTTATGGTTCGACCACTGGCATTCATCCTCGATACAATTACTCAACAACACCCAATTCTTTCTTGTATGCAGGGAATTTTCACGACCCTTCACACACAGTTTCTCAAGGGAGAGAGGGATATTTTACAACCCTCATCTACAGAGACTACGAGCACTTGCTATTAAACACATAAATATAGACCTCGCACAGAATTACTAATTCAGCCAAGAACGTAGAATCCATACTAACTCTCAGAATTCAACTATTCCCTACGTAATTTGACCAAGAAGACATAAAGCCACACATGGAACTTATAAACAATTCTCCATATATATATACAGGTGATCCATATCAAAAGTAATCACTTGCAATTTCATGGTTGGCCAGATATTCAATACGAAGGCCACTATCCTCCTACTCTGTTACTGAAGAAGTTCTCTTCTCTAACTCTACATGATTACATTTATACCAAAAGGATGAGACCTGAATCGATTCAGATCTCCAAACAGTTTAGTAACTCTTAGCATTCCCAATTCCTAAAATAACTTAACTGATCCTAAACTGACTCATACCCTTGGTTGTCTCTTCATATTCCTATCTTAACCAATTTCTCATGTTCTCAAATGACTTGAGAACGATTACAATTCCCTACCAAATTTATTAATATTTACAAGAAATTTTAAGAACATGGGACCCCCTATGTCTACTTATGTACAAAGTAACTTTTGAGCCTAATGCCCCTGCATCATTACACTTACCCTTCTCAAGCTTCCTCCATATTGCACTTTCATCGAACTGAAATGAAAACAACTTTCTGATATGTGGGAACCGGTGAATACGTGGCAGCAAAATGATGGAAATCCCCATATAACACTAAACAATTAAAGAATAATTTAAGCAGTGACTTGAAAATAATTATAGAAAAAATCACAAAGGAAAATTAACAGTCCTGCAAAAAACAGCTTTTTTCAGTTATAATGCGACTCTGAATAAGGCAGCGACTAGAGTATAAAGCTACCATGTCAGCTTCTTAAATGAAAATCAGTTGAGTCATTGGGAAGTTTCATTATCTGAAGTCCTTCAAGATAAATTGTCACATTGTGAGGTTTGAATAATTTCCGTAGTCTAAAAAACCCACAAAATAACTCAGAAATTCTAGTAACATTCTGAAAAATTCCAGCAAAGATTTATCATAATCTTGTTTACAGTTGTTAAACTTCAATATTTTGGGTGCCCTAAGGGTTTTTGATAGTGCTGGATCCATTTCCACTATAAAAAATGCTATTTAAACACTCCAAATACCTGATTTTTTGAATTTTTGTTTACCAAATTCCAGCAAAAAACTATCGTTCGGGCTATTATGTTGCGTTAATAGAGAACTTTGAACTAATTCAGCACAACATTAAAGTAAGTCGGTCGTGTATGTTAAATTAGGTAACTATAAAACATTTTAGAGTAGAAACAGATATCAAAATATCTCACAATGTTCATATTACAAAGTTAAAATATATATATTCAAAAACATGTAACATTTTAATCATGGATATTATTTAATTATTGATATTCATTTATTTAGTATAAATATTTTTAATATTATAATATTATGATTTATTTATATAGCACCTCTAAAACAATTATAACTTTTTTGACAAAACACTAGTTGATATAATATTTTTATAATTAATCAATTTATTTAAAAAATATATCAAAATATAATTATTTTAAAAATAAATATAAAAAAATATATATAATTAATTTGAAAATATGTAAATATAAAAAGAACATAATTACTGTGATGATATGCACTACTTATAAAATTATGTAACTTTTTAAAACCCATGAACTATAAAGAGTGAATTAACATATGTCAGAAGAACCACGGCGCAAAATGAGTTGAGACCGTTTGTGAGTGGATGGTAACAGGAGTCTCGAACGTCGCATAATTAGCGGTTGAAAATGAATGGCAACGGGAGGATCAGAGGGTTTTGGAGAGTGAAAGTCTTTGAAAAACAATTGCCAATTCCAAATCAGCTAACAAAAGACTAAATGATAGTGCCTCGAAATTGGCACCAACAAAATAATTGAGAAGAATAGCGTTAAAAACAGAAAGAATATACACTTTAAAGTAATTTTCTAAAACACTTAAACTAAGAACAATGGGTAAAATGAATCTATAATAATTATAAACCCTAATAATCAGCATAGTCCCTACTGGAAATGCCTTTTGTGAATTTTCCTCCATTAAAAACTCAAATAAGTATTTGAAACGAAATGAGCGAACATTGTGGGGACGACAAGTGCCTTTTGCAAATTTTCCTCCATTAAAAACTCACATAAGTTTTTGGAACGAAATCAGCTAAGATTGAACGTGACTGATATTGTTATTACCCACAAACATCACCGAAGCATAAAAGCGTGTATTCTCGGAGTAGAATAAGTAGAATATCAATTAAAACCTAATTTAATTTTCTATAATCATATCAAATCCAAAATAATTTAGTTAAGGTACTCATTACCAGTTATAATACTTTCTTGAAAAGGGTGAGCAGTCAGCTAGATCATTCTAGAGTTCCAGCTCTGAGATCGTCAGAAAATTTCTTCAAAGAGGGTGGAGGAAAATTACTATTTAATAAAAACGATTACACTAAAGCAACTCTTAAAATCAAATGAAATTTTCGAAAACCTTTGAAGTAGCACAATAAGTAATACTTATAATAATATATCCAGGCACTACTGCCCTGCAACCCAGCCATTCGCTGTTCTGCATCATGGATCAATTGTTTGACAAAAACTAGCCAACAAAAGTGTCAGAAGAAGAAGAGTAAGGACATGTTATTATTTACAACCGTGGTTCACAATATCTAAAACCCTAACATAACATTTGGCTAAAAAAAAATCCGATACAATGTTTCTGTCGTATATCTATTCATTTGACATTGAACATACCTTAACCCAGAATAGATCTTAGATGGATTTTAACTACAAATTAAGTGATCGCTCACACAGAGGCATTCCATCTTAATCTCTGCTGCATGGCCTCTCTATTGCCTTCATAGTTCACTTATCTTTGGATTCTTCTTTGCATGCACAATCACTGAACAAAATAATAAAACAAAACAGAAAACATACCAGCGATGATTATTGTAGATTTTTTTTTTTTTTTAATTGCATTCCTAGAGGAACTCGCTGTGATTAAAAAAAGGGACCAGTGCCATTACGATTAAAAAAAGAGGGACCGGTGGATTAAATCCCATCTAAAGTGTAGAGCTTTCTGGTAAAACAAAGGGAACAGTGCCATTACGGTTAAAAAAAAGGGACTGGTAGATTAAACCCCATCTAAATTGTGGAGCTTTCTATTCAATGAGGTACAAAACACATGAATAATTGGAAGTCAGAGGGAAAGTATTAATGTGGAACGAAATTCACACCGATGAATATGTCATCATCTGTTTTATTTAAAAATATTTAAAACATGAATGAAAAACAGAAAGTTTTAAAACACGAATGAAAATTATATGTCACTGTTTTATTTAGAACTATTTAAAACATGAATGAAAGTTACCTGGAAACGAAGGAAAGGAAGAATACATGATTTCGTCCTGGCGTCGCTTTAAAGGACTGCATCCGCCATTTCATATCGAAAAGAAGCAGAGTAGGCTCAGTTCAAAACCCCATATTACAAACATTCCATAGAATTCAACTTTGAAGATTTTACCCTCTTCTTGTAATGGGTTTTTTGCTCCAACAGTCCCAGTGTCATCCACTCCTTTGGAATCGCTTCCGATTGCTTAAACCTTCAACATCTGTTCTGTAGACACCAATCGAGCTTTCGAAACGTACTCGGAAATGGAAAGGAACAGACGGCCAAGAATCAAATCGAAGTTCAAAACGCCAAAGATTAATAGAATGCACAAACAAAGAAATAAAAATAAAGTGGAAAGCGTGCCCTGCTGAAGTTAAATCTAAGGAAAAGAAAAACAAAAAGAGGTAGAATCAAATCTTCAAACCCCGAAACCTTTCGTCGGAGCAACCATAAAACAAATACCCTCAATGTAGAGCCGCTTCTCTCCCCTCTTCCCATTTCGTCCCCCCGGTAGAGAAATGAAACAGCTCCTATAATAAATGGAACGGATTCCAATAGATTTCCGTTGCGTTGATTACGTTTGACTTACGCCACCTGTCACGCAGGATTGCAAATTGTAGCACTATATGCGCTCGGTCATGCTAAACTATTGGGTTTTGAAAATTTTCGTGTGGCCACGATGCTTCATGCTTTCCCTTTTACGCTTTCTAAATGTTTTTATTTTAAAAATATTTTTTAATTATATGATGATGATAGTTGTTAACTTCTATTAAGACCAATTTTTGGTTTATGAGACTTAAAGAAATGAGTTATTTAGTTTGATTTAAGATTTTATTCATATGCTCAAAAAGCTTAGAAAAAACTCTGATTTCACTATAATTTTAACATCTTAAAAAGCTAAAAAAATCAGTATTGCAACAAAAGTTATTATATATATATAATTGTTTTCACTATTATTTTTTAAAGATATATTTTTTAATTTTTTTATCAAACTACTTTAAAATTTAACAATAATAACAACAGTCATACTAACTAAAGACTAAGAGTAAACAACCATATACACCGAGTTAAATAGTTTTAAAGGCTTGATCACCACATAGCTGGACACATGTTCAAACAGGTTATTAATGTAACCCCCCAGCCCAACTTTGATTTCAAAATATTTTAGAAAGCACAAGGAGCTAAAAGTACATATCATTCACTTTTTTTGAAAGGTTGAAAAGGAATATTTTCGTAAACACATCAAATGACTAAAATAAATATATTTTAGTATTATGTTTTAATTTTAATTTTAAATTTTTATCATTATGTTTAAATTCTTTTTTTTAATTTATTTTAAGAAAAACATTGCATTATATAATATTTTATAACTGCATAATAATATTTTATAAAACATTTAACTAACAAAACTGATATAAAATTAAAATATCTAATAATATTTATACTAATTAATGCCCTACAACTAATTTTTTCTTAGATTTTTTACTAATTTAATAAGTGAAGTTAAAATCATAACAATTTCAGTCACTGATATGCTGCAACCCATCCATTAGCATTTCTCAACTCCAAAAAGTAAGAAATATTTGAACAAAATCAAACAACAAAAAGTCCAAAAAAAAATTAATCAATATTTAAAGAAAACCAAATTCAAGAAAAGCCACATGTTATTTACAACTATCTAAACCCTTAACAAAAATTTTATATTGCAAAATCTTAAACATCAAGTTTCTTCTACATATAACTATTTATTAGGAGTTAAATATACCTTCAGCCAACATATGATCTAGATGGATTTTACAGTTAAAATAAGTACTCAAGGTTAAACTAAGTATTCAACAGTGGACAAAAGTCGTTTCTATCTGAATCTTAACCTGGGCAGCATGGCCTCACCGTTTCCTTCATAAATGAATAATTTAACTTTCCTAGTATAAATACTTTAATTATAAAAATTAATTATAATTATAAATAATATTTTATTTTAATGTCAAAATAATATTTAATTTTGTAATAGTTAAATTTGTCAAATTTTGTTTTTCCTGAAATAATTAAATTATTAGTTAATAAATATCATAAAATAAAATAAATGCAATATACATTTAAAGTAATATCAACAGTCAATGAAATATAAAGTATTATCAACGGTCAACTTAGTCAATGAAATATAAAGTATTATCAACGGTCAACTTTCATAATCAAGAAATTTTATTAAGTTATAATATTATAAAATTATACAATTGAAAAAAAACAGAGTCAGCTATCTTCGAAACCCCATGATACAAAAATTGGATAGAATTCAACTCTGAAGAATCCACACAACAAGAAATAAAAATAAAGTGGAAAGCATGCCTTGCTTAAGTTAAATCTCCCACAACCTAACGTCTAGCTTGTGGCTGCTCTCCTCTTTTCTGATTTCCTCTCTAAGCTCGCGAAATCAAACTTAAAAAAAAAAAAATCTCACAACCTAGCCTCTAGATCATTCGAGAGTTCCAAATGCTGAGCTGCGTCCTTCAAAGAGGGTGGAGGAAAAATACTATTTAATAAAAACAATTAAAGTAAAGCAATTATTAAAAGACAATGTAATTTTCTTTAACCTTTGAACTAGCAAAATAAGTAATACTTATAATATATCCAAGGAATACTACCCTCCAACCTAGTCGTTGTTGGAATTATTGAGAAATTCCAAGCAAATAGTGGAGAGAATGAAACTCTCCTCTACAACACAGAGATGTTCAAAAGAATAAAATTTCGATTTGCAGACATAGATGGCATGAAAATACTTTCTATTATATCATTAAACAGAACAAAAAAAAAACTGTTACAAATTTCTTCCTCAATAGTGAGGGATTCACATAATATGACTGGGACTGCTACTGACACAATGCACCAAACAAATCTTCTCTCTCTGTCTCTCTTCAGAACACTGCAACAGTCTTCTCCCAGACTCTTCTTCACACATTTTCTTTTTCTGAAATCTCTGTAATCCCTTTAAACAACACAATACATTCCACTCTAAATGCGCGCGGGCCTTCTCTCTTTATATGGCGCGGCGGCATAAATTCCAAATAAACAAATAAGACAAATTACACGAAAACACTGTGGAATCTCGACTTTTATATGGCACGACGTACGAGTGGGACCTCATCGCAGTTGGCCAAAATGCGATGTGCGATATGGCGGGACAAACAAAATGATGGTGCAATGGCGCATAGCGCAATATCAAGAGATGCGATGACATATGGATGGGCAGAACCAAACTTTGCTCCATGCGATACTGCGACGATGCGATGGCGCGTCCGTCGCATATCGCAACTTTAATCATTTGCGATGGCGGAGGGCGATGGTAACATTGAAATATGCGATGTGCGATGTGCGACCAAGTGGTAGGGGCCACTTGTCCTGCCGCTTCATAAAGAACTTCCGCCTCTTTATTCAATTGTTCTTCAATTTGGTTGTTGAGAGCTTTTACGCCCGACTTGACTGTTTTAATTAAACCTGCTCCTCCGTAGATTGGCATTACGGGAAATCTTAGCTCCTCCTGCAAAATTAACTTCACGCCCATACTTTAAAATTAATTCCACTGCTGTCTATGGCTGCGGCCCATACAAGATTTAATTTCATCCTTACGGATCTTCCATTCTTCTTAAATACAGAGTGCTGCTCACTCAATCTTCTGCTGCCTTGTACTTTGTTCTTCCTGTCACTGCCCAAGGCACGACGGGTGACTTTAATATTTCTAACACTCCCCCTTAAAGTCAGCTGTTGGGTTGTCCATCATACCCAGACATTTTCTCAGAAATTCAAATGTTTTCTATGCCAATGGCTTTGTCAAAATATCTGCATATTGTTCCTCTGTTTTACAATGTTGTAAAACAATTTCACCATTGTTCACCAATTCTCTGATATAATGAAACTTTGTGTCTATGTGCTTCGTTCTTTTGTGAAACACAAAATTCTTTGACAATGCAATAGATGAGCTATTGTCACAATAAATCAGTGTGCCCTTTACCTGTTCTTGGCACAAACTTCTCAACATTCTTCTCATCCAAATTGCTTGACATGCTGCTGCTGTAGCTGCCACATATTCTGCGTCTGCTGTAGACAATGCTACAATAGGCTGTTTCTTGGAAGCCCATGAAATGGCTCCTGATCCCATATGAAAAACATAACCGGAAGTGCTCTTCCGATCATCTACACTTCCAGCCCAATCACTGTCAGTGTACCCAACTAATTCTGAATTTTCTGAAGCTGTATATAAAATACCAAATCCTTTTGTTCCTTTCACATACCTCAGAATTCTCTTTGTTGCTTGCCAATGTGCTTCTTTTGGCTTCTCCATAAATCTGGAAATTAAGCTAACAGCATGCATAATATCCGGCCTAGTTGCAGTCAAATACATGAGGCTGCCAACTATGCTATTGTATAAACTTGGATCAAAATCCTTGCTGCTGTCATCCTTACTCAACTTCAATCCCATTACCGTGGGAGTAATTGCAGCTTTGCACTCCTGCATGTTGAATCTTTCCAAAACTTGATTCACATACTTTGCTTGAGAAATAAAAATTCCTTTTTCACCTTGCTCCACTTCTATTCCCAAGAAGTATCTTAATAAACCCATGTCAGTCATTTCAAATTCATCTTTCATGACTGTTTTAAAATTTTCAACAAGGTAATCATCATTACCTGTAAAAATTAAATCATCAACATATAAAACAACAATCAACATTTTACCATCCTTTTCTTTGATGTAGAGGGTGGGTTCTCCCTCACACTTTTCAAATCCATTCTCCAATAGATAATAATCTATTATGTTGTACCACGCTCTTGGCGTTTGTTTCAGCCCATAAAGAGCTTTCTTCAATTTGCAGACCTTGTGCTCTTGGCCTTTCTTCTCATATCCGAGAGGTTGTTCCACATATACCTCTTCCATTAAAACTCCATTTAAAAATGCAGATTTTACATCCATTTGATATACTTTCCATTTGTTTTGTGCTGCTATAGACAACACAACTCTCACGGTTTCCATTCTTGCAACTGGTGCAAACGTTTCTTCATAATCAATCCCTTGCTTCTGCTTATATCCTTTGACAACAAGTCTGGCCTTGTGTCTTTCTATTTTTCCTTCAGCATTGCTTTTGGTCTTGTATACCCATTTAACTCCAATGACTTCTTTACCTTCTGGGAGATCAACCAACTCCCATGTTTTTTTCTTCTCTATGGCTTTAATTTCTTCATCCATAGCTTCTATCCATTTTCTATCTTTAATAGCATCTTCAAAATGAATAGGATCATCAACTTGACAATACAAAGCAAATAAGGAATTCATACCTTTGTTTGCTTCTCCTTGCTCATAAATTTCTCTAAGGCTTCTGAATCTTGTTCCTCTTTCACTTGGTGTAGCCGTGCTTGATGAAGCACTCATTTCTGCTCCATGTGGTGTGCTTGGAGAAGCACTCCCGCTTCTTCTCAAGGGTGTTCTTGCTACTGCCTGAGGTGTCCCTTACTGTCCTTGCGTTGCTGGAGGTTGTGCAATGGATGGGTTGTTGATTTCAACCACATCTCCCTCATCTTCATCTTGAGACAAATAGTTTTTAACATTGACTGTTTTCTCAATGCTTCCATCCCATGCTTCCTCTTCAATAAACTGCACATCTCTGCTTATTACAAACTTCTTTGTGGATGGGTTATATAGTCTGTATCCTTCGGAATCTTCACAATATCCAAGGAAAATGCACTTCTCCCCCTTACTATCCAACTTCTTTCTCAATTTGTCTGGAATATGTACATATGCCACACATCCAAAGACTCTCATGTGGGTGACTCCTTGTTTTCTGCCACTCCACGCTTCTTCTGGAACTTTGTTCATCACTGCTTTTGTAGGGCATCTATTCAAAATATACGCAGCACAGTTTGCTGCTTCTGCCCAATACTCATTCGGCAAATGTTTTGCCTTTAGCATACTTCTCACCATTTCCATTATGGTTCGATTCTTCCTTTCAGCAACTCCATTATGTTGCGGTGTGTAGCTTGTGGTAAACTGCTTGTGTATGTCGTTCTCTCTGCAAAAACGCAGAAATTCCTTTGATATGTATTCTCCTCCTCTGTCAGTTCTGAGGAATTTAATGTACAGCCCACTCTGTTTCTCTACTAGAGCTTTAAAGTGGCAAAACTTCTGAAATACTTCACTCTTATATTTTAAGAAATAAACCCACACTTTTCTTGTGAAATCATCTATGAAGGTCAGCATGTAATTCCTGCCTGAAACTGATGCTGTTTGCATCGGCCCACATAAGTCTGATTGGATTATTTCCAAAGGTGCTTTCGCCCTTGTGCTTTTCCCTGAAGGAAAACTTTCTCTGTGTTGTTTTCCCAAGACGCAGCCTTCACATAAGCTGTCAGGCTTTTCAATCAATGGTAAACCTCTTACCATTCCTTTTCTATGCAACAAATTCAATCCTCCGAAATTGAGATGTCCAAATCTCAGATGCCATAACCAATTTTCATCCTTTGCTTCCTTCTGAAAGGCTTCTTGAGTTACAGCTGCTATGCTTTTCCCTTTTCCCTTCAAGTCAATGTTGAGCTTGAGTGGAAACATTCTATTGCTGGTCATTTGTATTTCAGCAATAATTTTCTTGCTTGGAGGAATATCTTTTATTGTGCACACATCATCTTTAAAAATTACATTGTAACCTTTGTTTATGAGCTGCCCAACGCTCAAAAGATTACATTTTAGACCTGGAACATAATATACATCGGGAACAAATTTTTGCTCCCCATTTCTTGCTCTAATACTTACTCTGCCTTTTCCTTTAACAGAGATCTTAGTATCAGTCCCTGTGGTCACTTCAGATTTAACTTCTTCATCAAGATTGGCAAACATTGCTTTGTTGCCAGTCATATGATTACTACAACCTGAATCTAAGAACCAAACATCATCTTCTTTATTTTGTGCTACGTTACAAGCTAATAGCACATTACTTGGGTTCTTTTCTTCTTTTGCTACATTAGCATTTTGCCTATTTTTCATGTCATTTTGCTTCTTTCTACATTCATTGGCATAGTGCCCATATTTCTTGCAATAATGACACTGGACATTGGATTTGTCATACCTTTGTCTTTGAGCATGTTGGTGTTGATGTCCACCTTGCTGGCTGTTGCATTGGCCGTGGCTCTGACCTTGACTGTCACTCCTTCCATGTGAATGTGAAGGGCTGTTCCTTCCACCTCTATTCTGGCTTCTGCCTCTTCCTCTTCCTTTTCCTTGACCTCTTCCTCTTCCTAAAGGCATCTGGGTCTTGAAGGCATGTTCAAGAGATGAGGTTTCATCTCTGCTCAATCTCTGTTCATGAGTTATTAGTGAGGCATGAAGTTCATCCACTGTGAACTGTGAGAGATCTTTGGTCTCTTCTATGGTGGTTACAATAACATCAAACTTTGAGGGTAAACATCTCAAAAGTTTCTCCACAATTCTTCTTTCTTCAAGAGTTTCTCCATGGGATCTTATCTGATTGACAATCCCAATCACATGTGTGAAAAATGTGTCAACACTGTCTGACTCTTTCATGCAAAGAGTTTCAAAATCTCTTCTCAGCAATTGAAGTTTTGCTGTTTTAACTTTCTCCATACCTTGATAGGCTACTTTTAGAGTTTCCCATGCCTCCTTGGATTTCTTAGCTGCTGCTATCCTTGGAAACACACTCTCATTTACAGCTTGATACAAACAGAAGAGAGCTTTAGCATCCTTCTTCCTATTATTTTTCAACACATCCTTCTCTGCTTGAGTTAAGGCATTAAAAGCTTGCTCATCAGCTGGTTCAACAAAACCATCTTCTACAAGTTCCCATAAATATTGTGATACAAACAGGGCTTTCATGGTAATGGCCCAATAATCATAGTTCTTTCCATTAAACTGTGGAAGTTGAAAATTTCCAAGACTCATACCAGTAGTTGGTCTAGCCATTTCTCTTGAACTAAACTCTGACTTTAAATAGACGGTCTTTCCTTCTTTGAAAGAACAAACTTTCCAAACAAAATAACAACTCTGTTATATTTAATAAATACCTGACTTTTCGACTTCTGTTGGGCTTTTCACACTGTTGGAGAGAAACGCTGCAACAGGTCTTCTTCTTCAGCTTCTTTGAAATCTTCAAAGAGCCTAGATGCGCTCCGATACCATGTTGGAATTATTGAGAAATTCCAAGCAAACAGTGGAGAGAATGAAACTCTCCTCTACAACACAGAGATGTTCAAAAGAATAAAATTTCGATTTGCAGACAGAGATGGCATGAAAATACTTTCTATTTCATTAACCAGAACTTAAAACTATTACAAATTTCTTCCTCAACAGTGAGGGATTCACAAAATATGACTGGGACTGTTATTGACACAGTGCACCAAACAAATCTTCTCTCTGTCTCTCTTTAAGAACGCACAGAACCGTGCTCTGTTCTTCTTGCTGTGTTTTCTTTCCCTGTGGGCTCTCATAGCGGTCACACTAACAATACATTCCACTCACAAATGCGCGCGGGCCTTCTCTCTTTATATATGGCGCGGCGACATAAATTCAAAATAAACAAATAAGACAAATTACACAGAAAACCTTTGTGGAATCATAAAACTTTTATATGGCACAACGTACGAGTGGGACCACATCGCAGTTGGCCAAAATGCGATGTGCGATATGGCGGGACGAACAAAAATGATGGTGCAAAGGCGCATAGCGCGATATCAAGAAATGCGATGACATATGGATGGGCGGAACCAAACTTTGCGCCATGCGATACTGCGACGATGCGATGGCGCATCCGTCGCATATCGCCACTTTAATCATTTGCGATGGCGGAGGGTAATGACTCATTTGAAATATGCGATGTGCGATATGCGACCAAGTGGTAGGGACCACTTGTCCTGTCGCTTCATAAAAAAAAACTTCCGCCTGTTTATTCAATTGTTCTTCAATTTGGTTGTTGAGGGCTTTTACGCCCGACTTGACTGTTTTAATTAAACCTGCTCCTCCGTAGATTGGCATTACGGGAAATCTTAGCTCCTCCTGCAAAATTAACTTCACGCCCATACTTCAAAATTAATTCCACTGCTGTCTATGGCTGCGGCCCATACAAGATTTAATTCTTCCTTACGGATCTTCCATTCTTCTTAAATACAGAGTGCTGCTCACTCAAACTTCTCCTGCCTTGTACTTTGTTCTTCCTGTCACTGCCCAAGGCACGGCAGGTGACTTTAATATTTCTAACAGCCGTTATTTGTTCTCCATCATCGATCAATTGTTTGACCAAAAGCAGCCAACAATGACCAAAACCAGCCACCAAAGGTGTTAGAAGAAAAGGAAGGACATGTTATTATTTACACCAGTGGTTCAAAATATATAAAACCCTAACATAACGTTTAGATAAAAAATATCCGATATAATGTTTCTGTCGTATATCTATTCATTTGATATTGAACATACCTTAACCGAGAGTATATCTTAGATGGACTTTCACCAGAAATTTAGTAATCGCTCACACAGTGGCATTGCATCTTTATCCCTGCTACATGGCCTCTCTATTGCCTTCATAGCTCACCTATCTTTGGATTCTTCTTTGCATGCACAATCACTGAACAAATTAATAAAACAAAACAGAAAACATAAGAGCGATGATTACTGTAGAATTATTATTTTTTAAATTGCATGCCTCAAGGAACTCGCTGCGGTTAAAAAAAGGGAATGGTCCCGTTGCGGTTTTAAAAAAGAGGGAAAGGTGCATTAAACCACATCAAAGGTGTTGAGCTTTCTTTTCAATGAGGTCCAGAACACATGAATGATGTTGAAATATTAAATCCCACTGCCGCAAAGCAGAAAAGGACAACGATAGCAACTCTGATATGAAGTGTCTGAAGGACGGGGAATTAAATTTGATTGAAACTCAAAGGGCAGCAACAATGTTATCTTGGTTGGATCTTCACTCTACCACACATTGAAATTACTTGCAAAACCAAATTTCAGGTTAAAACCGTAGCTTTGATTCTGCATTGAAGAACCATGGTGCCATCCCTCTATTTAAAACACATCACCAACCACCATTAATCACCACCAACCACAGAATGGAGATTGCAACTTTGCAACCTCGCAATTTCGCAACTTTTCATATCTTTTCCGCACCATCACAAGTCCTGTTGTTTCATTTGTGATGCGATATTGCTGATATCGCATATCTCATATCGCAATGCACAAAGTGTTAAGCGGATCGCATAGAATGGAGCCAATCAAATTATGAAATGGAGTTTAATTTTTCTTGTCTGTTTGAAATGCCACAATGTGCTTTCATTAATTTTTTTTTTTTTAACTTTAGGGTAATATATATGTATGTTTAATACATATATATTATAAATCTACAATGTTTATAATATATATTCAAATCTCCCGGATGCGGGTGAACTAGTTGGCGATTAAGGCGATGGGACATGGGTGTGGCGAAGTGTGGAGACACCTACCCACCTATGTCATGGCTGGCATAATGAATTTAAGTTCCATTGTTTTCATATCTATGGAATTAAGTTTTGACGTCGGTCAAAATCCAACCTCCACTCCTGTTTGCGATTCCGCATGCTCCAATATGCTTCAGCTTTTGGCGCTCGTCAATGAGAGATTTATGACAGGCGTTCTTCGATGCCTCAGCAGTTGGGTCGATAAAATGGAGTTTCTCTCTAGTTTCTCAGAAGATCCGCAACCGATGAACTGCAGATGCTCTCCAGTTGCTGGGTTACCCAGTCTGCGCACTATGACGGGTAGGAGAAGCCAGCTGAATTGTTGCTTAGACCTTGGTGAGAATCTTCATTTCTCTCATTCTGGCCTTTGTCTGTCTTCCTCGGTTTCTTGAAATTCTCCTATTTATCATTCCTCCGTCAATCCTACTTCTTTGCCTCGTCTTGCACCCTCTGCTGAGACTACGCCCATGCCTCGCCTGCGTCAAAGGATGCGTTACCGCAGGGGTAGCACCAGAAGCCAACCTCTGCATGCTCCCTCTAGCCCCTCAACCGAGTCATCTTCCCACTCCAGTGATTATTTCACAGGCCGATATCCTAACACCAGAAGTGGGAGGGGTCGAGGTCTAGGTTCTGGCCACCATATGGGCTCCCCTGCTCCTCATTTCCCCACCGGTGTGCCTTCTTCCACGGTGGGCATGGTGCATTTTTCCTTTAATTTCTCCCTGATCCACCCTCGAGTCACTACTTCAATCACCGTGGTTTTCCATGAAGAGGCCCAAGTGGAGGATCAGAGCACTCGTCCTGTGGGTCTGAGCACAGAGAAAGGCCAGCTTTCGGGCCTTCAGGCGGGGCACGGTGGCATGAGCGAGCAGGACAAGGAGGCTCAGGTTAGCAGGGCTCATGATGTGGAGACGACGCATGAAGATCCTGGACCTTCTGTGTCTGAAGCTGCCCCCACCATGGAATTGTTAAGGAAGGATGGTTATATGTCTGCATTATGGTGCCGAATTGTCGAAGAACCACCGTATGAGTAACTGCTTCTCTCTGGTTTGGATTTCATGCCTCGCGGCCCACTTAACTGGGCGTGTTTTTGTTTATCTTACTGTGTTGGACTTCAGATTTATTTTAAAATTTTGTAAACAATGTAATCATCAAAGATATCAAAAAATGGCACCCCTGCGCGGGCAATGCAACAATCTGGAAAATGCTTATGGCTGGTTTCCCTTTATGAGGGCAGTCCTCTTTTCTGATTTTTTTTCAAATTTTCCATAAGTCTGGGAAATTTTTTGACTTCGGTCATGCTGTAATTTTATTTCCTCTGTTAATAGATTAACTTTACTTAGAAATATATATATATATATATATATATATATATATATATATATATATATATATTTATATATATATATATATATATTCAATTCAATAATTTGTTTTATTTTTTTTTGTGTCATATAAAAAGAAAAAGGCTCAAAGGAAAATACAAGTTGACTATGTACTGTATTTTTTTAAAAGAAGAAGCCCGCAGGCAGAGAAAAAAAGGATTGTGCATTGTAATGAGAATGCCCGAAGGCAAAAACTTAGAGTGCACTGTGTGAGCATAATTTTTAAGAGAGCATTGTATGTGAATTTTTTTGTATAAAAACTGTGTATTGTAAATGCCAGAAGGCAGAGAATAGAGTTTTACTGTGTACCTTTTTATAGGCGACAGAGAGCAGTTTTTTGAAGAAAACTATATGTGAAGCAGTTTCATTTTTTTTGTAATCCCTCAGAAGAGGGAGAATATCAGTTTGTAATAGTGTTTTTACTTTTAATGAAATAGAAGTTGTTTGTGTGCCATCTCTATCCAACAAAAATTTAAATGAGTTCTCTGTGTTAGAGGAGGAGAGATGTTGTTCTCTCTGTGTGTTTTGGAATACTCAAACATTCCAACATGGTATCAGAGCTAGTCCAGGCTCTTTGAAGTTTGTCAAAGAAGCTGAAGGAAGGAGTTGTTCAAGCAGTTCTCCAGCAGTGTGAAGGCTCAGCAAAAGTCCAGGTATTTGCAAAATAGAGTTTTGTTTTATTGTTTAAAGAGTTGAGTCCTTAGAGACAGATTTTGTCTCTTAAGTAGAGAGACAGGTTATTTAAAAACACAGTCAAGTTTAAAGCATAGATCAGTATGTTGGCCATGGAAGGAGCTAGCACAAGCACGAGTATAGGAAATACTCAACTCGCACAATTTAATGGGAAGAATTATGACTATTGGCAATCACCATGAGAGCCCTATTTTCCTCTCAGGATTTATGGGAGCTTGTTGAAGATGATTTTGAAAAACCAGTAGATAAAAATGCTTTTAATGCCTTAACACGGGCAGAGAAGGATTTGTTGAAGAGAAATAGGAAGAAGGTCTCAAAAACCCTCTTCTATCTCTATCAGGCACTGCATGAAAGTGTGTTTCCAATTATTGCAGTAGCTAAGAGGTCCAAGGATGCATAGGATACCCTCCAAACTGCCTATCAAGGTATGGACAAGGTGAAGACAACAAAACTACAATTACTGAGAAGAGACTTTGAAACTCTATATATGAAAGAGTTTGATAACATAAACTCATTCTTCACACATGTGATTGGGTTGGTTACCCATATAAGGTCTCATGGAGAGACACTTGAAGAAATAAGAATAGTGGAAAAAGTATTGAGGAGCTTACCCTCAAGGTTTGATGTGATAGTCACAACCATTGAAGAGACAAAGGATCTCTCAAAGTTTACTATTGATGAGCTTCATGCATCATTGATGACTCATGAAAAAAGATTTGGAAGAAAAAAAAATCATCTTTGCATCATGTCTTCAAGACCCAAATGTCCTTTGAAAGAGGAAGAGTTCAAGGCAGAGGAAATTACAGAGGAAAAGGAAGAGGCAGAAGCCAAAACAGAGGAGGAAGAAACAACCCTACAAACACTAACGGAATGGGCAACAATCAAAATCAGAACCAAGGCCAAGGCAACAATCATAAAGGTGGAAAAAATCACGCACATGGACAAAGGTACGATAAATCCCAGGTCCAATGTCATTATTGTAAGAAGTATGGCCATTATGCCAATGAATGTAGGAAGAAACAGAGTGACATGGGTAATAGACCCAATGTTAATTTTACTGAGGAAAATATCAGTCAAGAGAGTTGTTTTTAGCATGTAATATGATTGAATAAAAGAATGAATATATATGGTTTCTAGATTCAAGATGTAGCAACCATATGACTGGAAACATTTCCATGTTTTCCATGTTAGATGAAAATGTAAAGTCTCAAGTAACATTGGGGACTGACAGTAAGGTCTCTATCATGGGAAAAGGCAGAGTAAGTGTTTTGACAAAGAAGTGAGAAGGAAGATCCATATCAGATGTTTACTATGTGCCTGGTATGAAGTGTAACCTCTTGAGCATTGGACAACTCATTCAAAAGGGGTACAATGTTTTCTGTGAATATGATGTATCCACCAGCTTGGATAAACCACCAAGAAAGAAATACATTGCACAAGTGAAGATTACAAGGAACATAATGTTCCCTCTCAAGATGAGAGTAGATTTGAATAAAGGAGTTGAAATGGAAACAATGACACAAGAGAAATTCCAAAGAGAAGAATAAGATGAAAACTAGCTATGGCTTTTGAGATTTGGACATCTCAACTTTAAAGGTTTGAATTTATTGTATAGGAAAGGAATGGTAAAGGGATTACCATTAATTGAGAAACCAAATAGCCTATGTGAAGGCTACATCTTGGGCAAACAACACAGAGAAATATTTCCATAAGGAAAGAGCATAAAGAAAAATGCACCCTTAGAAATTGTCCATTTAGATTTATGTGGACCAATGAAAACACCATCACTAGCAAGAAGCCACTATATGTTGAATTTTATTGATGACTTCACAAGAAAAACTTGGGTTTATTTCTTGAAATATAAAAGTGAAGTGTTTGAGAAATTCTACCACTTTAAGTCTCTTGTAGAGAAACAAAGTGGGCAGCATATTAAGGTCTTAAGGATTGATAGAGGAGGTGAGTATATCTAAAAATAATTTCTATGTTTTTGCAGAGAAAATCGCATACACAAGAAATTTAAAACAAGTTATACACTGTAGCAAAATGGAGTTACTGAAAGGAAAAATAGAACCATCATGGACATGGTGAGAAGTATGTTGAAGGAAAAACAAAACATTTTCCAAATGGATACTGGGCTGAAGCTGTACATTGTGCAGCATACATCTTGAGTAGATGCCAACCAAATTTGTAATGAACAGAGTTCCTGAAGAAGCATGGAGTGACATAAAACAAGGTGTCACCCACATGAGCGTTTTTGGTTGTGTGGCTTATGCACACATTCTAGATCAGCTGAGGAAGAAGTTGGACAGTAAGTGGAAGAAGTGTATATTTATTGGATATAGTGAAGAATCCAATGCATATAGATTATATAACCCATCCACCAATAAGTTTGTTATAAGAAGAGATGTGGAGTTCATTGAAGAAGAAGCTTGGGATGGAAACATTGAGAAAATAGTGAATGCTAAAAGCTATTTTTCTCATGATGATAATGAGGAGGATATGGCTAAAATACATCCCTCATTAGCAGCACCACCTCCACCAACACAAGGATAGTAGGGGACACCATAAGCAGGAATGAGAACACCCTTGAGAAGTGATAACAGTGCTTTTCCAAGCACACGACAAGGAGCAGATTTAAGTGCTTCTACAAGCACAAGTACACCAAGTGAAAGAGGAACAAGATTCAAAAAATTGAATGATATTTATGAGCAAGAGGCAAAAAGTGAATATATGAACTCTTTATTTGCATTGTATTGTCATGCAGATGATCCTATTCATTTCGAAGAAGCTATAAAAGATAAGAAATGGATAGATGCTATGGATGAAGAAACGAATTCCATAGAGAAAAATAAGACATTGGAATTGGTTGATCTCCCAAAAGGCAAAGAAGTTATTGGATTGAAATGGGTCTACAATACCAAAAGAAATGCCGAAGGTAAGATTGAAACGCACAAGGCCAGACTTGTTGTCAAAGGCTACAAGCAGCAACAAGGAAGATATTATGAGGAAACATTTGCACGGGTTACAAGAACGGAAATAGTGAGAGCAGTGTTGTCCATAGCAGCAGAACACAAGTGGAAGGTTTACCAAATGGATGTGAAGTAAACATTCCTAAATGGAGTATTGATGGAAGAGGTTTATATTGAACAACTTCTGGGCTATGAGAAAGAAGGCCAAGAGCACAAAGTTTGCAAATTAAAGAAATCTCTTTATGGGTTGAAACAAACACCAAGAGCATGGTACAGTAGGATAGATGCCTATATACTAGAAAATGGGGTTGAGAAATGTACAGGAGAATCCACATTATCCATCAAGGAGAAAGATGGTAAGATATCAATTGTTTTTTTTATATGTTGATGATGTGATCTTTACAGGTAATGATGCTTACCTCATTGAGAATTTTAAATCAGTCATGAAGGATGAATTTGAGATGACTGATATGGGATTGCTGAAATACTTCCTAGGAATAGAATTAGAGAAAAATGAAAATAAGATTTTTGTCTCTCAAGCCAAATATGTAAATGAAGTTTTAGAAAGATTTAATATGTAGAATTGCAAGGCAGCAATTACTCCTATAGTGATGGTGTTGAAATTGAGTAAGGAATACATCAGCAAGGATTTTGATCTAAGTTTGTACAAGAACATAGTTGGCAGCCTCATGTATTTGACTATAACTAGGTCGGATATTATGCATGTTGTGAGTTTAATTTCCAAATTTATGGAAAGTCCAAAGGAGGCACATTAACAAGTAGAAAAAATAATTCTGAGGTGCGTAAAAGGAACAAAAAGGTAAGGAATTTTATACACCACTTCAAAAAATTTTGAATTGATTGGATATACTGACAATGATTGAGCTGGAAGTACAGATGATCAGAAAAGTGCATCTGGTTATGTTTTTCATATGGGTTCAGGAGCCATTTCATAGGCTTCTAAGAAACATCCAATTGTGGCTTTATCTATAGCAGAGGCAGAGTATGTGGCAGCTACAACAACAGCATGTCAAGCAGTTTGGATGAGAATAATGTTGAGTTTGTTCCATGAACACATAAAAGGCACAAAAATTTATTGTGATAATAGCTCAGCTATAGCACTGTCAAAGAATTCAGTGTTTCACAATAGAACAAAACAAATTGATGCCAAGTATAACTACATTAGGGAGCTAGTGAACAATGAGGAAATTGTTTTGCAACATTGCAGAACAGAGGAGTAGTTTGCTGATATTTTGACAAAACCATTGGGGCAGAAAAGTTTCAATTATTTGAGAAAATGTTTGGGGATGCAAGAGAACCCAGCAATTAAATTTAAGGGGGAGTGTTGAAATATTAAATCCAACTACCACAGAGCAGAAAAGGACAGTGGCATCAACTCTGATATGAAGTGTTTGAAGGACGGAAAATTTATTTTGATTGAAACTCAAAGGAGAGAAGAAAATTTATCTTGGCTCGATCTTCACTCTACCACACATTGAAATCACCTACAAAACCAAATTTTAGGTTGAAACCATCGCTTTGATTCTCCATTGAAGAATTATGCCGCCATCCCTCTATTTAAATCATAGCACCAACCGCCATTAAACACCACTAACCACATAATGGAGATCGCAATTTCACAACATCGCAATTTCACAACTTCGCATATCATTTCCACACCATCACAAGTCATTTTGTTTCATTTGTGATGTGATATTTCGGATATCGCATATTGCATATTGCAATGCATAAAGTGTTAAGCTGTTCGCATGAAATGGAGCCGATTGCATAGAATTGAGCCGATCAAATTATCAAATGGAGTTTAATTTTTCTTATGTGTTTGAAATACCGCAACATATTTTGATTAAGTTTTTTTTGAATTTAGGTTAATATATATGTACGTTTAATACATATATATTATAATCTTACAAAGTTTATAATATATATTAAATTCAGTAGTTTGTTTTAATTTTTTTTTTCATATAACAATAAAAAGGCCCGAAGGCAAATACAAGTTGATTGTGTATTGTATTTTTTTTAAAAGAAGAAGCCCAGAGGCAAAAATAAAATAAAATGGACTGTGCATTGTAAAGAGAATGCCTGAAGGCAGAAACTTAGGGTGGACTTTGTCAGCATAATTTTTAAGAGAGCACTGTATGTGCATTTTTGCAGAAAAAAAATGTGTATTGTAAATGCCAGAAGGCAGAGAAAAAGGTTTTTACTGTGTACTTTTTTATATGTGACAGAGAGAAGTTTTTTGAAGATCACTGCGTGTGAAGCAGTTTCATTTTTTTTGTAAACCCTCAGAAGAGGAAGAATATGAGTTTGTAATAGTGTTTTTATTTTTAATGAAATAGAAGCTGTTTGTGTGCCATATTTGTCCAACAAAATTTTAAATGAGTTCTCTGTGTTAGAGGAGAGATTTTGTTCTCTCTGTATGTTTTGGAATACTCAGAAATTCCAACAAATGATTGGAAGGCAGACCAATCAAAACTAAACCTGAAGAAAAGTTACCTGGAAATCAAGGAATAATACAAGATTTCGTCCTGGCGTCGCTTCATCTGCCATTTCACGTCGAAAAGAAATAGAGTAGGTTCAGTTCAAAACCCCATTTTACAAAAAAAATGACGTACCTGGAAACGGAATGGAATAGACAGCAAAAAATCACATCGAAGTTAAAAACGCCAAAGATTAAAAGAATCCACAAACCAAGAAATAAAAATAAAGTGGAAAGTGTGCCCTGTTGAAGTTAAATGTAAGGAAAAGAAAAAGAAATATAATCAAATCTTCGAACCCTGATACCTTTCGTTTGAGCAACAATAAAACAAATATCCCTCGATGTAGAGCCGCTTCTCTCCTCTCTTCTCATTTCTTGTGCCTGCTAGAGAAATGGAACTGCTCCTCTTTCGAGTATAATAAATGGAGCGGATTCCAATAGATTTCCGCTGTGTTGATTAGGTTTGAATTACACCAGTTGCCATACACGATTGCGAATTGTACCACTATCTACGCTCGATCATGCTACACTATTGGGTTTTCAAAATTTTCGTGTATGGCCACAATGCTTCATGCTTACGTTTTCTAAATGTGTTATACCTTCAATGCTTCCAAATATTATAGTAAAAAAGTCGTTGGCACATATTTCCAATTTATCCAATGGTAATGTGCCTTTTCTAAGGGCCAAATGCCCAAGAATTTCCCAAAGAATATGTGATCTTATATATATATATATATATATATATATATATATATATATATATATATATATTTTTGATATATTAATCCATACAATTCAATTGCATTTAAATTTTTGAATCTATGGTAGCTTTGAGAAGGCAACTATAGAGAATTTATTGTCCTTTTAAGGTTAAGGTTTAGGGAAAAATATTGTCCAATCCAATTGCACAACCAAAATTTGTAGAGCTTTTTTTATCAATCATAAAATATCATAATCTTAAATTTAAATAACATACTTTATATTCTTTTCATAATGGGAATAAGTAATTACTACAATAAATAAATTAAACAATTATTTCCAATTATATTGAAAATGGTAATTAATTAAAAAAATTAATATGAAAAATTTATAATAAATTAGAACAATTTTCAAATAATTTAATATTTATTATAATTAATATACGAGAAAAAACAAAAAAAAATCTTATGATCGTATATTTATTGATGTAGTAAAAACTCAAAACAAGCTCAATTTTGAAGTGACCATGATTTTTTTTTACAATCAATTAAATAATTCAAATTTCTAATAATATTAAAATTCAGTCGAGCAAAAAGCAAAAAGCAGCATTTTTCACTTCAAATGAGAGTCTGAATAAGACAGAGACTAGAGTCTAAAGCTACCACGTCATCTTGTTAAATGAAAATCAGTTGAGCCGTTGGGAAGTTTCGTTAGCGGAAGTCCTAGAAGATAAATTGTCGGATTGTCACGTTGGAACTAATTAAACACAACGTTAAAGTAGGTTAGTCCTGTATATTAAATTAGGTCAGTAACTATCAAAACATTTTAGAGTAAAACAGAAATCAAAATATTTCACAATGTTAATATTAAAAAGTTAAAAAAAATGATATTTAAAAATATGTATTTTTTTTTAATTATAGATATTACTTAATTATTGATATTCATTTTTTTAGTATAAAGATTCTTAATTTTGAAATAATTTCTATTATAATGTTATGGCTTATTTATATAGCATGTCTAAAAAAGGTAAAATTATAACTCATTTGACATAACATTACTTTATATAATATTCTTTTTAATTTATCAATTTATTTAAAAACTATTTAAAAAATATAATTATTTTAAAAATAAATATAAAATAAACATAATTTATTTGAAACTTCACAGTAAATATAAAAAGAACATAATTACTTTGACGATATTCACTATTTATAAAAGTATCTAGCTTTTTAAAACCCATGAATTAGACAGTTTGAGCTATAAAGAGTGAATTAGCATATTTTGAATGGAAATTGGCACCAGCAAACTAATTTAGAAGAATAGCATTAAAAACAGACAGACTATAAGCCTTAAACTAATTTTCTAAAACACTTAAAGTAACCACCATGTGTAAAATGAATCTATAATCATTATAAACCCTAATAATCAGCATAGTCCCCACGGGAAGTGCCTTTTGCGAATTTTCCTTAGTTAAAAACTCATTGAAATATTTTAAATGAAACCAGCGAAGAATGAAAGTGCCTGATATTGTTATTACCCACAAACATCACTGAAGCATAAAAGCGTGTATTCGTCCTGGGGTCGCTTTAAAGGACTTCATCTGCCATTGCACATCGAAAAGAAACAGAGTAGGCTCACTTCAAAACCCCATATTATAAACATTCCATAAAATTCAACTTTGAAGATTTTACGGTTATTTGCTCCAACAGCCCCAGTGTTGTCCACTCCTTTGAAATCGCTTCCGATTGCTTAAACCTTCAACATCCCTTATGTAGACACCGATCAGGCATTCGAAACATGCTCGGAAACAGAAAGGAACAGACAGCCAAGATTCAAATCGAAGTTCAAACGCCAAAGATTAAAAGAATGCACAAACAAAGAAATAAAAATAAAGTGGGAAGCGTGCCCGGCTGAAGTTAAATCTAAGGAAAAGAAAAAGAAAAAGAGGTAGAATCAAATCTTCAGACCCCGAAACCTTTCGTCCCAGCAACAATAAAACCAATATCCCTCAATCTAGAGCCGCTTCTCTCCTCTCTTCTCATTTCGTGTCCCGGCTACAGAAATGAAACCACTCCTCTTTCCAGTATAATAAATGTAACGGATTCCAATAGATTTCCGTTGTGTTGATTACGTTTGAATTACGGCACCTGTCATGCACCATTGCAAATTGAATTAAATATATGCGCTCGGTCATGCTACACTGTTGGGTTTTGAAAATTTTCCTATATGGCCACGGTGCTTATGCTTACGCTTTTTAAATGTGCTTATTTTAAAAACATTTTTAAAGTATATAGAGCGAATCTCCATTGTCATTTTTTCAAGATTTTTTTTGAGTCTTCCCATAAATTTCTTTAAAATCCAGCGATAACAACTATACATACTTACTAACAAAAGACTAGAGTAAACAACTATGTATACCTAATTAAATGGTTTTCTCGGTTTTCTCTTTTGCAAGTAAAGGCTTGATCACAACATAGCTGGACACATGCTCCGACAGGTTACTAATATAACCTGCATCTCAACTTTGATTTCAAAATATTTTACAAAGCACAAGGAGCTAAAAGTAATCAACAATCTCACATATTACATATCTTTCACTTTTTTTTCGAAGGTTAAAAAGGAATATTTTCGTAAACACATCAAAGAACTAAAACAAATATATTTTAATATTATGTTTTGATTTTAATTTTAATTTTTAATAATTATATTTTAATTTTTTTATTTATTTTAACAAAACATTAGATTACATAATATTTTATAATTTCATATTGTAGAAAACTTTTCAATAACAAAGAAGAAATAAAATTAAAAAATATAATAATATATATAGGAACTAGTCCCCTACAAATAATAATTTCAGTCGCTAGTATCCTGCAACGCTTCTATTAGCATTTCCCAACCCCAAAAATTAACCAATATTTGAACAAAAACTCCAAAAAAATTAATCAGTATTTAAACAAAACCAAACTCCAAAAAGTGAAGGAAAGGACATATGTTATTTACAACCCGGTCAAAGCATCTAAACCCTTAACAAAATTATTCTACTGCAATATCTTAAACATCATGTTTCTCTAAACCCTTAACAAAATTATTCTACTGCAATATCTTAAACATCATGTTTCTTCTATGGATGACTATTCATTAAATGTTAGATATACCTTCAGCCAACATATGATCTAGATGGATTTTACTGTTAAACTAAGTAATCAAGGTTAAACTAAGTATTCAACAGTGGACAAATGTCGTTTCTATGTGAGTCTTAACTTGGGCAGCACGGCCTCACCGTTTACGTTTCCTTCATAAATTAATAGTTTAATTTTTCTAATATAAATGCTTTAATTATAAAAGTTAATTTTAATTAAAAAAATGATTTTATTTTAATGCCAGATAATATTTAATTTTTTAATAGTTAAATTCGTCAAATTTTGTTTTTTCTGAAATAATTAAATTATTGGTTAATAAATATCATAAAATAAATGCAATATACATTCAAAGTAATATCAACGGTCAACGGTCAATGAAATATAAAGTAATATCAACGATCAACTTTCATAATGAAGAAATTTTATGAAGTTATAATATTATAAAATTGCACAATTGAAGAGAAACAGAGTAAGCTACGTTGGAAACCCCATAATACAAAAAATGGATAGAATTCAACTTTGAAACAATCCACATAACAAGAAATAAAAATAAAGTGGAAAGCGTGCCCTGCTTAAGTTAAATCTCCGACAACCTAACCTCTAGCTCGCAGCTGCTCTCCTCTTTTCTGATTTCCTCTCCAGGCTCGCGAAATCAAACTTACGAAAAAAAAAAAAAAAATCCCACAACGTAGCCTCTAGCTCGCAGCTGCTCTCCTCTTTTCTAATTTCATCTCCACGCTCGACATCAAAGCGTTCTCATTCCCATATAATGAACGGAATGGATTCCAATAGATTTTCATCGTGTTGATTAAGTTTGAATTTCGCATAATGTCATTCACGAAGGTAAATAATACCATTATAAGTCCTCCCTCATGCTACACTCTTCAGTTTTGAATTTTTGTTGTAGGCGCAGCATGCTTTATGCTCACGCTTTTTAATTATTATTTTTTTTAATACTTTTCAATGGAGAATATATATATAGATATATATAACTTTTGAATTACACCACCTATCATTGATGATGGCAAATAGTACCGTTACATGAGCTCCTTCATGCCGCACTTTTTAAGTTTTCACTTTCTCCTGTAAAGTCGGGATGCTTCATGCTTACGCTTTTTAATTAATGGTTTTAAACGTTTTCACCAATATTTTAAATAGAATATATATAATAATTCGCTACTATCGATTTTGACTCATCATAAGAAAACAACCATGGATAACTAACAAAGTTGTTCTCTCTTTAAAGCCTTGACCACATCGGGAGACACATGTTCAAACACGGTATTCTTCGTAAAGTACGCCAACATTTCAACTTTGATTTCAAAATATCTTACAAGAGGCTAACTTTTTCCTATGTTGTCAACCTTACCTTGTCAAAAGTTTTTTCTCATCTTATTTTTGGTCGTTCGAACACAGCTAAAGCCACGAACCATTTTATACTAACCAGTGTGAAAGTCTGAAGCATTTGATCGTTCGATCCTCTTTCACAGAGTTGTGCCTTGGCTTGATTTTTCATGCTCGAAGTACCTATGATTTTGGAAGCATGACCAAGGAGACAAAAGCAGGAAGAGCTAGGAGAATACTATTTGGAGAGGGCTCCACTTACAAAAGGTTAATCGATTGATACCATGAGATAAAAATGGCATATTTTGGTAATGGATGATCTTTTTATCTACCATTAATAGTGTAGGTACTCTTAAAAATGTTAAAGAAATTGTTTAATAACACATTAGAAAATCTCTAATTCCATCCTATTTGTATTTGTAAGTGTTTCATGCATTTTCTTATGTGCATCATCAGATGAAGTGTGAAACACCAACCTTCTGCAATAAGCCCAACCTGGGAACTTAATTCTTCCACTATTTATATGATTTTTTAGGATAAAACTATCTTCCATTCGTTCTAGTTCTGCAACGCAATCTTCAGTTCCTACAAACGTTGCCATAGGACGTTCAATTCCTCTTAAACCTTATGATAATCCTTGAAATTTAAAAATGAGATTACCTAATTAATTTTTTTTAGTTGTTTGCCATAGATGCTACTTTTTATTCTCAAATGTAAGTAATAGTATCACCTATAGACACCATAATACATTACAATTTAAATGGGAGTCAAATCTACCCAACTAGTTGTTCTGAGTGTTGAGTGCATGCTGGAACGTATCTTCCATCCCACCCTTGCCTCTTTCTCTATTCATATGTGTTCAGTGACGAAGAAAAAGCATCAGGGTTCAAGTTATTGACTTGTTTTATTATACAAGTTGATATTAGAATCTCCTTGGTGCCTCAGAAGCAAATGCACCCTTATTGGCCATCATTGCTCTTATCATGCTGCGAGGTATGTTTCTTCATTTATTCAGCTAACTCATTGATTCTTAGCCATATATATATGAAGAATGTTCAAAAAAACCTACCTATAAATGTATTGCAAACGCCGGCGTGCTAAATTATCTTATGTTTGCATGTCTTATAAAAACCTTTATAAAAACCTTTTTTGGATCATCACTACCTACCAAACACATATGTTGTGATCTATATAAATTTTTTACTTATACTTCTTTGTATTCAACAATCAGTTTGAAAACTAAACTGTGAACTTCTTGATCAAGATCACTCTAATAGAGAGATATTTTATTGTTAGGAGCTCTAGGTGTTTTAGACCATTTGATCCTGTGGACGTCATTACAATTCCTTCAATTCTTCAAAAAGAAGAAGACACTCTTGTCCCAAAAAAGACCACAACAATTTCTCACACTACATTTCACTCATTTTTATGTTATTAAAAATACATTTCACGGCAAATTACTAAAACTAACATATTTTAATATGTATTGTTTTTTATTTTTTTAAATTTTAGTTTAAATAATTTCAGCTCGTGAACATTACATTATATAATGTTTTACATCACGATTTTCATACTAAGCTATATGAATCTGCATTTCATTTAAAAATTTTAATATTTTTTATTCGTTATATGTAAATTTATTTTTTTATTATTTAATTTGATTTTATTACACTTTCTTAAAATATTAATTAAGATAGAATTATTTTCTTTTCAAAACTACAAAATTCTACAAAAAGTCAAATATTTTAAAATATAAACCTTTTTAAATTTATAACAAAAAGTTTATATTTAATACTTAGTAGAGATCTATGCTATTTCTTAATAATATTATTTATATTATATATAAATTTCATATCTAGGTACATAACAGTATTCTTAAATTTTAATTTTACTAAAATATAACTACAAATATTATATATATATATATGAAAATTGTTTATGGTAAAGACTAAGCTTTATTTGTTTATTAATTGAATTTAATAAAAGAGTTTTCAAATATTATAATTTTAGATATAAATTATCATTATTTAAATTTTTTTCATATAATAATTATATGAATTTCTAATTTAGAAGTATTTTTTTATTTTTTTAATAAATACAAATTTATAATATTACAAAATTTGTTATTTTTATCATTATTTTTATTGTTTTTCATTTTTTTTCAAATTCAACTACTTTATGTTTTTTATCATTATTTTTTTAGGTTTCACTGTATTATTTGTAAAAGCTTGTAATATAATTATAGGACTAAGTGGATCTCAATTAGATAATACACGATCGAATCAAATATGGATGGCAACAATACAGTATAATAAAGTCCTTGAAGAAAAATGGTCTGTAATCAAATAGGCTAAGTAGAAGAATAATATGTAAAACCGAGAATATTTATGCACTTAAACTAATATTATAAAAACCTTGAATCTTGGCAAGAACCCTTTATATTATTACTTCCCTAAAAGAACAGGATATTGTTAAAAATTTACTGCAAAAATAATAAATAATTTCTGAGATGAAAAAACATAAAATGACCAATCACATAAACCATAAAAACAAATGTTTATTTGGGTAAACTCCAACTCTCACTTCATTAGCCTTGGCCAAAACCCTGGACAACTAGCCAAGTGGCTCTTGAACCTTCACAACTTGCCTCCCTGATCTCACATTACAATGAATTCCTCTCAACCTCCTTTTAGAGGGTCAATTACATGCAATACCATGTACAAAAAACTGTGGACGGAAACAATGGGTGCAGAATACCATGTGCCCAAAACCATGAGTACACAATACCACATGCCTAAACCCTCTACTGTTAGGCTTGGTTAAATTTATCTTTATTCCCAAGTCAAGTTTACCTAAAATTCCCCCCTTAAACATTAACTTGGGGTCTCCTTGACTATATCAATCCAAACATGCCAAGTGAGTGAATACTGCTCAATTTGGTAGTTATCCCCCTTAAGGTTTATACCCGGGGTATTATTTAACCAATAATTCCATTATGACCTAGGTCTAACCTAGACTTTACCGCCAATTACTCAAGGACACACATGCATATGCCCATGTATATGCAATAATTGACTCCATTGTGTATTTTGTTCATTGTTACTCTCTTTATATCGCCATCCTCTCAACTTCACAAACTGCAATTGATTCTTTACTCAATCATGTACCACCAGATTATGAAGAATTTGATTTACACATTTCATCAAATCCTTTGTTTGCATTCAAAATCCCACACTCCGACTTTTTATAGTGTGCAAATCTCTCCACCCACTAGGCCAATACAAACCCTTAGCAATAGAAGTGTCTCGTTAAATCCATTATTTGGTTGTGATACCACGTGTAAAATTTTTATTGCAGATATAATAAATAATATCCAAGAGGAACAAACATAAAATGACGAGAAGAAAACACATAAAACATAAACACAAATTTTTATCTAGGAAAACCCCAACTTTGGGAAAAACCCTGAACCCAATGAAATTTCATTAGCCTTGGCCAAAAACCTAGCCAACTGACCAAGTGAGCCTTCACAACTCACCTCCCTAGACTTACATTACAATGAAGTCTTATCATATTTTATAGGCTCCATTATATGCAATACCTTGGGCATAAACCCATGTGTACATAATACCACATGCCCAAAACTCTACTATTAGACTTGGTCAACTTTATCTCTATTTCCAAGACAAGTTTACCTAACACAAAACATAAAATATCTATATGGATAGCATAAAATTCTTACTCGAAAAATTATTCCTAAAATAAAATAAAAATTAAAACCCAATGTAATTTTCTAGAATAAATTAAAATCCCAAACATTAAACAATAATGAAAATAGGTTAGCAATTATCACTAAGATTGATATCGTCACATGGGGTGAATGGGATGAAACTAGATAACTCCAACATTCAAACAACTAAGGTGATTGGAGATCAATTATCATACTAAATGATGAAAGGGATAGGAAGAAATCACTATATAACAAAACCAACCCCACATTCATCTGTAAACAATTAGCCTAGAAAAAAAAATGCCAAAGGTAATTTTATAAAAACCTTTGTGGTAGAAAAATAAAATGGAATTAAAACAAAATAATAATATATACACGCACTAGTTCCCTACAACTCAATCTTTCTTAGGTCTCTTTGTATTGGGTCTTGAAGATGAGTTGCTAAACCAAAAATTTGCTGACAAACTGTTCAATAGAAGGGAAGACGAAACCTTTACACTAAAAAAAATAAGTAAGTCGAGTTAAAATCATCATAATCTCAATCACTGGTGCCCTGCAATGCAACTATTCCCATTTCTCAATGAATAATCAATATTGGAACAAAGCCAAACAATAAAAACTCCAAAAAGTGAAGGAATAACACATGTTACTTAGAACACCTGGGTCACAATATCTTAACCCTTCACAAAATGTTTCTACTATGCATGACTACTCATTTGATGTAAAATATACCTTAAAACAACATAGGTCGTAAATGTATTTTAGCTTTAAGTTAAGTAGTTAACAATAGAAGACAATCATTTCTATATATATCTTAACCTGCACAACACGACCTCAACATTAGCTTCATCGCTCACTTATATTTCGATTCTTCTTTGCATCTAAAATCGTTGAAAAAATTAATAAAATATAAAATGAATACATACTGGTATTAGGATTAGTACAAAAATATTAAAATAAATTTTACATAACTTAAAGAGGCCGTTGTGATTGAAAAGGGACCATGCATTAAACCCTAAACAACTTCAAAACTGTAGAGTGTTTTATTTACAACGAAGTTCAGAAGCCATGAGTGACTGGGTATTGGATTGGAGGACAATGTCACACAAATCACACTATGATATCTTTATTCATCACAATCCTTAAAAATATATACGACATAAAACACTCACTTTGACACATCTAGATTACAACTACAACTCATACATTGGAAATTACAAATTCTAGATTGACACTTGGGAACTCACAATGAAAACTCACAGAAACACATGAAAGAATTACTTCCAAGACCCTCCCTTAATGCTAACATGGAAAACATTGAAAACACATATTACAACAATAAATGGATCATTTTCATATTTTTCTGACATGGTCATCACTAGCACTCATTTCCACTCTGAAATCTCAGAGTTTATTATTCTTTCTTCACCAAAATTTCATGCTTCCCACTTGATCCATTTAAGACATAACTCCTTCAGACCTTTATTTATGTATTTTTCTAAACTAACACTATTCAACCTACAGAAGCGCAATGGGCGAGTCTTGATTCTGAACCATCTTATGGAACCATTAGAGGAAATTTCAGCCCAAAAGTGGACTCCTAAGGAAAAATAATAAAATAAGATAGTCGAGATAATTGAGCTACTCTTAAAAATGGTTAGCGTAACCACCCACCCCATGCCACACCTTTAAGTTTATTTTGAACAAAACATTACATAAAATTTTAGAACTTCATAATATGAATTTTCATTTCTTTTCTAAAGTTTAACCTTTTGGTTTGTTATGTATAAATTTAATTATTTACTATTTAATTTGATTTTGTTACAATTTTTTATAATATTAATCTAAAATATTAATTATTCATATTAATAACTAAATATAATACTATTTACATTGTATATAAATTTCACATCTCTATGTCTAATAATATTTTTATTTTAAAATTTATTAAAATATAAGCATACATATATCTACATTTATATATACATATTTCTTAATTTTTGAATATAAATTTTGATGTGATATGCATAACATTGATGTTGTATGTGTGTAAGAAAAAGATTTTATGGTAAGGATTTAGCTTTATATATTTTTTAACTGAATTTAATACCAAGGTAGATCTAGAGTTAACTCTAGATCTAACTTTGGGTCTACAAAGGCCCGGAGAATCTCTTTTCAATGTAAAAGTTGTTTACATCACAAGATATTTGAGAATCTCCTTTCACTCTGAAAGTTGTTGTTGTTTGCATTTGAGAGGTAGATCTGGAATTAAGATGGACACGGTTCTATTATTAATCATCGTTATAATTATTATTTTTGTATTTTTAATTTTATATAATTTTACCAAGTCAAAATATTTTATTGATAATTATTCTTATTAATTATATTTATAATTTTAATTTAATTTGATTTTACCGAGTCAAAATGTTTATAGTACATTACAACATCTCAACATACTAGGCTTAGACGACCTCTCTAGGCTATTACTTTTAACCTTTTATTATTTTTTAATTGAGCCAATATGTAAATGTTAACAAACATTTACACTACTAGGACATCTCATCCATAGCGCCTTTCTTTTAGATTTAGTTTAAAAAAAATTGTAAAATAAAATAAAATAAAAATATCTATAAAATATTTTGGTTCTAAAATAATTTATTTTGATAAGCCATGATACTGTTACAAAGCTTATTTACAAGTTAATAATGTTCATGATAAAATGTGGTTGAATATCTATGGTTAAGAATCTTGATACATTGTATGTTTACTCTAAGTATTAATCACATAACCACTATTTGAGTTATGGTTTATGGGTATGTGGTATTTATAAGCCCTGTATTGGGACATGGTATTGTAAGAAAGGTATTTAGAATTTATTTTAAGAAACATTATTTAGAATTTAATAGCATACATTGTAAACACGGGTGAATATTCATGGTTAAGAATCTTGTTATATTGTAAATATTAAAATTTTATGTGTTTATTGATTAAATTTAAATATTGTTACAGAACAATTACTTTAATTTATATGGAAAAATAGATTTTAATTTATAATTACTATTTATATCTTATATACTCTACTGTCATAAGTATATTGTGATTTTCTTTTATCTAAAAAACAAACTAAATTACAATATTAAAAAAACGAATTTAAAACTATTTACATTTAAAGTGTAACATCTTTTAATATATTCTCTATCTTATGAATTTTTTAACCAAAAATGGTTTTAGTTATATCAATAAATACAAATTTATAATAATTTTTTAACAATAAAAATTTTAGTTGTATTAATAAATACAAATTTATAATATCACAATACTTGTTATTTTTATTACTATTTTATTTTTACTATTATTTTAATTTAGCAACATTAAATTCTTTAATCATAATTTTTTTTAATTACGCTGTAAAGCGTCCTTTTTGAAAAAAACTCCTCCAGCTTCCACATGTACCATTGTGCAACATTGATTTTGACGTTAGACAATTGAAATAGCGTCTACCTTCAGATTAAATGTTGTTCTTATTAATTATTTACAGAGGAAAACTGTTTTATAAATAATCGACTTCATCCTCGCTCGGTTATATTTTGATTTTAAATAGCAATTTAATTGGTAACTTGTAGAACCAGCCACTACAATGACTTAAGAAATGCGTTGAAAGTTTCTATTATTGTTAACTCCTTGAGACTAAACAATACAACACATCATAAAGGTGTTATTAGCTGTTCTCATTACTGTTACTCCCATCAAAATCTGTAGGAGTCACATCATAACGTGATGTTTGTTAAGTAGTATTGCCTTTCACCATGATCATGGACATGGGTAACATGGATGGTATCAGCAGCATTGTGATTGCGAGGAGGGATCTACTTCTTGAGTACAAAACTGGGAATGGTGAGGAAAGATGGTATATTGTTTTCATTAGTCTACACAATGGAAAATTGGTAATCCATTATGAAACATCACCAGAGAAACAAGACAAAGAGTTGGATTTGGCAGAGTTCAAAACAACAGAGAATTTGTATGCAAAGTTACACCGCCCCTCCATGTAGCTTAAAGATAAAGAGTGCAATAAGGTGATGTCATTGTGGCATGTATTGGTCACTTACCTAGCACCATCTCACCATGGACGTCCGCAAAAAGAAAATGTTAGCATTCCTGATGCATGTGGGTACAAATATTTCGATGCTCGTATTGAGGAGGTCAAATTACTCTAGTATTTTCTTTCAAGAAATAAAAACATTGGTTTTAATTATAAAACAAATTTGCATATAAATGAGTTTTTTCCTCTTTTCACCTTGTTTCTTCAATGAAGTTACAGAAACTTGTTACTTCTATCATGGCTTCATAACATGATGTTTCCAAACCCCTGAAAACGACCATTTTCGAAAAAAAAATATATGATCTACCCAACTCTAAGTTGTATCTATATTTGGACAATTTATCTACCTCACTGTTTTGGTCTCTATGGGAAATGGTTTCCCTTTTGAAACCGGCTTTGAATCCGGATCCCCCTCTCTAGGCCATCTATTCAATTCATTGTTCTTAAGGTATTTAGATTTTATTATTTGATGCCATAAGCCATCTCCACAAAATCTCCCCCATAAATTCTTTAGCAACAAAGCCAGATTAAAACACTCTAAGTCTTTGATGCCCAATTGCCTTTATCCACCTATTTAGGGAGAAACTTCTAAATGAATTTTCCTATGGTGCCTTGTAACTGCCCAAAGAAAAGGTGAAATGATAGAGTTGATTATGTTTACAATCCCCTTCCGCAATTTACAATACAATCCAGAGAAAAAAATATATAAGACTTATACCAAAAAAAAAATTAAAAAATTAAACTATATCCTTTCAATCATTATTTGTATTGTTATTAATATAAATTTCTATTTATAAATTATAACCCAATGCCTTAAAACAATATCATTCATTGAAATTATAAAATTTTGAATCTTTATTAATAAAAAAAAGATAATGAAAAGTGGTTATATTTTACTTTTAAATGGCTATTTGTAGAACTAGCCGCTACATTGACTTAAGTAACACGTTGAAATTTTCTATTGTTGTTAACTCTCTGAGACCAAATGGTACAACACATAATAAATGTGGTATTAGTTGTTTTGATTACTATTACTCCCATCAAAATCTGCAGGAATTGCATCATAAAGTGATATTTGTTGAGTAACATTTCCTTTCACCTTCATCATTGACATGGGTAACATGGATGGTAGCAACATCATTGTGATTGCGAGGAGGGATCAACTTTTTGAGTACAAACCTGGCTACAATGAGGACAAATGGTATATTGTTTTCATTAGTCTGCATAATTAAAAATTGGTAATCCATTTGGTATATTTAAAGTTTTTACAAAACCCAAAGAGAAAAACGCAAGTAAAGGAGGGACTGTTGCATTGTAATTGCAGTAAAAACTAAACCAAATCACACTTTCAATTATTATCGTGATGATCAGGGCAGGCACAATTCAACCCATTGATATAAATGAGCATTATTATTATTTTTCATTCAATTTCAAAGAAAATGGTGAGGAGACTCTATTGGTCAAAATATTTCATGAAAGGGATGAAATTTAGAAATATGCACAGATGAGAGTATTTATTACAGGCTTCAGTATTGAGGAACTGTATTGCCCACAAAGAGTTGATGTAATGGATGAGATTCAGAAATATGCACATATCGGAGAAATTCTAACAGCTTAAGGATTGAGGAAATCTTTTTTCACGCCATGGATGAGATTCATAGATATTCACAGGTCTTACAGTTTCAGGATTGGATGTTTGCGCTAAAGGTTCCTTCAATCCCTTTCTCCTTTTCTTCTTCTACTCTCACAGTTTAATTTCTTTGTTGTCTATCATTTTCAATTTTTCTTAAATATTAATTTGATTAATTTACATCTGCTCCAATTTCATACAGATTAGAGGTATATCTATTTTAGGGTAGGAACAAGTTTTTTTTTGTAAGGATGAGAACTTGTAGAGATAGGTTTAACGATGACTCAATTCTAGTTTGATAGAATTTTATTTCATCTTAGTAAATTTTGTGAATTCTGGAAGTAGACTTTGTTACCAGGAATCTAGAAAAATGTAAGCGGTGAGCTCTAATGCTGTTGTTAGTGAGCCTTTCGTCATCATAGTAAATATTTTGTTTGAAACCACAACATGTGGGATCATACGTCACTTTGTTTCCACTTAACTTAAACAACAAACGAATATTGACTTTTCGGATTTGAATGTGGCCGACAAATGGCACTGCCAATTCCTTGCTCGAACTTTTAATCTCTACAAACTTTCCAACTTTTTTTTAAAGCAATATGAGCATGTTATATTTATATGTTTGAAATACATACTATTTGATGATAGTTCTTAAAATCCAATGTTCAATAAATGATTAGGATTACAAATAATTCATAATTATAGTTAAGTCTAGTATTATTATTTTTTATATTGCTAAAATATATAATAGTTCAATTAAAATATGAAAAATAATTGTATTTTTTATATTCTCATGGTCTTTTAAATATTTATATGTATTTGTGGTATATGCTTTTAAAGTGTTTATATTTTTCAAGTATATATTCGGTGATAAGTTGTTATTCTTTCTGGTGTTGATCTAATCTCTTTTTTCCTATTGAAAATCTATTTTTTCTTACTTCGATAGTTATGGTTCTTAGAGAAGAAGTGGTTATAACTAATCAAACAAATCACTTTCTAAACTTTTTTATGTTTATTACAGAATAAATGGTTATACTAATCAAAGACCTTAGTTTCTAAACTTCTTGAATGATGATATTTCATCTTAGGACCATTGTTGGAGTACAGAGTACTTCAAACAAGTACCTCACCTTATGGGTCACCTTTACCATAGTGCCTAGCAATACATAAACCAAAAAAACATTGTGCAAAATAACTGATACTTATCTTAAAATAATATTAACATATGTAGTTGTAACCAAATTATGTAAGTGAATAGCCCAATCATGTAACACATATTCCTTTGATAAATGTGATAATGTATTTTTTAAATTGAAAGGGTTATTGAGTTCTTTAAGGTGTTTATATATTCTCATAGTAACCCATTAATGTTCATGTATTTTTATTGTTGTCACATAAATTAATGTTCATTTCTTTTGAGTAGCCATTGAGGATGCTCTTGTCTTTTTAATGCTATTATGTAAATTAGTTTTCATTTATTTTCAATGATATTTGTAAAGACTTGTTGAAGCCTAGAAAATCTCTGCTTCAAACATTGGGGAAAACCACCCGGTGGGGACCTTAGGACAGCTCCTTTTCCGTTTGGTATGGTGGCTCCGATTGGATTTAAAGGACCAGTTTCCTTATAACTAATGGGTTGGTGATGGGTTGATTTGAATGAGTGAAAGTGGGACTAAATTGACTGAAATAAAACTATCTAATAAAACTATCTAATTTAAACTAAATACTGATAAAGAAATTCTAACACTAACCCAGGCAATTATATGTGAATACAACTTAAGATTATTCCAATTTAACAATAACCATAAAAATGTATTATCATTTAAATCGAAATGTGCAGAAACAAATAAAGATAAATCTATTTAAGAAATTAGACAGAATTGTATTAGCATATTGCATTCATCATAATATATCATCTACATATACTTATGAAAAATAACATTTCAATTATACTAAAAAATGATATATATAAAGAAACGTTATGAAAACAAATATCTGTAAATGATAGCAAATTTTAAAGCGAATATCATAAAACAAAAGAAATCAACAGTGAACAGATAGAAATACCTTATTCATCTTGAAAGCTTTCAAATGGATTCTGATACTCTAATCCAGTAATTCTGATATAAAATCAAATTCCAAGGTACAGAAATGCAACACTTCAAAGATAACTCCGAATAAAATCACCAGATGTGATCCTTTTAAAAAATATATAAGTCAGTGGAGTACAGAAATGTAATCTCCAAGTCAAAAATATTAAGATCCAGGACCCTTCTCTAAATGCATGAGAAGGGTTTAAATACTACTTAGCTAAATCTAAAAATAGTCTATTACAAAAAATTAAGGATTCGGTTTAATGACCGTCCTTTTCCTAGGCTAAAATACAGTAAAATTAAAACTAAATCTAAAAAATAAAGATTATTAACTAACTATTTATGAACTTGATCTTTAAACTTGCAGGCATCTAGCATAGTTTTGAGAAGATGTGGTTGACCGACTTCAGAATTCAACTGTCCTGAAAAGATAGAGTCGGAAAGTGTAGGCGCAATCTTCTCTGTAGAATTGATGATACAATTAAGCGCACTGTGCTGACTGTGTGGCTTCACTAAGTATGTCCAGTAAGAGTCCCAATTTAATCTTGTCAGCCCTTGGATTGATCTTGCTCTTTCTTCTGCTTTTTGCCTTCACTCCGTTTGCAGTTGATGTGCTTGTGGGAGATATCCTGGAACAGTTTATGAAATCAAATTAGCTTTGTGTAAATTATCATTTACACAATCAGTAAGAGTGTTTTCCGCTGTAGCCACCTCCTCTGCTGCCTTCTCTACCCTTCTGATTTGTGCATCCCAGTTATTGAACAGTATTTCTTTATGGTTTTCATTAATAATGGGTGCACCAGCTTTTCTGCCTTCTTCTGTTTTTTTCCATACCAAATAATCATTGATCTTTTCGTTAATTAAATCTTAATCATTTCGTAAATCTACGACATGATTTGTGATTTTATCACTCTCTTGGCAAAAAGAATTCCATTGCAAGATCTTTTGGCATAACACTTCCTCTTGTTGCAGTAGTTGATTGTTTAAAGAGATAGTTTCTGAAATGAATTCTGGAAGCTTAGGATCATCTTTGTGCTGATCTTGGATAATCTGTATTTGTTTTTATTTATCAGCCAAGCTTTTTTGATGTCCTATTTGCATTTCTTGAAGTTGTTGTTGTAACTCTTCAAGTTTCAATTGTGCTTCATTATTGGCCTGTACCTGTTGCAATTGCTGTTGTAGAACTTTTATCTATTCTTATTTTTCATTCAACAAGAGTTGTATCTCAAATGATTTGTCAATTGTTGCAGAAGCATAAGCCCCTGTCATTTGAGATAACTTAGTAAGATTCTCAGTAGGCTCTGTGGAAGGATCCTTCTACAAGACATCTAGTTGTTCTGCTTCAGTAGCAATTGCACCTTCTAACTTTCTCTTTTTTCTCTGTTTCTTCACTACTGCTTTGTATTTTGGGCTTTAGAATACATCTAGAGGAGGAATGTCCTCTACATTAAGTACAATTTCAGAGGAGGGCGTGATAGGTATGTGCTCAGTTACTGTGGCTGTGCTACTTATTCCTGTGCTCAAAACTTTGGTTGTTTGTACAGGGGTCTGTACATTATGTCCTTCTACATTAATCAATTGGTTAAAGGTTTCCCATTCTTTGTCTAATTCAATGGTGACTGGCTGTTGCTGTACATTGGTTGGAGGAGGATTTGTCTGTTGAGAAGTCAAAATTTGCTGTTGAGGAAGTTCTTTCGATTGCGCAGAATCTTTCACTGATTCTTCAATTTTGTCTTCCTTTTCATTAGACTTATTGGAATGTTCATAAGTCTCTCTGTCAGATTTTGACTTAGATTTATCAGTACTTGAATTGTCGTTAAGACTAACACTAGGAGTTTGTTCCCTTGCGGGTTCCAAGCGTAGATTTTCCAAAGGAATATCAGTTAGTCTTCTTTCTCTGTAAAGTTTGAATTCCTGGAATTCCTCTGGAGATAACTGCATTTGAGCTGAACTCAAAACTTCTTTAAATGAACTTCTTGTTTGGAACATATCATCAAAAAGGTCATGTTCCCCGGAAAATTCCCTTACTCTGATTGCATTGGTAAAATTCTTAACAATATTATTTGGGTCAAATAACCTTCTCGAAAATGTGAATAGTTGTAAGCATGTAATTTTGCTTACTTCTTTGAATGCGTGCCCAACATCAAACAGTGAAAATGTTTCACAGTTTACGGGAAATTGTGGCCAAATGCCTTTCTTCTTCTCTTTTAGTTCCTTTGTTAAACCTCCTTGGCCATAGGTCTGATAAGCAATTTCCCGAGCTACAAGTCTATCTGGAACATATAGGGGTAAAACATGGGGGGAAGCAGAACTTCCAAAAACCCTAACATAAGTGAACAATTCTTCTCCAAACCATCTCGCGACAGGGAGAATGTCGACCTCTGTTTTTGGGGATAACCTTGGGGCATCCTTATTATGCAATTTTCTGTACAATGGCAACATTACACGATGGAAAATTTGGTAAAAATGGGGGACAAATTTAGACTCCCATAGTTCCTTATGGTACACATGAATAGGCAAAGGATCATGGATATTCCATTGCCAACCCATCACAGGGAATTTAGAGACAAAACAGATAGTGTCCATGACATAAGAAGATAAATAAAAAGGCAGATAAATCCGCTGAGAAACATTTCTTTTGGACCGGTAATGAAAAATAGCAGTGGTCAAATTATCAGATAAGATTTTGGCACAGTCTACAATTGTAGAATTAACGGCAGCATTCAACAAAGGGAGCCATTCAGGTAAGATCATATTTATGTTAGGCTTTCCAAAAAGCTTGCATAACATGGCAGCAGCAAAACAATAAGGAAAGGTAAGTGAACCAGTACTGTACATACCATGTTTGTTTTTCTTCAACGGTTCATCTCTTTTGGTCCACTCCTGTGTGCATTCTAGTCAATTACCTAAAATAGAAATTTACTACTCCGCCCAATGAGACTACTCCGATTTTAAATGCAGACATTTGATTGGGCTTGAAGGCCAAGTAATGTAGTTACTGTTTATTGTATTCAAATAAACTGAAAACGGATACATATTTAGAAGGTCAGCAGGTCAAGTCTGATCTTTGGCTAATTTTAAATGCAGAGGTTTGATAGGGCTTGAAGGCCAAACAATGTTGTAACCTTTTCTGACCTCCCAAGTCTCGTAGAGAATCTGTCTCTTACTTACGAGTGAAACTCTAGGGTCACGACTCATCTATTGAGAACCAACTGTAAAAGTAATACATTGCAGGTTTCTCCACATACGACGTCTTTTTGACTATATGCTCAGTACCCAAAGTACTATCAGTTGGTTGAATTATCTGAGGCAACTGCATCTTGCAGATTTAACTTACATCCAATAGCAGGACAATTGCAGAATTTTTATTCTAAATCCACAACTAAGTTGTCTATAATAGAGATATTACGAATGGAAAATTATGGCTGTTGATTTGTTTTGAAGATTTTCTGAAAGCCAGTTATGTTGGAGCTGGTATTGTGCCTGGTTCTTCTATTTCTGGCAATTATGGTAGGGATAGTTAATGGGTGGTCATGGAAACCCGAGTGGGCTAGATTTGTATCGCTGGTAATTAGGAGTATGTTCAGATTTGTTTGGAATGCCCCACCTAGTTTTGGCGCTTGTCACTTTTCGTCTGTTCTACCTACCTCATTAGCTTTTCCACAGCTGAGGAAACACTGGGATAGTTTGAGAGCTAGGAAGGCCAAAGCTTTATATTGAGGCATTTGCAAGTTACCCAAGAACATGTCTCGATGTCCATTGTCTATGTTCCTTGTGCTTCAGGTGTTATGCAAGGATGGGCAACAATTGCAATGGGTTTGTTGTCTAGAATCATCTCGTGGTTCACAATGATGGTTTTGCATAAGATATCAACCTTATTACAGAAGGTTGATGACACTCTCGGTGTATTCCATACTCATGATGTTGTAGGAGTATTGGGTGGTGCACTAACTGGTCTTTTCGCAGAGCCTGCTCTATGTTCACTCTTCTTACCAGTCACAAATTCGAAGGGAGCCTTCTATGGAGGTCTGGGTGGGGTGCGGTTCCTTAAGCAGCTAGCTGGAGCATGTTTTATAATAGGTTGGAATGTTGTAGCTACAAGCATAATCTTGTTGGTGATAATCTTGGTGATCCCATTAAGGATGACAGATGAGCAACTTCTGATTGGAGATGATGCAGTTCATGGTGAGGAAGCTTATGCTCTGTGGGGAGATGGTGAGAAATATGATAACACAACGCAGAGGGCAGGGTTCCAGAGGAGTAACAATTGAACTATGAGGAAGTTTGGTCTCTATTAGAGACCACATTCTAATTGTTCCAACCTCCAAGAAATAGCGTTATCCTATAATCGTCTCAGGGGACGTTTGTCATCTTCTATCGATCACCTCTCTACAAACATGGATGTCATATACTTGGGCAGTAATGAATTGACTGGAGAAATACCTCCATAGATTTGAAACCTAACTGGTTTGACATTGCTTGATTTAGACGAGAATTCTTTTACTGGGGAAATCCCTTCTTCACTTAATAAACTTCAAAAGTTGGAGAGGTTATATTTAGGATCTAACAATTTACAACCAACCATCCCAAAGGAAATTGGGCAAATCAGAAGTTTGGGGCTCCTAGATGTTTATTGAAATAATCTCTCAGGAAGAATCCCTAATTCTTTTGACCACCTCTTGCAGTTAAGATATCTAAATCTGAATCAAAACTAGTTATTAGGTAATATGCCAGCAAGACAAGGTAATTGTCTGAACTTGGAGCAGCTAGACCTATCATAAAATAGGCTAAATGGGTACATACCTCCAAAAGATGTCGGTCTTGCAAATATTGTTTTGTATTGCAACCTTTCAAAAAAATTATTACAGGGTCTCCTGCCTTTAGAAGTAAGCAAGATGACTATGGTCCAGGATATAGATATATATGCAAATCAGTTAACTGGTGAGATTCCAAGCTCACTTGGAGGCTGCAAAGCATTGAATTACATTAATCTTTCATGCAATGCATTTGAAGGTACAATTCCAGAACCACTATGTGAACTTCAAAATCTCCAGGACATATATGACATTATTAGCTTGGTCTCTTTCTGGATGGCATTGAATGTTTTTTCTAATAAAATTCATTTTAAATTATCTTGATGTTGCATAATAACTAGGAGAAAAACTCATGTCCGGCCAATGAGTTTTTGCTTTGTGCCAATGAGATGAAACAAAGTTATTATGCAGGGTTCTCCCAGTTATTATGCACAGAGCAAAAGCTCAATGCTCTAGAAGTATATGAGTTTTTTTGATAGTTTCATCTTTCATCCACAAATTAATGCTCTAGAAGTATACGAGATAGCTGACATATCAATAATTTATTTTTCAAGAAATTGTTTAGTGATATAATGAATTTATTGTAAAGGATATTTTGCCATATAAATATCATGATAATAATATATGAAAAGTATATTTTACATTATGAGTATCTTGATAATCATACAAGAAAAGTAGGGATAGATTGCCATATAAATGTCATGATAATAATTTATGAAAAATACTTCCAGTGTAGAATAGAATAATTTTTTCTTACAATAAGAAATGGGTTTATGTTTAAAGAAAATTTGAATTATTAAGTAGGGATTATGATGATATTTGAAATTATTGGGATTGGATATTATATTAAAAGGGATATATAGATGAATGTTTGAATTTATTAACTATTATAATATGAAATTCACTTTTGAGTCGAATCTTCTATCATTTTAAAATTCTTAAAAATATGGTTTTTTTTATGATATTGATAAGTGAGAATTTAAATGAAAAGTCATCCTAGAAGTGATTCAAAATGTTTTTTTAGTTGATTCGTAGCAATGTTGTAATGTGGAATCAAATATTTATTTAAGTGGATTCTAAACGAAGTTGTAATGTCATCAACCAAAAACCACATTTCCTCAATCTTTTGAAAAGGAGACAAAAACTTGCCTTGTCAAAGATTTTATCGTTTAAACTTAAGGTGGGAAAATGATCCATGTTCTCCAGTGCTATGGATGGGTCTTCAATGTGATGAAGAAAACGACGTTGTCTCTTTGTAAGTAGTAGAATGTCCATGGTGAATGACCTCAGAATCTTGAAAACCTCGAGAATATGTTGTGCACTAGTTATAATTGAAAAAAAGTAATATTCAGAACCAATAATTATCTAAAAAAAACTCAAGAAATTCAAGAACAAGATGTAAAATGTTTAATTTAAAATTAACAAGGAACAACTATTCACTCTACAAGGACCTCTCAAACATGAATCTGCAGGGACCAATATCTGTTGCATTTGGGGACCTTCTAAAGCTTCAAAACCTGTGCATGAAACTCAACCCTTGACTAAATGACAAATATAGTGATATATTTATTTTGTACTGCTTGTAACTAGAGATCCGGAGACTTATTTGAGTCAAACAAGTTATTTTTACTGCACTGCTTGTAACTAGAGATCCGCAGACTTATTTGAGTCAAAGAAGTTATTTTTACTGCAGGGATTTGCATAATAACTTAGTGACTGGACAAATTGAGAACTTTACTTCTCTCTCTCTACTTTAAACACTGTAAGCATTATTTTTTAATGGGATGCTGACCGCATATACATGTTCCGATCAACCTTTCATATGGAAGGTATTAAATGGTGTTCCGATCAACCTTTCAGATGGAAGGTATTAAATGGTGTTATATTGTGCAGGAACCTGAGCTTCAACAAACTAAATGCACCTGATCTAAGTTCCTTAACTAGCTTGCAGAAACTATGAATCCCATTTACCATATTCTTTTTATCCACGTTATATCTGTTCTTGTACCATATGTACATCCATGTTCAGCAGCTTAAGGAACTGCACCCCACCCTAGTGGGTCTTAAGTTTCATTATTGAAATGAACTCATTGTGGGTCTTAATTTTCATTGCGTTGAGGTGGAATTACAGGGATTCCACTGGTGTAAAGATCTGTTTTGGGCATTCCTTCTGTTCTTTTTTACGAGGAATTACAAGGATTTGGCTGGTGTTATATTTTACGAGGACATAGAAGTGTATGGAGTTTGGGTGAAACTCCAGTAACAGGAGGGGTTTCAGATTTAATACGAATAATTATTACTAACACTCATGCAAACACAAGTTTTGATTCCATGCAATGAATAGTTACAATGGTTGGGTGTTTCGAGATCACCATGTGAAAACACGCTTGATTCAATGAAACGATTAATCATTCAAGGCACGAGGTAAGGAGGGGTTGGAGAAGCCAATAGGCGGGCTTAACATGGCTTTATCTTCAGACAATCTCACAGGTTTTATTCTGGTTGTGCTATCTAGCGCTTTTATAGGAGAAAGTTTTATAATTAAGAAGGGACTCAAGAGGGCAGCAGGTGCCTCTGGGGTCCGTGCAGGTGAGTTCTACAAACATTATACATAACAAATGCGATATGCTATTCAATATGTATTATGGAGGTAAATTGAGCTTTTTGGGGTTAAAGTCCCCTCTTCCTAACCTCTTTTCTGTGATTTGACAGGAGTAGGAGGCTATTCATACTTACTAGAGCCTCTCTGGTGGATGGGCATGGTCAACAGTAAGTTTGCATTTCTTTTCTAAATGAATGAATGCTTCATATGAAACTCGCTAAACCCTGAAAGTTTGTATCGTTTACATTTTGTTCTGTTACGTTCTGGCTCAATGAACTGTGATGCTGATTAGATAATCTCAGAGCGTTTCTTAGTCTTCTCTTTCTCTGTTTTAAAACGGTTTCTGTTACAAAATACCAAAAATTCTCCAAAATATAATTACAAGGGAACTCCAAAATGGTTTCTTGGTTGTGGGGGAGCGAAACTGCTGTTAGTAAACTTTTCAAAAAGAGCGATTATCTCATAACGGTGCTTGTCTCAGATAAGGCAAGAGGCATGGAGATGCATCTAACGTGGCATGGAGATGCAGAGCAAAAGGAAAGACAGATAACAGGCTTGAGCGTGATGCATTACTTACCGGGTTTCGAACAGGAATTGCGAGGAGGTTTCAAACAGCAATCGGGAGCAATGGTGTTCGAACAGAAAGACCAACAGCAATCCCGGAGCAATCGGGAGCAATGGGGTTCGAACAGAAAGGCGAATAGCGATCCAGGAGCAATGCGCGAGGGAGCATTCCAGCGACGTCTGAGCGGAAGAGGAGCGAGAATGAAAATTAGAAACATACCCTCGCATTAGATTTTTCTGACAGAGATCCGGATGGTTGTAAGTTTCCATATCGGAGCAGATCAGGTTTCTGACAGATCGGGCTTCTGATAGATAGAATTTCCGCGGATGGGATGAATGTCAGAGGCTGGAGGAATTGCGCTGGACGACGAAGGAGCCGGATTTTTTTCCGACCGGTGACGGAAACCGGTTAATTCCTCCGCCCAGTTAGACTACTCCTCATTAATATAGAAGAAAATTTGGAATGCGCAATTTTTTTACATAAAGAAAAAATTTATTATAATTGTAGATTTATTAATGAATTAATTTATTAAAGACTTGAATCAATAAAATTTTGAAGTGATCATGGAATTTATTTATAACTAATTAATTTTCGGATGAAAATTATTAAGTTGAATATGTGATGTTTAATTTAACTGGTATAATTATTTTCATTATATATATATATATATATATATATATATATATATATATATATAGAATTTAGAATAAATTTAATATTTAATTTTATAATAGTTAAATTTAAGCAAATTATAATTTTTGTAAAAGAATTAAATTATCAATTAATAGATATTATAATATAAAAGTAAAATATATTATTAATTATGTGAAAATTATAAAAAAATTTAAATTCAAAATGACATTAAATTTTATAATGTAAGATTTTTTTTTTCAATTAGTTTATCAAAATATTACTGTATGTATCATTAAATTCAGTATTCTTTCCGTCTCACTCCTACTAAATTTGGGTAGAAGAACAACACCAAAGATTATTGCAAAATAATAAGAGTTTCTTAGAACCAAAAATAGAAAATACTGATATGCCGAGAAGACCTCTAAGATAAAGAGAAGCAAAAAACATCAATGGTATGAGGATTATTCATGTTATTACCCAAAATCTCTAGAAACCTTGGTTCTCCATGGACATGAAATCGATAACCCAGTTTTGTAAGAATGTCTCTCGCATCTCACGGAGCCCTCTATAGTGTAGCCTATAAATAAGTTCCTCTCTAGGGTCACATGTATGATTTTGATAGCCCCAATGATTTGCCTAACAAATCCTCCCCTTCAAACAACAATCATTATGACTACGAGCCATGAACAAATAATTTTGCATAAGTTTATGACCTGCACAAACACTTCATTCTCCCTACCACCTTCAGAAATTCCCATTCCCAAACTCACTAACAACCAATTCACCTACCCTCGTGCAAATAAACTTCCCACCTCCCATCACAAAAGATCGATATTGTGTATGCATGCATAACACATGCCAATTATACCTTAGTACAATTTTTGAGATGGAACTTTGGGATAATGATTATTCCCTCATAACATGGTTCATCCTTCCCCATTTGAGCCTCTCTTTCCCTCTTCATGATGATACTAAACTAAGCAGCCAAATTATTGGGATTTTGAGGTGGTTATTTTAGAAAAATTTCCAGGATGGGATCGTGACTACCCTAATTGGCTAGAAGATTCGTCGCTTCATTTCCCAATAATCTAGAATGGGCCATGATGATTTATTGAAAGGAGAGCACCAATAATTGGATTATGTTCAACAATATATTAAGGCGGAAACTCTTAAATAATTTTTGAACTAGAGATCTATTGATTACTTTCTTGACTGCATTTATAGCTAACTGCAAATACCAATCCACCTATATCTTGGTGTACCCCACTTTATGATCCAAGGATAAGGCTCTTCAAAGGACCTAAAATTCATCCATAGTGTTAATATTTTCTCCACAACATTTAAAAAAAAAGTGAATATGGTTACCATGGTCATCACGGACAAGACATCAATACCCGACTGGACCATTGTTTCCTTTGGAGGCCCTCTTGAGGTTTATCTTAATGAATCCATGGGGTGGGAGGGAGAAAAAATTTGGAGACGAAATAGGGTTAGTAAGTCGTTGTGGGCTATCGAAAGAAATTTTTATTTGGGATACCTCCGAATATCCACAAAATGCAATATTCCACACCTTCTGCTTTCCAAATAAAATTCCCTATGAATTTTATATCTTTGAATATTATTCTATTACATTATTTCTAGACATTCAATTGAGAAAATCCTAAAACCAAACCCCAATCCCTCTTCAAGATTGGATTTTTTAAAGGATATGAATCATGGCCCATAACGTCTCCTTATTTATGCAAGTGTTAAGAGAATGATCACACGTTTCCTCCTATTGTTGAAAAGAGGGGCACTAGGATGGGCCAACATAACCTTCTATTCACAGGAGATCCCATGTTAATAGTCACCACCTTCAAATTAACCAAAAGAAACTCATCACCTTCGTCCAAACCTTGCATTTCCAAACTTTCTACCAAAGAGGCTCCTTAGGGAGTTTTGAATGGCTTTCCAAAATTCCATAAGACTCATTGATAGTGAACGTACATTGGGATTAATATCTCCATTTCAACCTGTTTCCCCCTCTCAATACCTAAATATTTATTTCATTTCATTGTGTTTCTAAGATCTATAATTCCTAAGAAAATTGACCTTCATCTCAGTTCTCTTATGCCTTCCACTCTCGCCATTGATCGATATTTGATATATTCTTTCAGATTTTTTGACCATTGATGTTGATATGCTTGTGGTATATTCTTTGAGAATTCTTACCTATTCTTATCTTTCCAACCATGAAATATGTTGCTAGGATTCCTCCCAAAATTTGGTTGCAACCCCATATCTAATTTCCCAGATCATGCGCTCATATATAGGGTAATTTTATTCCAATGTAATATTCCATATCGATGTCCCTAGTGAAAACTCTCACTTCCTCGCCTTCTCTATTTGAGTATTGACCAGATTATATTTCCTAGTCCCTACTTCTTTCCATAGATCTTTACCTCCCTGAATCCATCTCTAACATAACTTTTCTCTCGTGGTTTTATTAATAATTTTAGGGTCCTGAAAACCTATAACCCCTCCCCATTTTAATAGATACAGCTTCTCCCAAGAGAAAAAAGTCCATTTGGGGGCTTGTTATTCCCCATGCCATAGGAATTTGTGGAGCCAGGAGATGATATCCTTGTCTACTCCTTTTGTAGCTGGTAGTATGGACAATTCATAGATAAAAAGAACCTATAAAATAACCTTGAGAAGCATAATGTACCTAGCAAGGTTCAATGCTCTAAATTTCCAATTCTCCAACCTTCTATAAACCTTCTCTTTGACCTCTTCATAGCATGAAACCTGCAAAGAAGGATACTAAGATATTTGACTAGTAGTGTTCCTATATGAAAGCTAAGAATTCTTACTAGATTCCTTTGCACCATCTTGTTTGTGTTATAAAAGTACATATTATATTTCTGCCCATTGATCGCGATGTCAACAGCCATTTTAAAATCAGAAAGGACTTGATGAAAAGCCTTGAGTCTATCGAATGGTCATTTCACCAAATAACATAATATTTTCCATGAACTTTTGGTGGGTGATAGGTAATTATTGACCCCATAAACTCAATCCTTTGAGCATTCCTTGATTGGTTATCACCTTCATGTCTATCCCTATACCTTATCCAACAAGAATAAAAAGGTAAGGCGAAATAGAATCCCCCTGATGGAGACCCTTAGACATCTTAAAGGTGTGAGAATGTTACACATTCATTTGAATAGAGAAGAAAGGGGTGGAGATTAAAGAGAGGGTCCATCGGATCTAATTGGGTGAAAAATAGAAGGCTACCAAGACTCTAGGTAATTCCAATTTAGTCTATCAGAAGCCTTAGATAGATCAATTTTAATGCCCACCCATGGTTTCCTTCTCTTGTTAAGAGAATGAGGAACCTGATGGTCTATGATAATCCCATCCAAAATATGTCTACATTCAACAAAAAAAATTTGCTCTAGTCCTATGAGGTGTTTTAACAATGGCTTGAGCCTTCTAAAGGTGTCTGAGGAGATAATATTACAGATTAAGATATATAAAGTTATGCATCTAAAACCATTGGCAGAACAAGAGTTATTTGTCTTGGGGATCAAGGTAAGAAAGGTAGCATTAAGTCTACACCATACCTAATGAAAGCGCTTCGAATCTTTTACCACTGCATGTACTTCCCTACCAATGAATGGCCAATAGCCCTTAAGAAAATTCAAAGTTAAACCATATGGGCTCGGTTCTTTATTGCTAAGAATTTACTATACCACTTCTTCCACCTTAGTGAGTGATATCTCTTTCATTAATGCTGCATTTTTTCATATTTGATCTGTGATCCTTGATTTGGAATCCTCTTTATCCAACCAGTCCTCTCGAAGGATATATTTATAGCAAGATACCAAATCTTCCGAAATGTCTTCATGCTTGATTAACCTAGATTTGTCTCTTGAATATAGGGAGAAGAGTCAGTTTGGATGTCTATTCTTGACTAGAGCTTTATGAAAGAATCTAGTATTTTTATCACCCTCTCTCAGCCATTGTATGCACAATTTTTGGCACCAAAGCATTTCCTCTCATTTCCATCTGGATTTGAGTTCATGAATCACCTTTCCTTGTTATTCAATAGTATGATCTAACCTTCCTTCATTGATAATGGTGGTCTAAAGTTCCTCCACACATTCCTCTAGTTTTTAATTCTTCTAAAAAATATTGTTAAATTCCTATTGTTTTTATAATTTAATTTTGAGTTTTAATTCCTTCATTTTTAGTTGGAATGTCTACATTTTAGCTTCCATTCATATTAGTATCTTGTGCCACTACTCCAACTTCAACAAAAAATATGGATTTTTAAGCCAAAATTTCTTAGACCTGAATTACCTATTATGGGGAGACATTTTCAAATTGATTACTAGGCTAATAGGTCATCGATTAGACCCTAATCTTTGAAAAATGGAATATTTAACAAATAAATATTTAACCATCATTTCTTCATAGAGGAAAAATAAATTTAAATATAGGTCACCTGACGCTAGAGATTGTGATGGTTGTTCCATGTGTACGATCCATTGACCGTGTCTACATTGACTAATCTTTAATCATATATCCTAGCCTATAATAAAGCCACTAGTTCTCGTCTTTGATTCCCACCTTTTTTTCGTCCATGCTCTGAGTTAAATTAAAATCTCCTCCTAAAATCTAGTAATCCCTTGGGAGATAAAATATATGACCCTTATTTCCTTGCCCCTCCAAGCTTTGATGATTTTTACAAGGTCAAGGATATCTAGCACCAAGTTCTCCATGAGGTCTTGGGATTGATCCAAGACGCTCTCAAAAAATATTAAGTGTGTGGGTCGAGGCAGAGATGAGGAATGGGGTGGCTCAGTAGAGGAGCGCAAAGGTGGGTTGTTGTCCATTTATTCGATTTCAGAGTTTCGCATTACCACAGGAGGGTATGAATTTTCTATAGCAGAGGGATGGTAAAAATGAATGCTAGCAGATGACTACTTCTCAATGTGGCAGGGTTATGTGGGGGACTAGGAAAGTTGGCGACTTTTGTCTCCAACTAGCTTTGGTGAAGTTGACATTATCAAAGCTGGAATTGGGGTTAGGATTAGCATTTATAGCTAGAACAAGAAAATTCCTATGTGTATGGCCACAAACATGGCATCTTTGCCATTGAAATGGGATGTGCTTGTAATTGGATCCTTGTTTCTAGAGTTCATCGCAATAATAAATATCAATGTACATTGGCAAAAGGTTTGAGATATTCATATAAGCCTTGATGCAGGTATAGGGTATACTTGGTTTTCTTTGTAGCTTTGGAGTGTTTTACAAAATGAGTACATTTTAATCCAAACTAGAGCTGCGATGAAATATTCTTTATTGGATACAAATATATCCATAAAATTCAAGTATTTTAAAGTATCAGTGTTTTTTATCTTCAAAGCTTCCAAATATTATATTAAAAAATTCGTTGGCACCTATTTCCAATTTGGTTTTCCCTTTATGTTTCCACTTTAGTAGGACCCAGTAGTAATGTGCCTTCTCTTACGTCAAAATGCCCCAGAATTTCCAAAAGAGTATGTGATCTTTTATATATTGGATATATCCTAATACGACTCGATTGCACTTAATTTTTGGATCTATGGTAGCTTTGGGAAGGAAACTTCCAAGAATTTGTTGTCCTTTTAGGGACTTGATGGAAAACTATTCTCATGACGCTCCTAGGGTTATGGAAAAAAAACATTAGGGTTCGGGGAAAAATGTTGTCGAATCTAATTGTTGCTTCCTACAATTTCACACTATGAAGGAGCTTCACTCCCTCCATTAGAACTATATCTTGGAAGAGCAATTAAGGGGCCATGCAAAATTTAATAGTTAAGGTTTAAGTACACAACCAAAATTTGTAGATCTCTCTTTCTTCCAATCATAAAATATCATAAACTTAAATTTAAGTAACATACTTTATATTATTCTTTTCATAATGGAAATAAATAATTACTACAATAAATACATAAATTAAACAATTATTTCCAATTATATTAAAAATGGTAATTAATTAAATTTAAAAAAAAAAAAAATATAATAAATTAAATAATTTTAAAATAATTTAATATTTATTGTAATTAATATAAGAGAAAAAAAATCTTATGATGGAATAGTAATTGATTTTTAAATGACCATGAATGTTTTTTCTAATCAATTAAATAATTTAAATTTCTAATAATATTAAAATTCATCAAAATAAATGAATGCTGAGTTTAATTTTTCTAATATAAATATTTTAATTATAAAACTTATTCAAATTGATAAATATTCTAATTATAATACTTATTCTAATTTTAAAAATGTAATGTAAAATTTATACTTAATTTTATAATGGTCAAATTGATGTAGATTTTATTTTTTATAATATAATTATCAATTAATAAATATCATGATTTTTTTATAATCACTTAAATAATTTAAATTTCTAATAATATTAAAATTCATCAAGATAGGAAATTATTGACCCCATAATCTCAAGCCTTTGAGCAATACTGGATTTATTATCACCTTCGTGTATATCCATATACCTTTTGCAACAAAAATAAAAAATGTAAGGGGAAATGGGGCCGCTTGATGGAGACCCTTAGACACTCTAAAAGTCTGAGAATGTTACAAATTCATTTGAATAAATAAGAAACAAGTGGATATTGGAGAGAGGTCCATCGGATCCAATTGGGTGAAAAATAGAAGGCCACCAAGACTCTAAGTAATTCCAATTTAGTCTATTAGAAGCCTTAGATAGATCAGTTTTAATGCCCATCCATGGTTTCCTTCTCTTCTTAAGAGAATGAGAAAACTGATGGCATATGATAATCCCATCCAAAATATGTTTACCTTCAACAAAGAAAATTTTCTCCAGTCCTAAGAGGTGTTTTAACAGTGGCTTCAACCTTCTCAAGGAGACTGATGAGATAATATTATAGATTACAATGCATAAATTTATGCATCTAAAACCATTAGCAGAGAAAGAGTTATTCGTCTTGGGGATCGAGGTAATAAAGGTAGCATTAAGTCTACACCTTACCTAATGAAAGCACTTCGACTCCTTTACCACTGCATGTACTTCCCTAGCAATGAATGGCCAATGTCCCTTATGAAAATTCAAAGTTAAACCATATGGGCTTGGTTGTTTATCCCTAGGAATTTACTATGCCACTTCTTCCACCTTAGTGAGTGATATCTCTTGCATTAATGATGCATTTTTTTTCAGGTTTGATCTGTGATCCTTGATTTGGAGTCCTCTCTATCTGACCAATCCTCTGAAAGGACATATTTATAGCAAGATATCAACTATTCCTCAATGTCTTCATGCTTGATTAACCTTGATTTGTCTCTTGAATAGAGGGAGAAGAATCACTTCTGATGTCTATTCTTGACTAGAGCATTATGCAAGAATCTAGTATTTTTATAGCCCTCTCTCAGCCATTGTATGCACAATTTTTGGCACTAAAGTATTTCCTCTCATTTCCATCTGGATTTGAGGTCATGAATCAACTTTCATTTTTATTCAATAATATGATCTAGCCTTCCTTCATTGATAATGGTGGTCTAAAGTTACTCCATACATTCTTCTAGTTTTTTTTCTCATAAAAAATATTGTTGAATTCCTATTGTTTTTAGAATTTAATTTTGAGTTTTAATTCCTTCATTTTTAGTTGGAATGTCTGCATTTTACCTTCCCTTTATATTAGTATCTTGTGCCACTACTCCTTCAACTTCAACAAAAAGTATGGATTTTTAAGCCAAAAGTTCTTAGACTTGAATTACCTATTATGGGGAGCCATTTTCAAATTGATTTCTAGCCTAATAGGCCATCGATTAGACTCTAAGCTTTGAAAAATGGAATATTCAACAAATAAATATTTAATCATCATTTCTTTAGAGAGGAAAAATAAATTTAAATAATAAGTCACCTAATGCTAGCCATTGTCATAGTTGTTCCATGCATACACTCTATTGGCTGTGTCTACATCGACTAATCTTGAATCATGTACCCTAGCCTAGAATAACGCCACTGGTTCTTGTCTTTCATTCCCACCTTTATTTTCCTCCAAGCTCCGAGTTAAATTAAAATCTCCTCCTACAATCCAGTAATCTCCCTGGAGATAAGATATACGACCCTTATTTCCTTGCCCTCCAAGATTTGATGATTTTTATGAGGTCAAGGATATCTAGCACCATGTTCTTCATGAGGTCTTGGGATTGATCCAACATTTTCTCAAAAGATATTAAGTGTGGGGGCCGAGGCACACATGAGGAATGGGGTGGCTCAGTAGAGGTGCACAAAGGTGGACTGTTGCATTAGAAATTAAATCTAGAACACGAAAAATTCCTATATGTATGGCCACAAACATGGCATCTTTTCCATTGAAATGGGATATGCTTGTAACGGGATCCTTGTTTCTAGAGTTCATCGCAATAATAAATATCAATGTGCATTGGGAGAAACTTTGACATATTCATATAAGCCTTGATGCAGGTATAGGGTATACTTGGTTTTCTTTGTAGGTTTGGAGGCTTTTAAAAAATGAGTACATTGTGATCCAAACTAGACATGTGATGAAATATTATTTATTAGATACAAATATATCCATCAAAAAGCGAAGATAGACTCCACGAGTGTTGGAAAAATGAAAGTCTTATAAAATATCAGTGTTTTTTTACCTTCAAAGCTTCCAAATATTATAGTAAAAAAGTTGTTGGCAAGACCCAATGGTAATGTGCCTTCTCTCAAGGCCAAATGCCCAAGAATTTCCCAAAGAGTACGTGATCTTATATATATTGGATATATTACTCAATACGACTCGATTGCACTTAAATTTTTGGATCTATGGTAGCTTTGTGAAGGCAACTACCGAGAATTTGTTTTCCTTTTAGGGACTTGGTCGAAAAATATTCTCATGATGCTCCTTAAGGTTATGGCAAAAAAACATTAGCCTCCTACAATTTCACACTATGAAGGAGCTTCACTCCTTCCATTAGAACTATATAATTTAATAGTTAAGGTTTAAGTGCACAACCAAAATTTGTAGAGCTCTCTTTTTGCCAATCATAAAATATAATAATCTTAAATTTAAGTAACATGGTTTATATTATTCTTTTCATAATGGAAATAAATAATTACTACAATAAATACATAAATTAAACAATTATTTCCAATTATATTGAAAATGGTAATTAATTTAAAATTTTGATGATAAATTAAACAATTTTAAAATAATTTAATATTTTTGGAATCTAAGCTTCTGTGATCCATAATATAAATTAGTAGAAATTCTTTCGGTAATAATCACATGCAAAAGAGTGGTGAATAAATAAATAAAACAAAATAAAATAAAAATAAATAAAAATAATAATAATAATAATAATTATTATTATTTAACTAATTAATTAATAAATTGTTTTTATTATTAATTTATAATTTTGTTTTTATTTATTTATTTATTTTTATTTATTTATTTATTTTTATTTTTATTTTTATTATTTTTATTTATTTATTTATTTTGACTCTTTGTTTGACTATTTGATAGATGGTTTGTTATAATTAAATCATATGAATAAGAATTAATTATATTTATTAATTAATAATAATAATTAATTATTATATAATTTAATCAAAAAATTTAAATATATACACCACGATTTGTTAAATTACTTACCATTATATTAATATATTAAAGGTTTTATAAATAAATAAAATAATAATAATAAATAAAATTAATAAAATTAAATAAATAATGGAATATTTACTTTTTCAAAGTCAAACTAGTTGTTATCCTAACGGCTAGTTGAGTCATTTCTACATCTATTTATACTTATTGTCTGGATCTGATCTCTCACATAGTCACATAGTCCTGATGATGAACCACACTAGTTGGTTCGAAACACCTTGACCTCGTTCTTTTGCATGTGATTATTACCGAAAGAATTTCTACTAAATTAATTTAATATTTCTTATAATTAATATATGAGAAAAAAATTCTTATGATGGAATATTTATTGATTTTGAAGTGACCTGGATTTTTTTATAATCAATTAAATAACTTAAATTTCTAATAATATTAAAATTCATCAAAATAAACGAATGTTGGGTTTAATTTTTCTAATATAAATATTTTAATTATAAAACTTATTTTAATTTATAAATATTCTAATTTAAATAATGTTAAATTTATATTTAATTTTATAATGGTTAAATTGATGTAGATTTTCTTTTTTATAATATAATTATCAATTAATAAATATCATGATTATTTTTATAATCAATTATCACATCTTTCGGTGAAAATCACAATAGAGAATTTTGTGTCGACGCGTTTCGAACCAGCCAGTGTGGTTCATCATCAGGACAAGATAATCACTTCAATAATTTAAATTTCTAATAATATTAAAATTCATCAAGATAAATGAATGCCACATTTAATTTTCCTAAAATAAATATTTTAATTCAAATAATTTATAGTAAAATTTATACTTCATTTTATTATGGTTAAATTGATGTACATTTTTGTTTTTATAATATATTAAAATTATAAATAGATATTATAAAATAAACGTAATATATATTATTAACTATATTAAAATACAATAAAAACATTAAATTTAAGATTTTTAAATAATTTGAATTTAAAATAACATTCAATTTTAAAATTTAAATTTTATAATATAACATTTTTAAAAATTTAAATTATTATTAAAAAAATATTTTGAAATTATTCGAAATATAAAGAAGCTAAATTATAGATAAAAAGTTTACATACATAATTTTGCAAATTTATTTTTAAACAAAATCAAAACGATACTCTAAAATTTTCGTCATGGAAGCCCGAAACAACGCCTACCGTTCTCAAGCTTCCTCCATATTGCACTTTGAACGAACTGAAATGCAGAGAACTTTCGATATGTGAGACCCGGTGAATATGTGGCAGCAGAATGATGGAAACCCCGATATAACAGTAAATAAAGAATAATCGAAACAGAGAATTAAAAAGAATTAGAGAAAAAATCGATAAGGAAAAGTAGCAGTGCAGCAAAAAAAACAGCATTTTTCAGTTAAAATGCTACTCTGATTTAGGCAGAGACTAGAGTATAAAGCTATCACGTCAGCTTGTTAAATGAAAATCAGTTGAGCCGTTGAGAAGTTTCGTTAGTGGAAGTCCTTGAAGATAGATTGCCATATTGTCTGGTTTGAACTAATTTAGCTCAACGTTAAAGTAGGTCAGTCCTGTATATTAAATTAGGTCAGTAACTATCAAAACGTTTTAGAGTAGAGACAGAAATCAAAATATTTCACGATGTTAATTTTAAAAAATTAAAAAATATATATATTTAGAAACACGTAATTGAGTTAATTATGGATATTATTTAATTATTGATATCCATTTATTTAGTATAAACATTCTTAATTTAGACAATATTTTTTTAATTAATTAATTTATTTAAAAAATATATAAAAAATATAATTACTTTCAAAATAAATATAAAAAATATATAATTAATTACATTTACAATATGCACTACTTATAAAATTATCTAGCGTTTCAAAACCCATGAACTAGACCGTTTGAACTATAAAGAGGGTGGATTAAACTAAACTATTAAACGATTAAACTTAAGCAACTATTAAAAGCAAATGTAATTTTCCAAAACTTTTGAAATAGCACAATAAGTAATACTTATAATATATCCAGGCACTAGTGCCCTGCAACCCAGCCATTCGCTGTTCTCCATCATCGATCTATTGTTTGACCAAACCAACCAACAAAAGTGTCATCAGAAGAAGAGGAAGGACAAGTTATTATTTACAACAGTGGTTCACAATATCTATAACCCTAACATAATGTTTGGCTAAAAAATATCCGATATAATGTTTCAGTCTTATATCTATTCATTTCATATTGAACATACATTAACCCAGAGTAGATCTTAGATGGATTTCAACTAGAAATTAAGTAAACGCTCACAGAGTGGCATTCCATCTTAATCCCTGCTGCATGGCCTCTCTATTGACTTCATAGTTCACTTATCTTTGGATTCTTCTTTGCATGCACAATCACTGAACAAATTAATAAAACAAAACAGAAAACATACCAGCGATGATTACTGTAGATTTTTTTTTTTTTTTAAATTGCATGCATAGAGGAACTCGCTGCGATTAAAAAAAAGAGAATGGTGCCGCTGCTGTTAAAAAAAGAGAGGGAAGGGTGCATTAAACCCCATCGAAAGTGCATATCTTTCTTTTCAATGAGGTACAAAACACATGAATGAGAAGAAGCCAGACGAAGCAAAACTAAACATGAACAAAATTTACCCGGAAACCAAGGAAGAATACATTATTTCGTCCTGGTGTCGCTTGAAAGGACCGCATCTGCCATTGCACATCGAAAAGAAACAGAGTAGGCTCACTTCAAAACCCCATATTACAAAAATTCCATAAAATTCCTCAAAAGAAACGTACTCGGAAACGGAAAGGAACAGACAGCCAAGAATCAAATCGAAGTTCAAAACGCCAAAGATTAAAAGAATGCACAAGCAAAGAAATAAAAATAAAGTGGAAAGAAAATAAAGTGCAAAGCGTGCCCAGCTGAAGCTAAATATAAAGAAAAGAAAAAGAGAAAGAGGTAGAATCAAATCTTCAAACCCCGAAACCTTTCGTCTGAGCAACAATAAAACAAATACCCTCAATGTAGAGCCGCTTCTCTCCTCCCTTCTCATTTCGTCTCCCGGCTAGAGAAATGAAACAGCTCCTCTTTCGAGTATAATAAATGGAACGGATTCCAATAGATTTCCAATGTCTTGATTACGTTTGAATTACGCCACCTGTCATGCACGATTGCAAATTGTACCACTATATGCGCTCGGTGATGCTACACTATTTGGTTTTGAAAAATTTTGTGTGGCCGCGATGCTTCATGCTTACGCGTTTACGCTTTCTAAATGTGCTTATTTAAAAAATATTAATTATATATATATATATATATATATTTCTTTTTACTGTTATTTAAAAAAAATAGAGCAAACTGGTTAAAATATAGAGCAAACAGATTATGTAATTTTCGACTTAAAACATCGGCAACTTTATTTTCTTTCCCTTTAAAGTGTTGAATGTCCATGTGAAACTTGCTCAGAAATGCATTCCATCTCGCCTGTCTACAGTTTAAATCTACTTGTTTGAAATAGTTGGTGAAGCTGCTATGATCCGTTTTCAGCACAAATCTTTTACCCAGTAGATAGTGCCTCCATACTTGGAGGGCGTGGACTACTGCAGTAAGCTCCAAATCATAAGCAGAATACTTCTGCTCATGCTCCTTAAGCTTCCTTGACTCATAGGCTATCACTTTTCCCTCTTGACTTAAAACTGCTCCAACTCTCTCTTTACTAGCATCCGTACAGACTTCATAGTCCTTCTCTGCGTCGGCCACCTTTAGGATTGGAGCTGTAGTTAAGAGTTGTTTTAATTTTTCGAAACTGTCCTGGCATTCTTTTGTCCATCTAAAAAGCTTGCCTTTCTTCTGTAACGTTGTAATGGGAAATGCAATTTTGGAGAACCCTTGTAAGAATCTTCTATAATACCCGGCTAAGCCCATGAAAGATCTAATGTCTGCCACGTTCCGAGGCACTTGCCACTCCATGATGGCTTTGATCTTTTCGGGATCAACTGCTATCCCTTCAGCGGTTATGACGTGTCCCAAGTACTGAATTTCTATTTTAAAGAAATTGCACTTGCTGAATTTAGCATAGAGTTGATGCTTTCTTAGTGTTTCCAACACTATGCGCAAATGTTCCTTATGCTCTTCTTCATTTTTAGAGTACACCAGGATATCATCGATAAAGATGAGCACGAAATTATCTAGGAATCGATGAAATACGCCATTCATTAGCCTCATAAAAGTTGCTGGTGCATTGGTTAAGCCAAAGGGCAGCACAAGAAATTCATAATGACCGTATCGGGTGCGGAAGGCTGTTTTGTTGATATCCTCATCTTTAATCCGAACTTGATGATATCCGGATCTTAAATCAATTTTGGAGAATACCTTAGCCCCTCTTACCTGGTCAAACAAATCATCAATTCTTGGTAAGGGGTACTTGTTCTTAACAGTCAGCTTATTAAGCTGCCTGTAGTCCATACACATGCGCAGCGTCCCGTCTTTCTTTTTAACGAAAGGGACCGGTGCGCCCCATGGTGACACACTTGGACGAATATAGCCCTTGTCTAGCAACTCTTGCAACTGTATTTTTAATTCTGTTAACTCCGGCACACTCATCCTATACGGGGCTCTTGACACTGGTGAGGCACCCGGCAGCAACTCAATAGTGAAATCAATATCCCTTTTGCGTGGTAGTCCAGGAATTTCCTCTGGAAATATGTCCAAAAATTCCTGCACCACAGGAATATCTTTCAGCATTGAAGCCTTTTCCTTAGAATCTGTGTATCCTACTTGAATAGCATACAACTGGCACCATTTTCTAATACACTTACCCAGCTGAGACGCTGTTATTGGTCGTATTTGTACAGGCTTTTTAATTCCTTGTACCACTTTCTGCGTACCATCTTGTTTTCTGAATGAGATGGTCTTTTCCTTACAGTCTACTACTGTCCAATGTCTCTCCAGCCAATCCATACCCAGTAATACATTGTACGATCCCAATGGTAGGATATTTAAATCTACCTCTATCTGTTGTTCTGCCACTTCCAGCACACAGTTAAGAATTTTCGCTGTTATCTTACGTTTTGTCCCTGTGGCTAACTGTACCAGCCATGAATTCCTAAATTTTTGTTCTTTTAATTTACATAACTCTACTAACTTAGGACTGATGTAACTCAGACTTGCTCTAGGATCAACCAGAATTGAAACAGGTTTAGTTAGTAATGTACCTTCAAGTTCAATCATCGTAGGCTGAAAATCAGCCTGTCAATCTTCTAGTGCTACATTGATGCGATGCACGCTACGCGCCACGTCTCCTACTGTAGATGCCTCCTGCAGATTTGCTACAGTTTCACTTTTGTGCCATCTAGGACAGTTCTTATAATAGTGAGCTTCCCCAGAGCCCCAACACTATAAGGGAGGTTTAGTATTCTGTCCCAATTCAGGTTTACTCGATGCCTCTGTGGGCTTCTCCTCAGCTGGCCACTTAATTCTTTGGTGGTTTTTCCCAAACTGCTTGCTGATTGTGTTTCGTGCTGCATTCCTGAAACTGCTGTTTTTACTGTTCTTAAAGGTAGAGTTACTTTTCTACCCTTTCTTCGGCTGCCAGCCTTTTCCCACATCACTCTTAATTTTATTTTGCTGATAACACAACCATGCTTTTCGGATAGCTTCATCCATAGTTTTAGGGTTAACAAATTCTATCCGCTCTCTCATATGAGCAGGTAGACTGCTTAAAAATATCTGTACCTTGGCCTTCTCTTCTCGAAGATAAGGTACATATCGCAGCAGCGAAGTGAACTTTGTCACATAATCATCCATCGTCATTTGTCCCAGCCGAAGGTCATGGAATTCCTTTGCTTTGTCGTCATAAAATCTTTCTGTCAGATATTTATCTTTAAAATACTGCTGGAACAGTTCCCAGGTTATGTCGCGTTCATCAATGATGTGCACATTCTTCACTTCTTCCCACCACAGGGTGGCTTTTTCCCGTAATTGATATATGGCCAGCCTGGCCTTTAAGTTACTGCTGTACTCATATACCTGGAAATATTTGTTTATATTTATTAGCCAAGCTTCAGCCGCTTCTTCTGCCTCACCGTCAAATGTCGGTGGCTTAATCTTACGAAATTCTCCTTGGAGTTCTACTTTTTGTCTTTTAAGGTCCTGCTGGCCGGACAAGTTGCCCGACTCCGCCTCTTGATAATTCCTGTTTTTACTCCTTTGAGAGACGCTCTTTTCAGTTTTGTCCTCAGCATTGTTCAAGGTCTGCTGATCTTCTGGCTCTATTGATATCTCTTTCTCAGCACTAGGATGTTTTGTTCCCTGGTTCTGTCTATCTGATAAACTCTTCAGGATCTTCTCTTGATCCTGTATTAACTTCTCACTGTCCCTTCGAACTCTTATCATTTCTTCCTGAAGTTGCTGTACCGTATTTAATAAGAAGGTAGTTTGCTGCTGCTGCTCTTCAAGTAATCGACTAGTCTTTTGGTGCTGCTCTACAGACAACTGTACCCACATTTCCGGGTTCAAAACTGTGGGGTTTGAGTCCCCTCATGCTGCGATTGGGTTGCCATCGCTCTTTCTCCCCTTTGTGCACTAATCACAAGCACACTGTTAGTAGACCCTTAAGATCCCAGTGTAGCAACTTGACTCTGATACCACTTGTCACAATTACTCTAAGAAAACTCACACAGTAAATTAACATGATAAAATTTTTTTTTAATAACCGGTACAGGCAAGGGTTAACAATTCTGACTTGATTTAATTTTCTATGCCATCAAAACGAAATTCCTAACTATATAATGGTATTCGACGAGTGAACGCATACACCGAGGTTCACACAACTCCAAAGATTAAACTTCAATGAAATGTCGTAAATCCCATTTATTATAATTCACATGGCATAAGGTTTAAGAAATGATACTTGTCGTAAGGATAGCTTATCACATTAAATGATTACGGATAAGAGTTATGGTGCGAGTTTGATTTTTATGCGGAACCGAATTTCCATAGCTGGAATAGGTGCACCAGCATTAAACTCTCCACCATACAAGGCGGTAAGTCTTGCCACCTGTTGATCCGCTCTGCAAACATGGCAGGCACACCTCGACTACCACGCAAATAATGTACATGGCAATTACTTCTATAGGACGAGAGTATTCAAGGCGCAGGGTTTCTCGGTAAGGGCAGAGGAAATACCCGCGGAACAAAACACCAACCCAACGCGAAACCCGTTCATTCTGCACTACTCTTCCATCTCAGAGTGCCGAGCTTTGTTCTGCAGGTAACCCTTTGGCGAAGAGATATAGCCTGGCGATCATTCAACGTTGTTTCTTTACAGTGATTTAGTGCTAGTCTTACAACGCTAAGAATGCCTTCCGATTGTTTCAGAAGTCAACAGTTAGTGGAAAGATTCCAACTCACCATGAAGCGGCCTTCTCATACTTCGATCATGGGTTCCAGTTGCACAGCCTCTCCGCCGGAAACTACAGGTATGGAATTACTATTTTATTTAAATATCCTTGTTTAATCGCCAAATCCTGACTCGACCCTTTCAGGAAAGCCCCTTTTATGTTACCAGTTTCTCTTATTTTGTTTTGTTCTTCTCTCCAGGTTTAATCCAGCCAGGCGTACAAGCTCCCTTCCCACAGGTATTATTCAAAATCCCACACACCTTTTATCATCTCATGTTCTGTCCTACCCTTCCTATTCTAACATGCTAATCTCTGCATCCGTTCTTCTGCTTTAGTGTTATTACAGGTTTGTTTACAAAACCCCGAATTCTGCTTTTCGGTCTCCATCACAGTTCGGGCGCCATTAATAGTCCTTTCTTTTCAAAAACCCCGTGCAGGTGGTCCAGGTCAGTAGATATTTAGTCCACAGAAGCTCCAGGAGCTTGCTTCGGCTATTAGCCTGCTTCCAGGATTAAACTTGTGTAATTATTTTGTCTTATTATTGGTCAATGTAATAAAGATCTGAACATTGAGTAGCTCTGTTAAAACGATAACACTATTATTTTCTTACAGTTGGCCTAAACTCGTTTGTAGAATTCGCATTATACCAAACTCGCCTAGCGCAGTTCTGGTTCAGTTGGGTTTATAACTTCTGCTCTATTTTTTAAATGTGAAATTTCCGTCAGGTACAATTAAGTAACTGTTTTACAAGCGTTTTAACTGCATTCGTTGAATTCCTTCTTGTTTGGTTGCTACGGAAGTAATCGGAACTAAATTTTCGTCTCCCTGGAATCTCTATGCAGTTCTTCCTTTCAATATATTTTCCAGTTTTTGTTATAAACTAAATTTGGCATTATTTCCTGTAGAGGTTATTACAGTACTACGTTTTATGGCACAAATGCAAATTCTTGATCTATTGAACATAATACATATATGTATGTATCGAATTAATTGTGTAATTTTTCTGCTCTTTACGCCAACAGTCATCAAAGTACCGCGACTTTTCCTGCAAATTGTATCTGTAATTTCTTTTCATAATTTAAGAGATTCTTCCTTAGATTTATCGAAGGGTTTTGTTTATTATGTATACTACAGGATTGTTTACAGTTATAGGATAATGGTTTATCTATGATACCCTTAAGTGATATGGCGCCAGTCCGCCACATAAGGACTGCGTATAGATTTTAGCCCACGAGCAGGAACAGGGATGGTTATTCCCACCAACCCCACTCCTCAATCTCATCTTGGGGCCTTTTCCTCCTGTTTACATTTGTGTCATAGTCTACTCCTCATTACTTTGATATTCTATAATTTCTTGTTCTGAGTAACATGCATTTGGTAATCTCAATAGAATACGAGTTTATTGTTATTTCCACAGTTCTTGGTAAAGTACCACTTTTATTCTAGCTTCCATGCATAGTTTTATTTTCCTCAACACTCAAGAAAAACCTTTTTACTATGACAGAAATTACAAAACTTTTCTTCTATTCATATAAAGACAGGAGGTAATTTAAACCTTCTCGATAAACAGAAAAACAGTGTAACTGTTCCTACTTAAAAAGAACCACTAGACTAACTTGCAGTACATTTTAACAAGCATTAATGTCTGTCTCCTACGAGAACCCTCTTTCACTATTTAATGGTCTTTTCCGTCACAGGAAACCAACATCTACCTGTTAAACTTGATCCTACACAAACTCTGTTTCACATTGTTCTTGTTATAGAACATACTTGGTTCGGTGTCTGTTTACAAATAGTCCTGTTCCCTTCCCAGTTTAACAGTTAAATAAGAATAACATATAGCTAAACTACAGTTTACTGAATTCCAGGTTATGATATACTTATATGTACTGGGTAAACTCCTTTTTGAATGTGGTCCTCCCAACCTTCAAGGGAGGCAATGACGTCCTCACCTTGCCCCCGAGCTCCACAACTTAGACAGTGCCACGGGAAATTAATGGATAGTTTTCTCCTTCTGTGACCTCTGGATTAATCCAGTCAACAGACAGAAATTCTTTCCCACAAGAGTTGGAGAAGTAATTTTCAACTGGTTTACGATCCAGCTCTAGAAAATGCTTCACTCTCTGCTAGCCATTTCACAGAACCCCTACCCTTCTTCTGGAATTCCTTTTATTCCAGAGGGTAAGTAACTGTCTCCCAACTATTTCCCAACCACTTCCTATTCCTGGAAACTTCACCAACAGTCTAGAAAGGGTTTCCTCTTTCTTTTTCATCTTTTAATAACTCAGTAAATATTAAAAATAAAATACTTTAAGTTATGAGAAATTGCCAATAAGTTTTCCTTGTCCAGAATAACAAAAGAAAAATAAACAAAATAAAACTAAAGAGACTAATTAATCTAACAGTCTTTTAACCAATTGTAACTAATTGTCTCTTAATGAGGGTGTCACACCCTCTGTCGTCCGCACTTTGGAATCGCTTTCTTTGATTAAACAAACCTTCAACATCCCTTGGAAACCGACCAAACATGCTCAGAAATGGAAAAGAAGAGACTGAAGAATCAAGTCAAAGCTAAAACGGCAAAGACTAAAATAATACACCGAACAAGAAATAAAAATAAAGTGACGAATTTCAAGAGATTTCCATCGTGTTGGTTAAATTTGAATTCCGCCACCTGTCATTCACGATGGTAAATAATACCGTTATATGCCCTAGCTCATGCTGCACTTTTCAGTTTTGAATTTTTGTTTCAGGGGTAGAATGCTTTATGCTGACACAATGGAATATATATATATATATATATATATATATATATATATATATATATATATATATATATATATTTTTAATTCCACCACCTGTCATTCATGATGGCAAATAGTACCATTACATGAGCTCCTTCATGCCCCACTATATATATATACACACATGTGGTTATTACTTTTTAATTCTGCCACCTGTCATTCATGATGGAAAATAGTACCAGTACATGAGCTCTTTCATGCCCCACTATATATATACACACGTGTTTATTACTTTTGAATTCCGCCACCTGTCATTCATGATGGCAAATAGTACCGTTACATGAGCTGCTTCATGCCCCACTATATATATACACACGTGTTTATTACTTTTTAATTCTGCCACGTGTCATTCATGATGGAAAATAGTACCATTACATGAGCGCTTGTAAAGTCGGGATGTTTCATGCTTAGGCTTTTTAATTAAATTTTTTTATTTTTAAAATATTTTTAACTATAATATATAAAATAATTTGCTACTACCGTTTTGAGTCATAATAAGTAAACAACCATGGATATATAACAAAGCAGTTCTCTCTTTAAAGATGCTTCATGATTAGGCTTTTTAATTAAATGTTTTTATTTTTAAAATATTTTTAAAAAGAATATATAAAATAATTTTCTACTACCGTTTTGAGTCATAATAAGTAAACAACCATGGATATCTAACAAAGTGGTTCTCTCTTTAAACACACGGAGACACATGTTCAAACACATTATTCTTCTTAAAGCACACCAAAATTCCAACTTTGATTTCCAAATATTCTGCAAAACACACATAGGCTCACTTACATTCCAACTTTGATTTCAAAATATTCTACAAAGCAAACATAGGCTCACTTTTTCATCTGTTCTCAACGTTACCCTGTCAAAAGTTTTTTCTCATCTTATATTTTAGCCAAAGTCACGAACCATTTTATACTAGCCAGTCTGAAAATCTGAAGCATTTGATCGTTCGATCCTCTTTCAAAGAGTTGTGCCTTCGCTTGATTTTCATGATGGAAGTACCTACAATTTTGGAAGCACAACTAGGGAGACAAAAGCAGGAACAACCAGGAGCATACTATTTGGAGAAGGTTAATCGATTGATAAAAATTGTATATTTTGGTAATGGATGACCTTTTTATCTACTGTGAATAGTCTAGGTACTCTTAAAAATGCTGAAGAATTTGTTTAATAACACATCAAAAAATATCTTATTTAGCACTATTTGTAAATGTCTCATGGATTTTCTTGTTTGCATCACCAAATGAAGTGTGAAATATCAACCTGCCGTAATACGCCCAACCTAGGAACTTAATTTTTCCACTGCTCATATGATTTTTTTTACGATAAAACAATCTTCAATTCATTTTAGTTCTACCACACAACCTTCAGTTCCTACAAATGTTGTCATAAGACGATAAATTCCTCTTCAACCTTATGATAATCCTTGAACTTAAAAATGAGATTACCTAATTAATTTTTTTGTTGTTTTGCATGGATGCCATTTTTTATTCTCAAATGTAAGCAATTGCATCATCTATAGACACCATAATGCATTAAAAATTACATGGGAGTCAAATCTATCCAACTTGTTTGTCTTGATTGCATGTTGCAATATATCTTCCATCCCTCCCTTGCCTCTTTCTCTATTCATATGTGTTATTCATAAGTGTTCAATGGCCAAGAAAAAGCATGAGGGCTCTCATTCTTTATTTGTTTTATCATACATGTTGACATTAGAATCTAGTTGGTGCCTTGGAATGAAATGAACCTTTATTGACCCATTGATTATTAATGAAATATATGCAGATTGATTGACAAAACCTATCAATGGATTGCGGACACCCACCTGCTAAATTCTCTTATGTTTCCATGTCTGGTAAAAACCCTCTTTGGATCATCACTACCTACCAAACACATATTTTGTAATTTATATAAATTTTTTAGCTATATTTCTTTGTATTTAACAATAAGTTTGAAAACAAAAATGCGAACTTTCATGGCAAGTTACCTATAATAGAGAGAAAATTGAAAATGTTATATTTTATTGTTTGGAGATCCTTAGACCGCTTGGTCTTGTGGAGGTCATTAAAATTCCTTCAATTATTCAACAAAAAAAAGGACACTCTTCTGTCAAAAAATACCCACAACAATCTCTCACACTACATTTCACTCTTTTTTTATAAGTATTATTTTTTTTATTTTTATAATTTTATTTTAAATAATTTGAGCTCGCGAACATTGAATTATATAATATTTTACATCATCATTTCCATACTGATCTATTATAGTGTGCTATATGAATTTGCATTTCATTTTAAAAATTTAACACTTTTTATTTGTTATATGTAAATTAAAAATTTTATTATTTAATTTGATTGTATTACGTTTTCTTAAAATATTAATTAATATAGAATTATTTTGATTTCAAAATTCCACAAAAGTCAAATATTTTAAAATATATATTTTTTTGAAATTCTAAAAAAAGTGTATATTTGTATATAAATTTCACATCTAGATACATAACAATTTTCTTAATTTTTAATTTTATTAAAATATAACCACAAATATTACATGCATATAGGAAGAATAGTTAATGGTAAAGATTAAGTTTTATTTGTTTATTAATTGAATTTAATAAAAAGTTTTCAAATATTATAGTTTTAGATATAAATTATTATTATTTAATTTATTTTTTTGATATAATAAGTATATGAATTTCTTATTTAAAAATATTTTTTGATTTTTGTAATAAATACAAATTTATAATATCACAAAATTTGTTATTTCTATTATTACTTGTATTATTTTTCGTTTTTTTTCAAATTTAGCAACTTCTTGTTTTATCACTATTTTTTTAAGCTTCACTGTATTGTTTTGTAAAGGTTTATAATATAATTCTAGCATCAAGTGGATCGCAAGTAGAGAATACAAGGAAGGATTACTGTTAGGTACTGAATATGGATGGCAACAAAACAGTACAAGAAAGTCCTTGAAGAACAATGGCGAGTATTGAAATCCACAAAAAAGAAAGCTAAATGAAAATTTGGCTGAAAATTAACAAGATTAAAGTAGAATGATAATATTTAAAAAAAAAATATTTATGCACTTAAACTAATCTTATAAAACCTTTGAATATTGGAATATATAATGACAATTTTTATTTCATGTTCTTTTCTTTTCAGATTTTTGCTCGATAAAAAATTGTTTAGATCAGAAATCAGAAATGGCGAAAAGTAAAGGAAGAACCCCTTATGTTATTACTTCCCTAAAAGAACACCATATTGTTAGAAATTTACAACATAAATAATAAATAATTTCCAAGAGGAACAAACATAAAATGACCATCAATAATCACATAAACCATTAACACAAATGTTTATTTGGGTAAACTCCAACTCTCTTTTCATTAGACTTGGGAAAACCTTGGACAACCAGCCAAGTGGCCCTTGAGCCTTCACAAATCACCTCCTTTACCTCACATTACAATGAAGTCTTCCTGACCTCACATTACAATGAAGTCTTCTCAACCTTTTATATGCTCCATTACATGCAATACCATGTACAAAAAACTATGAACAAAAAACTAGGGTACGCAATACCACGTGCCCAAAACCATGAGTACACAATACCACATGCCCAAAATCTCTACTGTTAGACTTGGTCAACTTTATCTTTATTCCCAAGTTAATTTTACCTAGCATTCCCCCATTAAACCTTAACTTGGGGTCTCTTTGACTATATCAATCCAAACATGCCAAGTGAGTCAATCCTGCTCACTTTGGCAGCTATCCCCATTAAGGTTTATACCCAGGGTGTTATTTAACCAAAAATTCCCCTATCACCTAAGTCTAACCTAGACTTTACCGCAAATTACCCAACGACACGCATGCCTATGCCCATGTATATGCAATAATTGACTCCATTGTCTATTTTTTTCATTGTTACTCTCTTTATATGACCATCCTCTCAACTTGACAAACTCTGAATGATTCTTTACTCTATCATTTACCACCACACAATGGAAAATTTGATTGACACATTCCATCAAATACTTTGTTTGCATTCATGATCCCACAACCAGAATTTTTACACTGTGCAAATATCTCCATCCACTAGGCCAATAAAAACCCTTATCAACAGAAGCATCCCTCTAAAGCCAATATTTGGCTGTGATACCACATGTGAAAAAATTACTGCAAAAATAATAAATTATTTTTTAGAGTAAAAAACATAAAATGATGAGAAAAAATCACATAAACAATAAACACAAATTTTTATCTAGGAAAACCCCATCTTTGGGGAAAACAACAACCCAACAAAACTTCATTAGCCTTGGTCAAAAGCTTGGAAAGCCGACCAAGTGAGAATTCATAGCTCAGCTCCCTGGACTTACATTACAATGAAGTCCTCTCATATTTTATAGGCTCCATTATATGCAATAGCATGGACATAAATCCATGGGTACAAAATACAACATGCCCAAAAACTCTACTGTTACACTTGGTCAATTTTATCTCTATTCTTGAGACAAGTTTACCTAAGACATAACACATAAAATATCTATATGGATAGCATAACATTCTTTCTCCTCGAATAATTATTCTTGCAATAAAATAAAAATTAAAACCAAATGTAATTTTATCGAATAAATTCAAATCCCAAACAATAAACAAGAAATAAAATAAGGGTAGGAATTACCAGTGAGATTGATATCATCACACGGGGTGAATGGGAGGAAACTAGATAACTCCAACATTCAAACAGCTAAGATGCTTGGAGATCAATTTTCGTACTAAATGTTGAAAGGGATAGGAAGAAATCACTATATAACAAAACGATCCCTAATATATATATATATATATAGCATAAAATTCTTACTCCTCGAATAATTATTCTTGAAATAAAATAAAAATTAAAACCAATGTACTTTTATAGAATAAAGTCAAATCCCAAAGAATAAACAAGAAAGAAAATAAGGGTAGCAATTATCAGTAAGATTGATATCATCACATGGGGTGAATGCGAGGAAACTAGATAACTCCAACATTCAAACAACTAAGATGCTTGGAGATCAATTGTCGTACTAAATGTTGAAAGGGATAGGAAGAAATCACTATATAACAAAACCACCCCTAAAATATTTATATGGATAGCAGATCATTCTTACTCCTCGAATAATTATTCTTGCAATAAAATAAAATTTAAAAGCCAATGTATTTTTCTAGAATAAAGTCAAATCCCAAACCATAAACAAGAAAGGAAATAAGGGTAGCAATTATCAGTAAGATTGAAATATTCACATGGGGTGAATGGGAGGAAACTATAAAACTCCAACATTCAAACAACTAATATAGTTGGAGATTAGTTGTCATACTAAATGTTGAAAGGGATAGGAAGAAATAACTATATAACAAAACCACCACAAATGTAATTTTATAAAACCTTTGAGGTAGCACAATAAAATGGAATTAAAACAGAATAATAATATATACAGGCACTAGTTTCCTACATCTCATTCTCTCTTAGGTATTTTATTATCGGGTCTTGAAGATGAGTTATTAAACCAAAAATTTGTTGACAAACTATTCAAGAGAAGGGAAGAAGAAACCTTTAAAATAATAAAGTAAGTGGAGTTAAAATCATCATAATTTCAATCATTGGTGTCCTACAAGGCAACCATTATCATTTCTCAATGAATAATCAATATTTGAACAAAACCAAAGAATAAAAACTCCAAAAAGTGAAGGAAGGACACATTTTATTTAGAACACCCGGTCACAATATCTCAACCCTTCACAAAATGTTTCTACTAGAAAATCATATATATCATGCATCTTCGATGCATGACTACTCATTCGATGTTAAATATACATTCAACCAACATAGGTTCTCGATGGATTTTAGCTTTAAACTAAGTAGTCAACAACGGAAGACAATCATTTCTATCTGTATCTTAACCTATATAACAGGACCTCAATATTGGCTTCATTGCTCACTTATAATTCGATTCTTCTTTGCATCTATAATCATTAAACAAATTAATAAAACATAAAATGAATACATACTTGTATTAGGATGAGAACAAAAATATTAAAATAATTTTTTCAGAGATGAAAGAGACCGTTGCAATTGAGAAGGGGTCATGCATTAAACCCTAAACAACTTGAAAATTCTAGAGGGTTTTCTTTTCAATGAAGTATAGAAGCCACGAGTGATTGGGTATTGGATGGATATAACAAAAAATTGAGATAAAGAGAAATGTCACACACAAATCACACTCTGATATCTTTATTGATCACAAAAGTTACAAATATATAAGACATAAAACATTGACTTTGACACATCTAAATTACAACTACAACTCATACATAGGAAACAAAAAATTCTAGATTGACACTTGGGAACTCACAATCAAAACTCACAACAACACATGGAAGCATTACTTCCAAAACCCTCACTTAATGTTTACATGGAAAAGATTGAAAACACATATTACAACTATAAATAAATATGTTTTTATATTTTTCTGATCTGGTTATCACTAGCATTCATATCCACTCTCAAATATCACAGTTTTTTCTCTTTTCTTCACCAAAATTTCGCGCTTCCTACTTAATTCATTTAAGAAATATCTACTTCATACCATTGTTGATGTACTTTGCAAAATTGACTCTTTTCAACATACATAAGCACAACGAGACAATCTTGATACTGAACCATCTTATGGAACCATTAGAGGAAATTTTAGCCCAAAAGTGGACTCCTAAGGAAAAATAATAAAATGATAGTTAAAATAATAAAATAATAGTTATGAATTTGGTAGGGAAAAGAAGATTTTTTTTTTTTAATTATATTTTTGGTCTATCTCCTTATAGGTTTACTCAAATTTCAATTATAGATACTGGTTGGATGCAAAATTAATTTCCGCATCTAACGAGTACCCATTGGGCATACTATTGAGAATACCCACATTGATAAAAATTGAAGATACGTTAAAAAAAGAATGTGTTTAAAAATTGAAGATACATTAAAAAAACGTGTTCAACACATTTTTTTTAAATGTATCTTCTATTTTTGTCAATGTGCGTCTTCTCATAAGTATGCATGATGGGTACTCGTTGGATGATGAATTTAATTCCGCATCCGACGAGTGTCTACACTTGAAATTTGAGTAAACCTATAAAGAGATAATCCAAAAAATACAATTTAAAAAATAAAAAATAAATAAATAAATAAATAAAATAAAAAATAAAAATAAAAATAAAAATTCTTGTTGAAGAGATATCCGGATTATCCACAGTGTGATTAAACAACGGTCAATTTTTCGAATCCCAGCGGGGATCAATCTTCAGGGCAAGCTGAGAAGTGAATGAAAAGTGAAAAGGGGGACGCAGAGGACAAGGTTTAAATAAAGATAAAAGATAAAAAGGATGGAAGAGAACCGACAATATAACTAAATTTTGATGTTTATTAATTTTATTTTTTATAGTTTATAAGGTAAGTGATTTTTAATAAAGTTTTTAAATATTTTATAAATATATTTCACTTTTTACTAAAATATATTCTATATTATATATTAAAAATATAATAATAATAATTATTAAAAATAAATTATATGGAAAGTGATTTTTTACTAAAATATCTTCCATATTAAAAATAATAATTAATAAGCCTAAATTGTAGGGTATTTTATTATTAATTATTAAATAATAATTAAAAATCACTTTTTTTCACAAAGAAAAAGTTCGTAACCTTTCAATTAATGATCAGCTACATATTACATAATACTGTAGTATAAACTACTGTTCAGTCTATTCTATTACAGTCAGTCAGACTATCAAAAAACTGTAGGCGATCACAGTCCCAAAACATGAATATACAGTAATGAAACAAGTGTCCACATGGTAAGCTCGGTGCATAACTTACTGACACCTACAGAACCTATATATATAAGTATGAAGAAAATACACACCGAATATATAAAAAGGGGAGGTAGAACAAAATCTCCCAGAAGATAGCTGTAATACTAAACATCCAAACAGGTGGAGCCTCCTCGATAAAAGGCCAATGATAATATCTGAAGATCTGTCCTGCAGTGTGCTCTGTGATGTGCCAGGTACCCCAAGTCAGCTTCGAAGCTTCTTTGGACAGTTGATCAGCCACTTTGTTCCGAGACATGTAAATATGAGTCACTGTGATGGAGTCAAAAAGTGCTCTGAGATGGTGGACCTCGCGTAGCAGTGCAGTTAGTGTGTGCGAGTGACAATGAGATAGGTTGTTAAACCAATTGGTCACAAGTTGAGAATCGCCAAAGATCTGGATGGAGTCACAGTGAATGTCCCGAGAAAAGGTAAGAAGGAGTCTGAGGCTCTGCAGTTCGGCGTAGTTGTTGGTACCTGGACCTAACCCCATTCTGATGTTGTAGAAGTGTTGGTCATTCAAATGAAGAATGGCACCCCCCCCACACCCATGAGCATTGGACGCACCATCAAAGTATGCCCACGCCCGGCTGTGATCAATAGTTTCTGGGGTCCCATGAGGTGGCTTGTTGCAAATACTGTCCTCAGGAATGAGCCTAAAAGTGGTAAGAGATGCTGCGCAAATCCAATTACAGTCAATAGGAATATCACTTACCTTATAAATTATTATAAATCCAAAGATTAAAAATCACTTACCTTATAAATTATTAAAAATAAAAATAATAAACATCAAAATTTAGCTATATTGTCGGTTCTCTTCCATCATTTTTATGTTTTCTCTTTATTTAGGACTTTTCCTCTACGTCCCCCTTTTCACTTTTCATTCATTCCTCCGCTTGTCCTGAATATGGATCCCCGTTGGGATTCAAAACATCGACTGTTGTTTGATCACACTGTGGATAATCCGGAGATCTCTTCATCAAACTATAACCACAGAAGCTTAAAAACCATAATTTTTTCTTATTTTCCCTCCAAAATATTTACATGTACCTCCTTTTATATTTAAAGGATTTTTATTGGTTTACATATTATGACGTGCAAATTACATGAACATTTCATTGAAACTTTTAGGATAAAATTTCCACTAATATCCCACCATATGTTGAAATATGACCTTCTCTTATATTCACTAGTTATCTACGATAACATTATGGGTACATAATGTCTTCAACACACAATTATACAACTTGACCTTGTATAAAATAACCTGTGCCGATGCTCTCGGAGCACGAAGAGTCACACTAGATTTACCTTTTTAAGAAATACCTATAACTAATGTTTCCGGAGCATGACGAGTAACATTATTATATTCAATAATTGACCGATTCTTTGTGGTTCTGAATCATTTAATTTTTATTTATTTTTGCAATACATTCGCTATCAAATATTAATATCATAACACACCATACAATAAAAACTAGATCAACAAATATTTTGAGTTCACATCTAGAATGAGAAGACCAAAATTTCAACTTTGTATCGCAGCTCACATCCTTGTTCATTCGCACTGTTATCCATGTCTACCCCCCATTAAAATTTTAGCCATCCACCCTTCTTGAACCCCTCAAAATCCCCAATCGTGGATTAAGAAATCCATTTTTGCTTACTGTTGCCTTTCCCGCCCCCCATGAAACGCATTAGAAGGTGTCACGGATGCGTATTCAAAGTCATAAGAGGCCTAGCTCCTTTTAGTTATGGCCCCCTATATCTTATTGTCCGCATGACCGAAGCTCAGAACCGATTGTTAAGTCCCAAAGGTGCCAAACGTATATGCCTATCGCGCGCACTCTAGACCGTTTGATCAAAACACAAATCAATGGCTCAAAATCTTAATTGCTATGGTGGTCCCCGCGCCCTAAAAACCACCGCCTAAAACCGGCCTGTTTATTTCACACAGCTTTTCAGCAGCTGGCGGTATTCTCAAAATCCCAACGATTCCATTCAGCAAGTGCCACGTGTCCCACGTCACTGTTTGAATACCACTGCTCATTGTGCATTAACTTCCGAGCAATGACGTGCAGTGAAATTCATGTAAGCCGTCCAATCCTGAGTGCTCAATCCAACGGCTATGAATCTCCAGAGTTGCGCGGCCTTTAGTTCCTATCCGCAGTACCCTTGGCCCACCTCTTCATCGCTCTTCGACACGTCCTTCATCATAGATTGCTTTGGAAATTAGATGATCTAGATCTGCTTGACCCCCGCGGTCGACCAAAACCCGTAGCTTACACTCCACATCATCACTCCACGTGGTCTTGTTCCATTATCGTGAGTCTCCCTATATTTTTTTCTGAAGGTCATACACCTCCAACCTTCTACAAAACATCTCTCTGCCACTTATATACATTTTCCGCCACCCTGCACCATCTCACCAGTTTTCCCTAGTCTGTATCACCATTTCCATGGCCATCGCCGCATCCATCACACCTTGATCCGATTTCCTTTAACATGTTTGTGATTTTTTCAGGTCTGCAGTGACGAAGAAATGGCTATTACTCAAGGCCACCACTATAGAAGCCGAGGTTGCTCCGAAGGACGATTTTTTCAGAAGTAAATTTATGAGGAAAGATCTGGAAGGCCGTCACGACACAGCTCTCATTAAAACAGTTGGGTTCGAAATCTGTCAAACCCTCCAGAGCCTTTTAAAATAAAGATCTTGCAGATAGGGATATTAATGGAGCAACAACAAAATTTCAGAGAATGATCGAGAAATTCAGCGTCCTGCATTTAAGATCTTAGATGTGAATTCAAAAGATGGAAGGCAAAAAGTACAAGTGCTTAAAAATCATATCCTCTAGGTTTTACTTCAACAGATTTTTCCCTCAGGAAAGTACAGAATGTTACATATTTTATTTCGCATATCTTATCTCTGGAGAAATCTGCACCTACAGCATTTACTCCATAGAGCAGCAGCAAAGTATCTACGGTAGTTTAACATCGTCAAACAGTGTGAGCGGGCACTCTCTCACCATTCCTATTTTAATGAGGAAATTAAATGTTCACCGACTTCTTTTTGGGGTTTTTCTCTTCTTCCTCTATAAAAACCTAGAAGAAAGACATTTTAGAGGTTCCAGACTTTATTCAGGAAATTGTGCAGTGAAAGGCATTTTTGTATACATCTTGTAAAGCTTCCGTGTGAAGGCTCAGAGCCCGTAGGGTCTCAGTGAGGAGGAGTTCTATCTGTAATGAGGATTCTGGTCTTTGGTGTTTCAGAGTATGTAACTTTCTCTTATGTGTTTAATATAAAATTTCATTTCATCCACTTTCTTGTATCATGTTTTTGAATGCGAGTGGCTCACTGGTTTGGTAAGGATTCATCCTAGTTGATTCCCATACTTAAATCAGTCAAGCGCTTTAAATATGGCTTATGGATGATATATTATTCCATATTCACCTCAACCATCTTTCTGCTATATTAGTTGCTTTGGGAGGGTGCTTTTAAAACGCCATTGTCATGTATGGATTCTTAGGTTGATAAGCCCATATATGGTTCTGTTGTGTATCTGGGTATCAGCCCAATGTTGACTAGTATCTTCTTAACTTTTCTTTCACCGCATTCACTTTCTGATATTTGATTTCTGTGGCATATTACTTGAATCGACCCTCTTTATAGTAAATTTTATCTTAAGTGTCTGATTCTTTTGTGTTGGAGCCTTGCATCTTGTCTCTGCAACATTACTTTCCTTGTGGCAGTTTCTGTAAGTTCTGGTCCCATTAGAAGTTGATTTACTTGTTCTACAAGAGATAGCAGGAGAGTTTTGGATTGACACCCAAGTTATACGATACACTCCTTGCTATGATAAGATGTCCTAGGCACTGGTCTATGGCAACTCTAGACTGTCTCTAGGGGTGACAACATTTGTCGACAACATCTTTCTGGCGCTGTTGCCATGGATCGAATTTAAGAAAATCATTATCCCTAGGCCTCGAAAAATCACATTCAATCTCTAATAAGGTGAGCACAGAGAGTTGAAGAGTTGCATATCTCTCACCTTGGAGACTCCACTGTTGTTTATTTGATAAATCTATTCGTAGTCCTGGCTCCTCGCAAGCCATACCTGAGGTCAGATAAGTCTAAGCCAAAGACACCTTTAGTGTCTGACCCTGAGAAGATCATACATAGAAGAAACTGGAAAGAGAGGGGATCAGTTCGTGCTGAAAATCCTGAATTTTTTGTAGAAGATTATCCATCCTCTTCTTCTCAAGAAATCCAAGTAGAAAATCCTGACCCCACTGTTGGAGATATAGAATATTTTTCAAATAGCCCACTTAGAGGAGGTGTTAGAATTGAAGATAGTTTTCACCCTACCCTTGAGGCCGAAGAAGTCAAGGAAGTCACCGAGGTAGCCGCTGTTAACCGTGAGCTATTCCCATCCACACCTCAGTCTGCTATTCAATATATTCCTATTGTTATTCATACTCCACTTCCACCTCCACCTCTTCCTCCATTTGTACATCAAATTTCTCCGCAACCTCCTCTTCCTCCAATGGCTAATGTCCCAGCCTTTTTGTTGAATAAATATGCCCCCCTGGCATTACCCCAAGTGTTGAATGATATGCCATAGGATTATCTGAAGATCTTGCCCAGATTCACTGGGGGAAATGAAATTGATGCTCAGAAACATCTTGAGACTTTCCGCTCTTTTGCAGCAAACTTCAATGTAGAACACTTGGATGTAGTCTTAAGACTATTTGTGCAATCTCTGGACGGTGAAGCCAGGAAATGGTTCAAGACATTGGGAAACTATTCCATAGCCACCTGGGACAATATGGAAAATAATTTTCTCAGAAAATAGGGAGAAAATAAAGATCATGGACAGTGTCTTACTGATTTCAATACACTCAAGAAGAAACATAATGAAGGGGTGTCAGAATTTATCAAAATATTTAATAAGTTGTATCTAAACCTCCCTAAAAATATGAAGGCTCATCAAAATGCTTCCAAAGTGGTTTTCATAGCAGCCTTTGACTCAGACTTTGGTTTCTCTCTTAGGGAAAGGAAGCCTGCCACCCTAGATGATGCTCAGTCAGATGCTCTTGAGTTGGAAGCAAATTTTGCTTCCACTAGAAAATTAAAAGTGAAAACTGAACAAGATACCAGAAGAAGGGGGAAAGAGGAAGTATCTACTTCAAATCAGGGCAGAAACCCTGACAAGATGGAGGAAATAAGCAAGATGATTAAAAATATGTTTAAGCCAGAACTGGAGGCCAAGAATTCGGCCCCCAATAATTTTTATAATGCTCCAAATAGAGGTTACAATCCTCAGTATAGAAATCCACCCCTGCAGATATTTCCAAGGGGAACAAAGGAGCAACAAGATCAAGTACCACATCCCTTGTACTTGGATGGTCCAGAAGATAACCCTGATGAAGATGCTGCCTATGAGGTAGAATGCCCGTTGGAAGAAGAAGAAGAGTTTGGAGACACAGAAGAAGCAGAAGTTGATCATTGTTGTGAACAATTTGAGGACTCCATGCTAGCACAATTCAATAGAAAATACGATCTTAGATCTTCAAGGAAGAGGACTCAAACTCAAGATCAAGAATAAGAGCCTCCCCAGAAAGAAGCACTTGCTCAAATGGAACCACCAACGCAGAAAGTCGCAGATAAAGGTAAGAGTCCTCTAAACAAACCCCTGCAGTCTAACGATCAAACTCCTTCTTCCTCAAAAGTATTCACTCCCCCTAATGCTGACTTTGTATCAAAAGAAGTCAAACCTTCAGCTGAAAATAAAGAGTCAAAAGAAGTTGCAATAGAAAAGCCCACTCCTGCTTTCAATTTACAAAAAGAACTTGAGAAAGTCAAGATCCCTGTCCCCCTGACTGAACTGTTGAAACAATCTGTTTATCAATCTCAAGTCACTTCTTTATTGTTCCCTCCTGAAACACCAATAATTCCAGACAGTCTTAATCTTCAAGAAGAAAGAACCATGGTTGTGTTTCGCCCTCATGTCGAGGAGATAGATCCTTCTACTCCTCCCTTCTATGTGTCTCTAGTGATTCATGACCTACTGTTGCACAATTGTATGTTAGATTCTGGGGCTTCCCATAATATTATGCCTCTATCAGTCATGGAACAACTAGGATTATAGATCACATGCCCACATAAAGACCTCTATTCATTTTATTCCAAAAGAGTTAAATTCTTGGGGATGATTAAGGATTTAGTAGTCAATCTGGCCCAAATTCCAACAAAAAGCATAGTAATGGACATTGTGGTGGCCGACATCCCAGCTCGCTTTGGCATGTTGTTGTCAAGGTCCTGGGGGACAAAGATTGGTGGGTCACTCAAGATGGATTTAACATATGCCACCATCCCTATTTTTGGTGGCCAGGAAAGGAGATTATATAGAGAAACCAGATTTGTCAAGAAGGTGACTAAGGCTGATAGCTCAGAGAATTCACCAGTCTACAACAAAGAAGGAGATTTCTAATGTTTAATTTTAGAAGAAGATCAAAAATTTTCTCATGAACCTTCCTTCTACCAAATCAATACTGAGCAGCCTTCAGAGAATCATGGATCAGGAGTATGGACTTTACATTTTGATGGAGAAAATTCAAGAGAAGGAAACAGAGCTGGAGTATTATTAATCTCCCCTACAAGAAATTGGATCCCATTGTCTTTTAAATTGGAATACAAAGCTACTAATAATGTAGATGAATATGAAGCACTGCTATTGGGATTGCAAACTACCAGGAGCATGGGCATACAATGTTTAAAGGCCCTGGGAGACTCTGAGCTGGTGGTCAGACAGGTCAGAAATCAATTTCAAACTAAACATCCACGGTTGAGAGCTTATAGAAATGAATTTTGGGACATGGTGGAGAATTTATTCTCAGCATTCAATATCCATTTCATGCCCTGGGAACATAATAGAATGGCAGATTCTCTTGCTGTAGCTGCCAGTACATTTCGTCCTCCTCAGAATCCTCTCCTGAGGTATGAAATTGAGGTACGTTATAGACCATAAATCCCAGATAATATTAAGCACTAGCAGGTATTTGAAGATGAGGAACAAATGAAGAGATTCCTAGAAACAGTGGGAGAATTCTCCAATATGGAGATTGATGATTGTGAAGGAGAGGAGGTTGAGAATGTCTCAGAAAATAATTGGGAAGAGAAGATGGCAGGAAGTAAAGTGCTACAGTTGAAAGGAAATGTCATCCCTAGAGGGTTGGTGCCTCTAGAAAGGTTATTTGATAAAAATGATGTCCCAGCGCAGCCTAGTAAAGTCATAGAGGAAGATCAGGTGGAAGATCTGAATCTGGGTACCAATATTGAGCCTAAAATTGTGAAGTTATCCAAGAAGGTCCCAGAGGAATATAAGGAAAAATACTCGAAATTATTTCAATCATACAGGGATGTATTTGCATGGTCCTATCAGGATCTTAAAACTTTTGATATTAGCATAATGCAGCATAAAATTCCTCTGAGGGAAGATGCAAAACCTTATAAGCAGAAGCTTAAACAGATAAATCCTCTGCTGCTTCCCTCCATTGAAAAAGAAATTAAGAAGCTGCTAAAGGCCAAAATAATTGTGCCTTTGAGATATTCTGAATGGATTGCAAACTTGGTCCATGTCCGAAAGAAGAATGGAGAAATAAGGTTGTGTGTAGATTTCAGGAATTTAAACAGAGCATCTTTAAAAGATAACTATCCACTACCACAGATGGGCCACATTCTGCAGAAAGTGGTGGGAGCCTCTAGAATGTCAATGATGGATGGTTTTTCTGGTTATAATCAGGTAGCTGCGCTTCCGGAGGATCAGAAGAAAACTGCTTTCACCACACCATGGGGTACATTCATGTATGCCAGGATGCCTTTTGGATTGATTAATGCAGGGGCCACTTTTCAGAGGGCCATGGACTTAGTCTTTGTTGGGGAGCAGGATAAATTTTTGGTAGTATATCTTGATGATATTATATTGTTTTCAAAAAATGATGATGAACACATTGAGCATTTATGAAGAACTTTTGAAAAATGCAGAAGGTATGGCCTTTCCCTTAATCCACAATAGTCTTTATTTGCATTAGAGGAAGGCAAACTTTTGGGGCATATGGTAACTAAAGATGGGGTAAGGATAGATCCCAAAAGAGTAGAAGTCATAAATGGTATTCCTCTCCCCAGAAATAAGAAAGAAGTATAGGTATTCCTAGGCCAAATCAATTTTCTGAGAAGGTTTATTCCTAACTATGCTGAGATAGTTAGGCATATAACTAATATGCTGAAAAATAATAATGAAGTAAAATGGTCTCAGGAATCTAGAGATGCATTCACCAGGATAAAACAGGCATTTACTGAAGCTCCTGTACTAGCTGGACCTGATTATACAAAACCATTTATGATATTTTCATTTGCTTCACCTCATACAATAGCTGGAGTGTTATTACAGAAAAATGAAGATGGATATGAGCAGCCTATTGCTTTCTTCAGTCAGGTTCTTCATGATGCAGAACTAAAGTATGATATATTGGAGAAGCAAGCCTATGCCCTGGTGAAATCCCTCAAAGCTTTCCGTATGTATATTTTGCAGTCTCACATCATTGCATTTGTGCCTACTACAGCTATAAAGGATATCCTTGTCCAGGGAGACAGTGAAGGAAAAGGGGGAAGGTGGATTGCAAAAATACAGGAGTATGATTTGGATATCTGTCCAACCAAGTTGATCAAAGGAAAAGGGCTTGAAAAAATTCTATCCGAATCAAACTATCAAGCTTTGGGCATAAATATGTCTATGATAGCAAGTGGGGAGTCTGAGGATGAAAAAGATCAGCAAGGACTGGAGGTAGCCACTCAGAAAGCACATATAAAATATCTCACTAGTCCATGGTATAAAGAAATAGTGGAATATCTTTTAACACTCAGCTGTCCTCCAAGTTGTGATAAAGCAAAATACAGGGCATTAAGATTGAAATCACAGCAATACATAGTTGCTAATGGGCAGCTATATTGGAGAGATCCTTCAGGCATACTACTATTATGCCTCACAGAAAATGAAGTGGGAAATATAATGATAGAATTCCATGAGGGAATCTGTGGAGGACACTACAGCTGGAGGGCTACAGCTCATAAAATCCCGAAGGCCGGTTTCTACTGGCCAAAATTATTTGGAGATGTTTTTTCTTGGGTTAGAGCATGTGATAAGTGTCAAAAATTTGCTGAAAGGCAAAAATTAGCAGGTCTGCCCTTGATTCTAGTTCATGTAGATGAACCATTTCAACAGTGGGGATTAGATTTTATAGGAGAAATACATCCCCCATCAAGTGGCCAACATAAATGGATATTGACTGCCACAGATTATTTTACAAAATGGGTGGAAGCCATACTTGCAAGGAATGCTACTGACACTATCGTCATAAAGTTCATGGAGGAAAAAATTATATCCAGGTTTGGCTGCCCTGCTAGAATAGTGACTGATAATTCACAGGCCTTCAAGTCTGCAAAATTTGTAAACTTCTGCCAGCAGTATAATATTACATTGAAGCACTCCACGGCCTACTATCCACAGGGAAATGGTTTGGCAGAGTCTTCTAACAAAACTCTGGTGAGGGCCTTGAAAAAGACTATAAATGAAAATAAGAATAATTGGGATTCTTAATTGAAATTTTCTCTATGGGCGAATAGAATCACTAGCAAGAGAGCAACTGGGAAATCTCCGTATGAATTGGTCTATGGACGAGCAGCAGTGTTTCTTGTGCAGCTGGCCTTACCAGTGGCACGTTTCATGTAGGAAAGTCAGGAAGAACCAGATGATATGGTCAGAAGAATCAATCAATTGGTGGAATTAGAGGAAACACGGAATCAAGTGAATCAGAGACTAACAGAATATCAAGAGAAAATGAAACATATATTTGATTAACATGCAAAAGATAAAAAATTGCAGATTGGAGACCTAGTGCTCAAGTGGGATGTCAAGAGGGCTAAAAAGGGAAAACATGGCAAGTTCGATCCACTGTGTTTCGGCGCATTCAAAATTGTGGAACAGGGAGGAAATAACACGTTTATATTGGAGAATTTGCAGGGTGACTTGCTGGATTCCCCTGTAAATGGAAACTTTTTAAAGCCCTACTTCCAATTCCAATTCAAGTCGAGGGTTGATTGTATCATATTGTATATTATCTTCTTTTTTTATTGCTGTCTGAATGATACGAGTGTCATAATGAATCATGAAAGGAAAAGGTTTTTGAGAGCAGAGTCCATAGGGTTTACACAAGATTATGATCAGGAGGTCTGCAGGTTCTCGACACGTCAAAGTATGAATGTGTCATCCCTAGCTGGAGCCGATGTTATCCATGTCTAACCCCCATTAAAATTTTAGCCATCCGCCCTTTTTGAACCCCTCAAAATCCCCGATCATGGATTAAGAAATCCATTTTTGCTTACTGTTGCCTTTCCCGCCCCCCATGAAATGCATTAGAAGGTGTCATGGATGCGTATTCAAAGTCATAAGAGGCCTAGATCCTTTTAGTTATGGCCCCCTATATCTTATTGTATATACGACCAAAGCTCAGAACCGATTGTTAAGTCCCAAAGGTTCCAAACGTATATGCCTATCGCGCGCACTATAGACCGTTTGATCAAGACACAAATCAATGGCTAAAAATCTTAATTGCTATGGTGGTCCCCACACCCTAAAAACCACCGCCTAAAACCGGCCTGTTTATTTCGCACAGCTTTTCAGCAGCTGGCGGTATTCTCAAAATCCCAGCGATTCCATTCAGCAAGTGCCACGCATCCCACGTCACTGTTTGAATACCACCGCTCATCGCGCATTAACTTCCAAGCAATGACGTGAAGCGAAATTCATGTAAACCATCCGATCTTGAGCACTCAATCCAATGGATATGAATCTCCAGAGTTGCGCGGCCTTTAGTTCCTATCCATAGTACCCTTGGCACACCTCTTCATCACTCTTCGACGCGTCCTTCATCGTAGATTTCTTTGGAAATTGGACGGTCTAGATCTGCTTGACCCCTGCGGTCGACCAAAACTCGTAGCTTACGCTCCACATCATCACTCCACGTGGTCTTGTTCCATTATCGTGAGTCTCCCTATATTTTTGTCTGAAGGTCATACACCTCCGACCTTCTACAAAACATCTCTCCGCCACTTATATACATTTTCCGCCACCCTGTACCATCTCACCAGTTTGCCCTAGTCTCTATCACCATTTCCATGGCCATCGCCAAATCCATCACACCTTGGTCCGATTTCCTTTAACATGTTTGTGATTTTTGCAGGTTTGCAGCGACGAAGAAATGGCTATTACTCAACGCCACCACTACAGAAGCCGAGGTTGCTCCGAAGGATGATTTTTTCAGAGTTAAATTTATGAGGAAAGATTTGGAAAGCCGTAACGACACAGCTCTCATTAAAACAGTTGGGTTAGAAATCTGTCAAACCCTCCAGAGCCTTTTAAAATAAAGATCTTGCAGATCGGGATATTAATGGAGCAACAACAAAATATCAGAGAATGATCGAGAAATTCAGCCTCCGGCATTTAAGATATTAGATGTGAATTAAAAAGATGGAAGGCAAAAAGTACAAGTGCTTAAAAATCATATCCTCCAGGTTTTATTTCAACGAATTTTTCCCTCAGGAAAGTACAGAATGTTACATATTTTATTTCGCGTATCTTATCTCTGGAAAAATCTGCACCTACGACATTTACTCCATAGAGCAGCAACAGAGTATCTATGACATTTTAGCACCGTCAAACAGTGTGAGTAGGCACTCTCTCACCATTCCTATTTTAATGAGGCAATTAAATGTTCACCGACTTATTTTTGGGGTTTTTCTCTTCTTCCTCTATAAAAACCCAGAAGAAAGACATTTTAGAGGTTCCAGAATTTATTCAGGAAATTGTGCAGTGAAAGGCATTTTTTTATACATCTGGTAAAGCTTCTGTGTGAAGGCTCAGAGCCCGTAGGGTCTCAGTGAGGAGGAGTTCTATCTATAATGAGGATTCTGGTCTTTGGTATTTCATAGTATGTAACTTTCTCTTATGTGTTTAATATAACATTTCATTTCATCCACTTTCTTGTATCATGTTTTGGAATGCGAGTGGCTCACTAGTTTGGTAAGGATTCATCCTAGTTGATGCCCATACTTAAATCATTCAAGCGCTTTAAATATGGCTCATGCATGATATATTGTTCCATATTCATCTCAACCATATTTCTGCTATATTAGTTTCTTTGGGAGGGTGCTTTTAAAACGCCATTGTCATGTATGGATTCTTAGATTGATAAGCCCATATATGGTTATGTTGCGTATCTGGGTATCAGCCCAATGTTGACTAGTATCTTCTTCACTTTTCTTTCACCGCATTCACTTTCTGATATTTGATTTCCGTGGCATATTAATTGAATTTTCCCTCTTTACAGTAAATTGTCTCTTAACTGTCTGATGCTTTTGTGTCGGAGCCTTGCATCTTGTGTCTGCAAAATTACTTTCCTTGTGGCAGTTTCTGTAAGTTCTGGTCCCATTAGAAGTTGATTTCCTTGTTCTACAAGAGATAGCAGGAGAGTTTTGGATTGACACCCAAGTTATATGATACACTCCTTGCTATGATAAGATGTCCTAGGCACTGGTCTATGGCAACTCTAGACTGTCTCTAGGGGCGACAACATTTGTCGACAACATGCACCATATTCTAATTAAAGTGGAACTTATTTGGAATAAATTTCACTAATTGGCTTGCCCACAAATCTTGGAAAACAATCCTCTCACTTCCCAGCTCTTCACCTTCCAGTCCATGCCACCAAATGCTTCATCTTTTCCCATTCTACAGTTCCCCATTTGATGAGAAGAGAATAAGGGTGACTGCGCTCCTCTCTTCCACTTCACCTCATTATTTACAGAATTATAGATTTCATAATTGGTAGCAACCTTAATATCAGGCCACTCCTCTTCACTATTATGTGTTCCCACCTCTACGGAATGAAAAATGATAAAGCACCAGTAACGATTAAGATCTAGAAGCATCACTTATGAATTGATTCCACCCTTCAATTTTGTGGCATTCAAAGCATCAATATCGTAATTTTTCTCACAACATGGACGCCCTTCATCAGCATGCTTTTGAATATGTGATCAAAGTCTCGTAAAATATCCAAAGTCACATATATTTTTGTGGGTTTCAATCAACCGCCATTCATGTTCATCCCAAATTGACCCTTGTGAACGATAATAAATCCTCTCTTGTGTCCTAGTCCATGTGGCCATTATGTTCTCAGGGGAAGTTGAAAAATATATCAAAGAGCTCGATCTATAATATAATTCACATCCCTCAGTCAAAAATGGGTAGCATTGAAGTTCCATACTCATTATGAGCATAGAGGGCCACAGTCCCACCATATTATTCAAACAACTTTGCAATGAAGAAAAATAAACTGCAGCACTTGGCCTCAACTACTAAATTTCTTTGAAAACAAAACATACTCTTCGATAACCATTTCATACATTGGTTCCTTCTCACAATTTCACCCAAAAATATTTCTTGAACTCCATATGTACACAAGAAACAAATCCCCACTCAAAAACTCCAGATCTACAAAAGAAACAAATCTACACACAGAAATGTAGAAGTAAAACACTAAACTAATATATGTACAAAGGATTAGCTCTCACGGTTCGCACATCATCCTGGCCTTCCCTTGAGAGATTTAGGCCAACACTTGCTCTGATTCCATAATATAATTTTATATAGAGAGAAATGTCACACAAAAATCACACTTTAATATTTTTTTGTTCACAACAGTTACAAATATATAAGACATAAAACAATGACTTCGACATATCTAGATCATGACTACAACTAATATTGAGGAAACAACAACTTCTAAATTAATCCTTGGGGACTCACAATGACAACTCACAAAAATACATGGAAGTGTTACTCCAAACAAAATCTAAACTAAACATTCTTAAAATTTACTCAAAAACCAAGTAAAAATACAGGTGTTAGCCGATATCGAAAAGATGAAAAGAATAAAAAATGGTACATTTAAAAACCATTGATAAAGCCATAATTCTATATTGTGTAGAGTTCAACCTTCGGATTTTTATAATATTTGTTTGAAGCTACTCACAGTGATCCCTGCTCATCTTGAAAAACTTATTGTTAACTAAATCATCATCATCATCCTTTCTCTACCCATCATACCTTCACTTCTCTCACACGTGTCCTAGGAATTCAAAATGTACATTACCATCATTTAAAAAATTAAAAAAAGCATATTTCCACAAATGTAATCAAACTTCGAAAACGCAAAAGATTAAAAATTGAACCAAACCAACATATAAATGATAATATGACCCAAATTGAAATATAAAATATAAAATATAAAAAAGGAAAGCGCAGATTGATGAGTCATGGCCATCCTTAACTTAAATTTAATCAAAAAGAAAAATCATAAACTCACTTTAAATGCCATAATCTTGACGTGATCATCTCGACAACAATTACCGTAGAAGAAATCCCTAGAGTCTAGCCTCACTTCGCCATTACACTTCTCTTTTCTCTTTTATCTTGCAGCCAGTGAGATGAAGCCGCTCTTTTGTTCCTCTCATCTAAGAAATGCTACAATCTAAACATATTATAAAGGGTTTCCATTATACTTGTTATTCTTGAATTTTTTCCCCTTTAAACATTTTTTTCCATGCTCGCAATGATAGTACCACGCTCCTTCCTCATTACACTTTTCTTAATTAAGTATTATTTTTTAAGAGTTAAATTGAATATTCGCTTTAATAATCCATCAAATTGTACAGTCTTTTGTATGCTACAATCTAAATGGATTCAAATGGTTTCCATTCTCCTTATTATATTTGAATTCCTTCCCTTTCAAATATTTTCTTTCACCGTGGAAATGATAGTATCGCGCTCCTCCTTCATTACACTTGTCTTAATTAAATCTTATTTTTTAGGAGTTAAAATGAATATTGTTTTTAATATCCTACCAAATTATACAATTTTTAGGTCGATAGGGCTTTTTTTTTTTGAATCAGTGAACCCCACTTCACAGTGACATTTGTCTAATTAGAATTAAGCAGATATTTTGTATAACCATGAATATTTCACCCTCATCCTTGTCCACTATAATAATTCTAGGAGCTTAGCAGCGAATAATTTGACTTATCATGGATGACACGAAGAAATCTTAACGGAGTAGCAAAAAATACTGAGTCAGACTATGTGTCCATTCCCGCTTAGGAAGAAGAGGTGGATTGTCAAACCCAAATATTCACCTCCCAGTGACTTCATTAATTCTTCAAAGTGAGAGTTTATGTTTTCCAAAATGAAACAAGGGATCACCGCCTCAAATTAATGGAAGGTATTGCCAGGATTCCTACCAAAGTTTTTTGCAACCCCATATCTAGTTTCCCAGAGCATGCTCTGTATATAAGGTAATTGTATTCCAATGAAATATTCCATATCGATGTCCCTAATGAAAAATCTCATTTCCTCAGCTTAGATACTTAAGTGTTGACCAAGTTGTATTTCCTAGTCCATATTTCCGTCCATACATCTTGACCTCCCTCAATCCATCTCTAACATAGCTTTGTTCTAGTGCCTTTATTAAGAATTTTAGGGTCCCGCAAACCTATACCCCCTCCCCATTTTAGTAGGCACCGCTTCTCCCAAGAGAAAAAGTCCATTTATGGGCTTACTATACCCCATGCCTTAGGAATTTGTGGAAGTAGGAGACCATATCCTTGTGTATTCCTTTTGCAGTTGGGAGTATGGACAATTCATAGATCAAAAGGGCCTATAAAATAACCTTGACATGCGTAATGTACCTAGGGAGATTCAACACTCTAAATTTCGAATTATCGAACCTTCTATAAATCTTCACTTTGACCTCTTCCCAGCACAAACCCCGCAAAGATGGATACCAAGATATTTTACTAGTAGTGTTCCTATTGAAAGCCAGTACATCTTGCTAGATTCCTTTGCACCATCTTGTTTTTGTTATAAAAGTACATATTATATTTCTCCCCATTGATTACCATAACAAAGGCCATTTTAAAATCAAAGAGGAACTGATGCAAAGCCTCAAGGCTATGGAATGGTTAGTTGACCAAATAACATAATGTTGTCCACAAACTGTTTGTGGGTATAGGAAATTCTTGACCCCATAACCTCAAGCCTTTGAAAATTCCTTGATTTATCATCACCTTGATGTACATCCCCATACATTCTGCAACAATAATAAAAAGTTAAGGGGAAAGGGGATCCCCTTGATAGAGACCCTTAGACACTCTAAAGGTGTGAGAATGTGACACCTTCAATCGAATAGAGAAGAAAGGGGTGGAGATTAAAGAGAGGGTCATTCGGATCCAATTGGGTGAAAAATCAAAGGCCACAAAGACTCAAAGTAATTTCAATTTAGTCTATCAGAAGCCTTAGAGAGATCAATTTTAATGCCCATCTATGGGTTCCTTCTCTTATTAAGAGAATGAAAAAACTGATGTGTTATGATAATCCCATCCAAAATATGTCTACCCTCAACAAAGAAAATTTTATCCAGTCGTATGAGGTGTTTTAACAATGGCTTGAGCCTTCTCAAGATGAATGAGTAGATAATATTATAGATTACGATGCATAAAGTGATGCATCTAAAACCATTGGCATAACAAGCATTATTGGTGCTGGGGATCAAGGTATGAGAGGTAGCATTAAGTCTAGACCATACCTAATGAAGGTGCCTCGACTCCTTTACCACTGCATGTACTTCCTTGTCAATGAATGTCCAATGGGGCTTAAGAAAATTCGATGTCAAACCATATGGGCTTGGTGCTTTATCTCTAGGAATTTACTATACCACTTCTTCCACCTTAGTGAGTTATATATCTTGCATTAATGCTGAATGTTTATCAGGTTTGATCTCTGATCCTTGATCTGGAATCCTCTCTATCCAACCCATCCTCTGAAAGGAGATATTTATAGCAAGATACCAACTCTTCCTTAATGTCTTCACGCTTGATTAACCTATATCTATCTCTCAAAGATATGGATAAGAGTCAATTGTGATGTGTATGATTGACTAGAGCTTTATGGAAGGATCTAGTATTTTTATCGCCCTGTCTCAGCCATCGTATGCATAATTTTTGGCACTAAAGGATTTCCTCTCATTTCCTTCTAGATTTGAGGTCATGAATCAACTTTTATTATTATTCAATAATATGATCCAACCTTCTTTTATTGATAATGGTGGTCTAAAGTTCCTCCACAAATTTCTCTTGTTTTTTCACCTCCTAAAAAATATTGTTGAAGTACTATTATTTTCAGCATAATTTTAGTTGGAATGTATGCATTTTACCTTCCCTTTATATTAGTATCTCCTTCCACTTCAAAAAAAAAAAAAGGATTTTGAGGCCAAAAGTTCTCAGACCTGAATGGCTTATTACGGGGAGCCATTTTCAAATTGATTTCTAGCCCAATAGGCCATCGATTAGACCCTAAGCTTGGAAAAATGAAAGCTTCAACGAATAAATATTTAACCAACATTTCTTCAGAGAGGAAAAATCAATCTAAATAATAGGTGACTTGATGCCAAAAATTGCGATAGTTGTTCCATGTACAAGATATTGACTGTGTCTACATTGACTAATCCTGAATCATGGATCGTAGCCTGGAATAATGCCACTGGTTCCAGTATCTGATTCCCACCTTTCTTTTCCTCCAGGCTGTGAGTTAAATTAATATATCCTCCTATCATCCAGTAATTCCCCTACATATAATCATGTATGACCCTTATTTCCTTGCCTTTCCAAGATTTGATTATTTTTACGAGGTCAAGGATATATAGCTCCATGTTCTCGATGAGGTCTTTGGATTGATTCAAGACGCTCTCAGAAATGATTATGTGCGGGGGTTGAGGCACAAATGAGGGATGGAGTGGCTCGATCAAGATTCACAAAGGTGGATTGTTGTCCATTTTTTCGATTTTAGATTTTCGCATTACCATAGGAGGGTATGAATTTTCTATGGTGGAGAGATGGTCAAAATGAATGCTAGCAGATGACTACTTTCCAATGTGGCAGGGTTATGTGAGGAGGTGGGGAAGTTGGGCACTTTTGTCTTTTATTAGCTTTGGTGAAGTTGCGATCATCAAAGGTGGAACTAGGGTTAGGATTAGCATTTATAGGTAGAAGAAGAAAATTCCTATATGTATGGCCACATACATGGCATATTTTCCATTGAGAGGGGATATTCTTGTAATTGGATCCTTGTTTCTTAAGTTCATCGCAATAATAAATATCAATGTACATTGGGAGAAACTTTGAGATATTCATATAAGCCTTGGTGCATGCATAGGGTATAATTGGTTGTCTTTGTAGCTTCTGAGGGCCATATGCCCAAGAATTTCCCAAAGAGTACGCAATCTTATATATATTGGATATGTTACCCAATACGACTCGATTGCACTTAAATTTGTGAATCCATGGTAGCTTTAGGACGGCAACTACCAAGAATTTTTTGTCCTTTTAGGCACTTGGTGGAAAACTATTATGGTGACCTTGTTTAGGGTTATGGCCAAAAACATTAGGGTTTGGGGAAAAGTGATGTCCCCTCCAATTTTAGCCTCCTACAATTTCACACTATGAAGGAGATTCACTCCCTCCATTAGAACCGGGTTTTGAAGATAAATTGCAAGGCCATGCAGAGCCATGCAAAATTCAATAGTTAAGGTTTTAATGCACAACCAAAATTTGTAGAACTCTCTCTTTAACAATTATAAAATATCATAATCTTAAATGTAAGTAACATGCTTTATATTATTCTTTCCATAATGGAAATAAGTAATTACTACAATAAATAAATTAAACAATTATTTCCAATTTTATTGAAAATGGTAATTAATTAAAAATTCTAATTTAAAAAAATTACAATAAATTAAACAATTTTAGAATAATTTAACATTTATTATAACTAATATATGAGATTTTTTTCTTATGATGGGATATTGATTGATGTAGTAAAAAATCAAACTAGCTCAATTTTGAAGTGATCATGAATTTTTTTTATAATCAATTAAATAATTTAAACTTTTAATAATATCAAAATTGTTAGGAATTTGGCTTCTGTGATCCATAAAATTGTTAGACAAAATCTTCTTGAATGTGATTTTTACCTTATACACAATATTAAAATTTATTGAGATAAATGAATGCAAAGTTTAATTTTTCTAACGTAAATATTTTAATCATAAAACTCATTTTACTTTAAATAATATAGTGTAAAATTTATACTTAATTTTACAATGGTTAAATTGATGTAATTTTTTGTTTTTATAATATAATTATATTATCAATTAATATATATCATAAAAAAATTTATATTCAATTAAATAATTTAAATTTCTAATAATATTAAAATTCATCAAGATAAATGAATATTGAGTTTAATTTTTCTAATATAAAAATATTTTAATTTAAATAATTTATTGTAAAATTTATACTTAATTTTATTATTGTTAAATTGATGTAGATTTAACAATAGATATTATAAAATAAATGTTATATATTTTTTTAATTATAATAACATAAAATAAAAACATTAAATTTAAGATTTTTTGAAATATAAACTAGCTAAATTATAGATAAAAAGTTTATATACAAAAGATTGCAAATTTATTTTTAAACTAAATCAAAACGATAACCCTAACATTTTCGTCAAGAAAGCCCGAAACAACGCCTACCCTTCTCAAACATCCTCCATATTGCACTTTGATCGAACTGAAATGCAGAGAACTTTCCGATATGAGAGACCCGGTGAATATGTGGCAGCAAAATGATGGAAATCCCCATATAACAGTCAACAAAGGATAATAGAATCAGCGAATTAAAACGAATTATAGAAAAAATCGCAAAGGAAATGTAACAATCCATCAAAAAGCAGCATTTTTCCGTTCTAATGCGAGTCTGAATAAGGCAGAGACTAGAATGTAAAGCTACCACGTCAGCTTGTTAAAAGAAAATCAGTTCAGGCGTTGGGAAGTTTCGTTAGCGGATGTCCTTGAAGATAAATTGTTGGATTATCAGATTTGAACTAATTCGGCACAACGTTAAATTGGGTCAGTCCTGTATATTAAATTAGGGTAGTAACTATCAAAACATTTTAGAGTAGAAACAGAAATCAAAATATTTCACAATGTTAATATTAAAAAGTAAAAAAAAATAAAAATAAAAAACATGTAACTTATTTAATTATGGATATTATTTACTTATTGATATTCATTTATTTAGTATAAAGATCCTTAATTTTGAAATATCTTATGATTTTTTTATATAGCATGTCTAAAAGAGTTATAATTCATTTGACATAATATTAATTTATATAATATTTTTTTTAATTAATTAATTTATTTAAAAAATATATCAAAATCTATTTACTTTAAAAATAAATATCAACATGCCCGAGGACAAGGAATGTCAATTATAGGATTTGGAGGACCACGTCGAGGAAGATGATTGTTTGGTTGAGGATGGGGTACAATAGTCTGCTACAACTGTGGTAAATATAAAAAGAACATAAAGAGTGAACTAGGACAGTTTGAATTATAAAGAGTGAATTAAGATATGTCGAAGAACCACGGAGAATAGATTTATTGATTCTGAAGCTTAATTATCAAAAACTTCCACTTAAAATGGTTAAAATAGTGAAAAATGAGTTGACACCATTTGCTAGTGGATAGTAACTGGAGTCTCCAACTTCGGATCATTAGCGGCTGAAAATGAATCGCAACGAGATGATTACAGGGTTTTGTGTAGTGAAAGTCTTTGAAAAATAATTGCCAATTCCAAATCAGCTAAGAAAAGACTGAATGATTTTGTGGTTAGAAATTGGCACAGCAAACTAATTTAGAAGAATAGTATTAAAAACAAAAAGAATATAAACCTTAAACTAATTTTCTAAAACACTTAAACTAAGCACAATGTGTAAAATGAATCTATAATCACCATAAACCTTAATAATCAGCATAATCCCCACAGAAGTGCCTTTTGCGAATTTTCCTCCATTAAAAACTCAGAAATATTTGAAACGAAATCAGCTAAGATTGAAAGTGACTGATATTGTCATTAACCACAAACATCACCTAGCCTTAAAAACGTGTATTCTCGGGGTGGAATAACAATTAAAACCTAATTTAATTTTCTATAACCTAATTAAAACCTAATTTAATTTTCTATAACAATTAAAACCTAATTTAATTTTCTATATCAAATCCAAAATAATTAAGTTAAGGTAGTATTTACCAGTTATAATACTTTCTTGAAAAGGTTGAGGAGGCAGCTAGATCATTCCAGAGTTCCAACAGCTGAGCTGCTCGGAGTTCGTCAAAAAATTTCTTAAAAGAGGGTGGAGGAAAGTTAATATTTAATAAAAACTATTAAAAGAATGCACAAACAAAGAAATCAAAATAAAGTGGAAAGCGTGCCATACTGAAGTTAAATCTAAGGAAAATAAAAAGAGAAAGAGGTAGAATCAAATTTTCAAACCCCGATTCTTTTCGTCTGAGCAACAATAAAACAAATATACTCAATGTAGAGCCGTTTCTCTCTTCTATTTTCAATGGAGTTGTCTATGGAGTTGTCTATCCAGTATAGAATAATTTGGATGGCAGTGTTTTGTCAAAATTTAATAAAATAAAATTCAAAAAATCAGATAATTAGAGAGTTTAAATTACATTTTTTATAGTGAAAATAGATTCCGCATCATCAAAAACCTTTAGAACACCTATTCTAATAAATATTTGCTAAAAAATTTCAAAATCTCTACGAGATTCTGAATCATTCTGTATGCTAAGTAGAATACGGCATTCTCAATTTGTCTCCCTGCTAGAGAAATGAAACAGCTCCTCTTTTGAATATAATAAATGGAACGGATCCCAATAGATTTCCGTTGTGCTGATTACGTTTGAATTACGCCGTCTGTCATGCACGATTGCAAATTGTACCACTATATGCACTCGGTCATGCTACACTATTTGGGTTTTGAAAATTTTCATGTACGGCCACGATGCTTCATGCTTATGCTTTCTTATTTTAAAAATATTTTTAAATTTTATATATTGTTTTTAAAAGTTTTTTTTGAATTCTTTTATTAAATTTCTTTAAAATCCAACAATAATGATTTCAACCATATATACTAAAATTACGAGTAAACAACCATGTATACCTAATTAAATGGTTTTCTCTTTTGCACGTAAAGGCTTGATAACCACCTAGCTGGACACATGTTCAAACAGGTTATTAATGTAACCCACATTGATTTTAAAATATTTTAGAAAGCACAAGTGGGGCTAAAAGGAATCAACAATCTCTCATACTACATATCATTCACTTTTCTTTTTTTGGGTTATAAAGGAATATTTTAGTAAACAAATCAAAGAACTAATATTTATGTTTTAATTTTAATTTATTTTTTTATAATTATGTTTTAATTTTATTTTTTTAAAATTTGTTGTTTTAAATTTATTTTTAACCAAGAATTACATAATATTTTATAGCTTCATAATATGAATTTGCATTTCTTTTTTAAAGTTTAATTTTTTGGTTTGCTATATGTAAATTTAAATTTTTTGCTATTTAATTTGTTTTTTTACAATTTTTTGTAATATTAATTTAAAATATTAACTGTTATTATTAATAATTAATCCTAATACTATTTATATGGTATATAAATTTCACATCATTATATTTATTAATATTTTTATTTTAAAATTTATTAAAATCTAACCATACATATAGTTACATTTATATAAACATATTTAGTATTTTTTTTAATTTAAATTTTGATGTGATATGCATAACATTGATGTTGTATGTGTGTAAGAAAAAGAGTTTATAGTAAGGATTTAACTTTATATATTTGTTAACTGAATTTAATACCATCTTAGATTCATTTTTACTTCTCTTTTAACAGGAAAAGTTGAGTTGTTTGTATCTCAAGAGATTTGAGAATATCCTTTCACTCTTAAAATTGTTTGCATCTCAAGAGATTTGATCACTCTCAACCCTTGGTAGATTTGGAATTAAGATGGACATGGTTCTATTATTAATTATCGTGATAATTATTATTTTTTTTATTTTTATTTTTATATAATTTTACCAAATAAAAATGTTTTATTGATAATTATTTTTGTTAATTATATTTATAATTTTATTTTAAAGAGTCAAAATGTTTATAGTACATTACAACATCTCAACATACTAGGCTCTGCCTCTCTATGCTATTACTTTTAACCTTTTATTATTTTTTAATTGAGCCAATATGTAAATGTTTGCAAACACTTATACTACTACAACATCTCACCCATAGCCATTTTCTTTTAGATTTAATTTTTTAAATATTGTAAAATAAAATAAAATTAAAATATTTATAAAATATTTTGATTTTAAAATAAGTTATTTTGATGAGCCATTGTATTGTAACACAACTTGTTTACAAGTTAATAATGGTTATGGAAAAATGTGGGTGAATATCCATGGATAAGAATATTCATACATTGTATGTTTATTGCAAGTATTAATCACACAATCACTTTTGAGTTATGGTTTTTAGGTATGTGGTATTGATAAGCCATGATATTGTATTTTAAAAAACATAATTTAGAAGTTAATAATGTCCATGGTAAACACTGGGTAAATATTCATGATTAAGAATATTATTATATTGTAATTATTAAAATTTTATGTGTTTATTAATTAAATTTAAATATTGTGACAAAACAATTATTTTAATTTATATGGAAAAATGGGTTTAAATTTATAATTACTATTTATATGTTATATATTTTAAGTCTATTGTATTTTTCTTTTATCTAAAAAAAAAAACTAAATTACAATATATAAAAAAAAATGAATTTAAAAACTATTTACATTTAAAGTGTAACATCTAAGACCTACACATATATCCTATACTAGTTAGTTGTAGAGTGAGTCATTGCCTGTCACGTTCAATAACATAACTATATAATTTTTTTTTTTACTACACTTACCTGCTACCAAGCAGATAATGCTACTATATGAAAGAATGAATTATTTATACATTTTAGCACCAAACTCAATATATGAGCTGGCTTCGTTGCATCGTTTCCAAAAAGGTTTAAATGTCTTTGGTACGTCGCATGCATGATTATTATTCTGAGCTATAACCCTCGTCCTCTATACATGGTATTTAACATAGTCCTCAAGTCGAATGTGTAAATTCTTATATGCATGTGATATGCGATCTTTGCCATTGATGAGGTTTTAATGAGGATTGTGATGGTTATTGGGAAATTTTGCAAAGTGGCAAGCGACTCCGCTCCACCATGGCAAAGGTATTTACTCCTATTTACTCCCGAGACAGCTGTGCCGCCTGCCTCGATATCCACAGATTTGGCGGGGAATAATCTGGAGTTTTGCTGTTTGAGAGAGGGTTAATGCAATCTCGGTTCTCTTCATGGCGCGCTACCTGCTCTCAGCTTCTGATGGTTTTCTCCGTCACAAATTGATTATATGGTGAGTCTATCCATATGTTTAAACCCTTGAATCCCGATTAATTTTACAAACGCTAAATGTTCATTCGAGTCCTCTTGTGACATACGTTTACTTTTCATTACTTCTGGCAGGGGTTTCATACCGAGTCTAGGGCTTGCAGAAGAACAGTGCACCATCTCTTGCACGAGGCTCTTCCCACACGGCCAGTCAGAGAATGGTTCGAGGGTACGTGTTCTGTTTCACAGCTAATCCTGCTCAGGGATTCCTCACATTTCGTTTTTTTTTTTTATAACTCAGTTCTCCCAGCTATGACTAATTCCCAATGTTCATTTCTGGGTTTAATGCAGGGTTTTCAAGTTTCGCCTCACTAATAGGTAATCCAAAATGGTTACGACCCTCTTACCCTTTTTAGGATATTACTTCTGCTATCTATTAAAATTGGTTAGTTAATGTTAAATCTCTAATTCGTGACTGTGCTAATGGCAGGTTGGTGGCTTTACACCAAACCCCTACCCCAGATTTCCAAACTCGTTTATCTACCGCGGCTTACAATGAATCTTCCGTTCACAGGTACTCTATGGTGCTTCCAACCAACGATAGTCGTGCAATCAAAGAAAAATAGATAGACTGCCTTCGCAGCCTAGGGTGTAATGTATTCTCTGCAGAAATTTTACCTCGGGATATTAGTCTCTAGGCTCTTCTGGATTAAAACAATGTAATACACTTATTTTTATAGTCGAATACTTGATTTGGGTGGTAGAACCGCTTCTGGCTTCTTAGTCTTTATGGGGCCAAGGCCTCGGTGCCTATTTAACTGATGCGCAACTTATGGTTATGGTGCCTACTTGTTTTGTTTCTTTCTTTGTTAAATAAATTGCAAGAACCTCGTCGAGGCTTATGCTCGCCTTTCCCACTGGTGTGAGCTATGAGTGTTGCAAATTCCATTTTTATCTTCTTTTCTACATGCATTATGTTGCCACTGCAGATTATGTGTATTCTCCGGTGTTTGATATCTGGTTCTGGAAATTGAATGAGCGTTCTATTTTTCATTAATGTCGGTATGGTACTGTTCGACTAAATGCTCACTGCACAGGTTAATCGCCTAATTTCGTTTGATTTTCTATTCAAGTACTATCGCTCGGAATAAATTTCCGTCGTTTTTACCTTTTCGATATTTTCTTCTTGCATCATGTACTATGCATAGAAATATGTATAGTTTTCCATTTTGTCAACTACAGTTCGAAATGGTTTTTATGAATTGTCTCACGGCTACTACATTCTCTACTCGGCATGAACTGAGATATTATCGTAGCTTTCATTCTCTGCAACTTTTCTTTATCTGTAGAAAAGGGTTTTCATGCTATGGTTTGCTATTGTACTAAGGGTTTCATGCCCTAATTTTCTTTTAAATATTTACTGCATAAATATGCCTTTCGTCTTTTTTTTTTTTTTTTAATATGTTACACTTCTGCATGCACTGGTGACCGGACCACCATAGCTATAAAGTCCATGTTTAGCAGGGTCTGGCCGCGGACAATGCACCTCGGTTCAGGGTTTAACCCAGAACTAGGGTCGATGGTCTGTTGATACCCAGGTACCCTTACCTTTCATGGCTGGTCTTTTAAAACTGTAATAATATTTTTCTATTCTACATTATTGAACCATTTCCTGAGCCATTCTTTCCCTCATAGGCGGCACACTGTCCTTTGGCTGTTTTTATAGTATTAATTTAAACATATAGAATGTATTCATACAGTATGTATTTACTCCTCCTTTACTTATAAACCATACTGGTTTATGGCTGAATTATCTACAATTAAACAGGTCTTTCTGACAGACAGGGTTTATATATCCATTTTCTTGACTTACTAGCATCTAGAATAAATCAATAGAGATCAACTTAACATAAATTAAATAGTTAATATTGATCTACCTATTTCCAAAGAGAATTATTATTCCCCTACTTAACTTGACCCCTGCCTTGGATAAAAATAAAATGTAAATAACCAAATGTACAACTTTTAGAAGAAACTCAGCAACACAGTAGTCATCCAAAAATACATTGGTATTCAATCTTTCAAATTCAGTTTCAGACTGTTTAGGATTCCTTAGTAGTACTTATCTTAATTTATCTTATTAAAGTTGTGGTCCTCCCAACCTTTCAAGGGAGGCTATTACATCCTCCACTTTCCCCCTAGCTCTAGAATCTGAATGGTGCCACGGGTTAACAGTGGAATCTTTCTGCTGTGACCTATGGAAGGCCAATCCAGTCACATTCAGATATTCTAGTTTTACAAGGGTGGAAGAAAGCTATTTTCAACTGGTACCAACCAGCTCTAGAAAATACTTCTCCTATACCAAATTTTACAGAACCCTTGTCCCTCTCCTGGGATTTCCTTTTATCCCTAGAGGTTAGGTAACTATTTTTCCAACTGTCCCCAACCACCTCCTATTCTTAGAAAATTTTACCAATCAGCTTAAGAGATTTTATTTCCATTCATTTTTTCCTCTCATTAACTCAATTTCCAATGTAAAAAAAAATAATTTTGTTTCATAACAATACAATTCATTTTTTCCTGCCAGAATTAAAAATCATGGTAATAAACAAATTGTATTTTAACTTGTTAATGCTAATTAACCTTAATGAGGTTGTCAGATCCTCCCCCCCTGGAAGTAACACCATCCTCGGTGTTTTCAGCCCATCTCTGTAAAGAGTTCTAGGTAGGCTTCCTGCATAAAATTTTCATCCTCCCAAGTAGCTTCGTCCAGTCCAAAGTGCTTCCACTGCACTTTCACCTGGATAACTACTCTTTTATGGAGTTCAATTTCCCTTCGATCAAGTATGCGTAGTGGCTCTACCGTAAACTCTTCATCTGGTTCTACCTGAAAGAACAATAGTGTTACCAATCAGTACATTTAATTTTATTCAAAATTCAAGTTAGGACTTGTTTTCTACCCCTTCTTCCTACCCGAATGTTCTGCCAATGAATTACATGTTTTTCATCACGTACATATTGCTTTAACAAGGATACATGGAACACATTTTTTACTTTGATATGGCTAGGCAAAGCCAATCTATAGGCTACTGGTCCCACCCTTTCCAAATTTTGGAAAGGTCCACAGTAACGGGGAGCCAATTCGGTGCAAGAGGTCCACCTCAAGGTACTTATTTTAGGCTTAATTCTTACATATAAGTGGTCTCCTACCTTGAATTCATTGTAGGATATTTTCTTGTCTGCAAAGACCTTTTGTCTATCTTGCGCAGCCTTCAAATTCTGCCTTATTTTTTTTACTTCAGCTTCCATTTCAGCCAACATTTTGGGTCCTAATAACAATTTCATTTCAGGGCTGCTCCAGTTGATGGGTGTGCGGCATTTCCTGCCATATAAGGCTTCAAAAGGACTCATATTCAGGGATTCCTGATACCCATTGTTATACGCAAACTCCATAAGGTGCAGATAATTTTCCCACTTGGTTGGCTGCTGCATTACGTACATGCGCATCATATCTTCTAGTATTTGATTGACCCGTTCTGTCTGCCCATCAGTCTGAGGATGATAGGCAGTACTAAAGTGTATCTACGTTCCTAGACCAGAAAACAAAGTTTTCCAAAATGCTGATGTGAACTTAACATCTCGGTCGGAAATCACGGTCTTAGGTATACCATGCAGCCTAAAAATTTCCTTCATGAATATATCTGCAATCTGTACTGTCTTGTAGGTAGATTGCACAGGTATGAAATGGGCTGACTTACTTAGTCTGTCCACTACAACCATAATAGAATCATTTTCTTTCTTTGTTCGAGCTAAGCCCATGATGAAATCTAAGGAGATAACCTCCCACTTCCAATCAGGTATGGGTATGGGCTACAATAGCCCCGCATGATGCTGATGCTCCACTTTAACCTGCTGACATTCCAAACACTTTCTTAGATATTCTACAATATCTTTACGCATTCCTAGCCAGTAAAATATCTTTCTTATTGCATTGAGCATATTTTGATATCCTGGGTGGCCAGCGTAATTGCAACGGTGAAACTCATTCAGGATCAACTACTTAAGACTTGCACGATTAGGAACATAGACTCTTCCGTGAAAGGTCAAATTCTGCTCTCTGTCCTTTCCATGCTCTGTTGGCTTGCCTTGCTTCTCATCATTCTCCATTTGTTGCCACAAGAATTTATATTCCGGGTCTTTCAGCGCTTCTCTTTTTAACTGCTCCATCAGCTGGCTTTCTAACTGATTAAAGTATAGGGCAGAAATACTATGCAATTTTATGCTCAACATGTTTGCAACTCTATTTTCCTTCCCCTTAACATGTTGTAAGTCTATATCGAATTCACTCAAAAAGGCGTTCCACCTTGCCTACCTAGAATTCAAATCTGCTTTCTTAAAATAATTGGTCAAGTTGCTATGGTATGTTTTAAGTACAAATCTTTTACCCAGCAAATAGTGTCTCCATACTCGAAGCACGTGGACTACTACTGTAAGCTCTAAGTCATAAGCAGAATATTTCTGCTCATGCTCTTTCAGCTTCCTAGACTCATAAGCTATCACTTTACCTTCTTGATTTAATATTTCTCCAACTCCTTCTTTGCTGGCATCCGTACAAACCTCATAGTCTTTTTCTGGGTCATCTACCTTCAGTATTGGGGCTGAAGTTAAGAGTTGTTTCAGCCTTTCAAAACTATCCTGACATTCTTTCGTCCATTTAAAGGGCTTGCCCTTCTTCTGCAAGGATGTAATAGGGAAAGAAATTCTAGAAAATCCTTATATGAATCACCTATAATAACCAGCCAGACCCATAAATGGTCTAATGTCTGCCACATTCTGAGGTACTTGCCATTCCATAATAGTTTTAATCTTTTCAGGATCAACAACTATCCCTTCAGCTGATATAACATGTCCCAAGTATTGGATTTCTGTTTTAAAGAAAACACATTTGCTAAACTTAGCGTAAAGCTGATGCTTCCTCAGTACCTCCAGAACTATCCTCAAATGTTCTTTATGTTTCGCCTCACTTTTTGAGTATATAAATATATCATCTATGAAAATAAGTACAAAATTATCCAAGTATTGATGAAATATTCCATTCATCAATCTCATGAATGTTGCTGGTGCATTTTTCAATCCAAAGGGCAACACCACAAATTCATAATGTCCATATCAAGTGCGGAATGATGTTTTGCAAATATCCTCTTCCTTAATTCGAATCTGATGATATCTGGATCTTAATTCTATCGTGGAGAACACCTTAGCCCCTCTCACTTGATCGAATAAATCATCGATTCTCAGTAAGGGGTATTTATTTTTAATAGTCAGCTTATTAAGCTGCCTATAGTCCATGCACATGTATAACGTCCCGTCCTTTTTCTTAACAAAAATAACTGGTGCTCCCCATGGGGACACACTCGAGCGGATGTAGCCCTTGTCTAACAATTGCTGCAACTGTATCTTCAGCTATGTTAATTATGGTACACTCATTCTATAAGGGGCTCTTGATACCGGAGAGGCTCCTGGCAACAATTCGATGCTAAAGTCAATATCCCTCTTGGGTGGTAAACCGGGAATGTTTTCTGGAAATACATCCAGAAATTCTTGTACCACAGGAATATTATCCATGATTAGAGCCTCCTCCTTGGAATTTGTATATCCCACTTGTATAGCATACAACTGACATCCCCTTCTAATACACTTACTCATCTGGGATGTTGTTATTGGTCGTAATTGTATAGGCTTTTTAATTCCTTGGATTTCTTTCCGCGTACCATCCTGCATTCGGAAGGAGATAATCTTTTCTTTGCAATCCATTAATGTCCAGTGTTATTCCAACCAGTCCATACCCAATAAGACATCATAAGACCCCAGTGGTAAGACATTTAGGTCCACCTGTAGCTGTTGTTCCGCCACTTCCAGCACACAGTTAGGGACTTTAGCCGTTACCTTTCGTTTCACCCTGGTAGCTAACTGTACTAGCCAAGAATTCTTAAATTTTTGAGTCTTTAGTTTACATATTTCCACTAACTTGGGGCTTACATAACTCAAACTTGCTCCAGGATCTACCAAAATTGAAACAGGTTTAGTTAGTAAAGTACCTTCAAGTTCGATCATTGTGGGCTGATAATCAGCTTGCGGATCCTCCAAGGCTGCATTGATGCAAGGAATGTTATGCACCACATCCCCTACCATGGATGCCTCCTGCAGATTTGCTACAGTTTCACTTTTATTTCGTTGGGGACATTTTTTATAGTAATGCACTTCTCCACAACCCAAAAACTGTAGGGGAGGCTTGGAAATCTGCCCTTGGTCTAGCTTGCTGGATGCTTCGGTAGGTTTCTCCTCAACTAGCCACCTATTTCTTTGATGGTTTTTGCCAAACTGCTTCCTGATAGAGTTTCATGTTGAGCCTTTAAGGTTGCTGCATTTACTGCCTTTAAAAGTAGGGTGATTTTTCTGGTTTTTCTTTGGTGGCCAGCTCTTTCCTCCCTCCCCCTTGACCTTATTCTACTGATAGAACATTCGTGCTTTATGGATAGCCTCATCCATAGTTTGAGGGTTAACAAACTGTATTCTTAAGAACCTCTACACCTTGGCTTTCTCCTCCCGGAGATAAGGTACATAACGTAACAGAGAGGTGAATTTTGTAACATAGTCATCCATGGTCATCTGTCCTAACCGAATATCATGGAATTCCTTAGCCTTGTCATCGCAAATCTTTCTGTCAGGCGCTTGTCCCTAAAGTACTGCTGAAACAGTTCCCATATGATATCTCGCTCATCAATACTGCGTACATTTTTCACCTCCTCCCACCACAAGGTGACCTTTTATCGTAACTGATATATAGCCAATCTGGCCTTCAGATTGTTGCTATATTCATATACCTAGAAATAATTTTTTATATTGATTAACCAGGCTTCATCCACCTCCTCTGCTTCACCATCAAACGTTGGTGGCTTAATTTTGCGAAATTCCCCCTACAGTTCTACTTTTTTTCTTTTAAGATCCTGCTGATTGGACAAATTACCAGACTCCGCCTCATTATAATTCCTGTTTTTTCTCTTCTGGCAGAGACACTTTTTTTTCTTTCCTATAGTGTTGTTTTTGGTTTGCTGGTCCTCTGGTTCTGTCGATAACTCTCTTTCTTCACTAGGGTGTCACGTCTCCTGGTTTTGTTTATCAGACAAACTCTTCAGAATATTTTCCTGATCTTGCAACAACCTCCCGTTTTCCCTCCAGACTCTAATCATCTCCTCTTGTAATTGTTGTACTGTATTTAGCAAAAAAGCAGTTTGTTGTTGATGTTCCTCTAGCAGTCTACTCGTCTTTTGGTGTTTTTCCACAGTTATTTGAACCCACATTTCTGGGTTCATAACTATTGGGCCTTGAGTCTCCTCCAGTTGTGATTGAGATGTTGTTCCTTCCCTCATTTCTCTCGCTTCCTCTCAGTGCACTAACACATACACAGCTTCATTGTTAGCAGACCCTTAGGATGTCAGTGTAGTAACTTGGCTCTGATACGACTTGTCACGTTCAACAACATAACTATATAAAAAAAACATTTTACTACACTTACCTGCTACCAATAAAATAATGTTACTATATGAAAGAATGAATTATATATAAATTTCGGCACCAAACTCAATATATGAGCTGGCTTCATTGCATCATTTCCAAAAAGGTTTAAATGTATTTCGTACGTCACTTGCATGATTATTATTCTGAGCTATAACCCTCATCCTCTATACATGGTATTTACCACAATCCTGAAGTCGAATGTGTAAATTCCTATATGCATGTGATATGTGATCTTTGCCATTGATGAGGTTTTAATGAGGATTGCAATGGTTCTTTGGAAATTCTACCAAATGGCAAGCGACTCTGCTCCACCATGGAAAAGGTATTTACTCCTATTTACTCCCGAGAAAGCTATCTGACCTACCTCGATATCCACAGATTTGGCGGGGAATAATCTGGAGTTTTATTGTTTGAAAGAGGGTTAATGCAGTCTCGGTTCTCTTCGTAGCGTGCTAGCTGCTCTCGGCTTCTCATGGTTTTCTCTGTCGCAAACCGATTATATTATGAGTCTATCCATCTGTTTAAACCCATGAATCCCGATTCATTTTACAAACGCTAAAGGTTCATTCCAGTCCTATTGTGACATACGTTTACTTTTCATTGCTTCTGGCAGGGGTTTCATACCGAGTCTAGGGCTTGCAGAAGAACAATGCACCATCTCTTGCACGAGGTTCTTCCCACACAGCCAGTCAGAGAATGGTTCGAGGGTACATGTTCTGTTTCATAGCTAACCCTGCTTAGGGATTCCTCACATTTCGTTTTTATTTTTTTATAACTCAGTCCTCCCAGCTATGACTAATTTCCAATGTTCATTTATGGGTTTAATGCAGGGTTTTCAAGTTTCGCCTCGCTAATAGGTAATCCAAAATGGTTACGACCCTCTTACCCTTTTTAGGATATTACTTCTACTATCTATTAAAATCGGTCAGTTAATGTTAAATCTCTAATTCGCGACTATGCTAATGGCAGGTTGGTGGCTTTACACCAAACCCCTACCCCAGCTTTCCAAAATCGTTTATCTGCCACGGCTTACCATGAATCTTCTGTTCACAGGTACTCTATGGTGCTTCCAACCAACGATAGCCATGCAATCAAAGCAAAATAGATAGACTGCCTTCGCAGCCTAGGGTGTAATGTATTCTCTACAGACATTTTACCTCGGGATATTAGTCTCTAGGCTCTTCTAGATTAAAACAATGTAATAGACTTATTTTTATAGTCGAATACTTGATCTGGGCGGTAGAACCGCTTCTGGCTTCTTATTCTTTATGGGGTCGAGGCCCCGGTGCCTGTTTAACTGATGCGCAACTTATGGTTATGGTGCCTACTTGTTTTGTTTCTTTCTTTGTTAAATAAATTGCAAGAACCTCATCGAGGCTTATGCTCGCCTTTCTCACTGGTGCGAGCTATGAGTGTTGCAAATTCCGTGTTTATCTTCTTTTCTACATGCATTATGTTGCCGCTGCAGATTATGTGTTTTCTCTGGTGTTTGATATCTAGTTCTGGCAACTGAATGAGCATTCTATTTTTCTTTAATGTCGGAATAGTACTGTTCCACTAAATGCTCACTGCACAGGTTAATCGCCTAATTTCATTTGAGTTTTTGTTCAAGTACTATCGCTTGGAATAAATTTCCGTCATGTTTACCTTTTCGATATTTTCTTCTTGCATCAAGTACTATGCATAGAAATATGTATAGTTTTCCATTTTGTCAACTACAGTTCGAAACGATTTTTATGAATTGTCTCATGGCTACTACATTCTCTACTCGGCATGAACTGAGATATTATCATAGCTTTCATTCTCTGCAACTTTTCTTCGTCTGTAGAAAAAGTTTTTCGTGCTATGGTTTGCTACTATACTAAGGGTTTCACGCCTTGATTTTCTTTTAAATATTTACTGCATAAATATGCCTTTCATCTTTAATTTTTTTTTTTAATATGTTACACTCCTGCATGCACTGGTGACCAGACCACCATAGCTATAAAGTCCATGTTTAGCAGGGTCTGGCCGCGGACAATGCACTCCAGTTCAGGGTTTAACCCAGAACTAGGGTCGATGGTCTTTTGATACCCAGGTACCATTACCTTTCGTGGCTGGACTTTTAAAACTGTAATAATATTTGTCTATTCTACATTATTGAACCATTTCATGACCCATTCTTTCCCTAATAGGAAACACACTGTCCTTCGACTATTTTTACAGTAGTAATTTAAACATGAAGAATGTATTCATACAGTATGTATTTACTCCTCCTTAACTTATAAACCATACTGGTTTATGGCTGAATTATCTACAGTTAAATGGGTCTTTCTGACAGACAGGGTTTATATATCCATTTTCTTGACTAACTAGCATCTGGAATAAATCAATAGAGATCAGCTTAACATAAATTAAATAGTTAATAAAGATCTACTTACTTCCAGAGAGAATTATTATTCCCCTACTTAACTCGATCCCTGCCTTGGATAAAAAGAAAATGTAAATAACCAATTGTACCATTTTTAGAAGAAACTCAACAACACATTAGTCATCTAAAAATACATTGGTATTCAATCTTTCAAATTTAGTTTTAAACTGTTTAGGATTTCTCAGTAGTTCTTATCTGAAATTCTCTGATTCAAGTTGTGGTCCTCCCAACCTTTCAAGGGAGGCTATTACGTCCTCCACTTGCCCCTTAGCTCCAGAATCTGGATGGTGCCACGGGTTAATAGTGGAATCTTTCTGCTGTGACCTCTGGAATGCCAATCCAGTCACATTCAGATATTCTGGCTTTACAAAGGTGGCAGAAAGCTATTTTCAACTGGTACCAACCAGCTCTAGAAAATAGTTCCCCTATACCAAATTTCACAGAACCCCTACCCCTCTCCCGGGATTTCCTTTTATCCCTAGAGGATAGGTAACTGTTTTTCCAACTGTCCCCAACCACCTCCTATTCTTAGAAAATTTTACCAATCAACTTAAGAGATCTTCTTTCCATTCATTTTTTCCTCTCATTAACTCAATTTCCAAACTAACAAAAAATACTTTTGTTTCATAACAATACAATTTAGTTTTTCCTGCGAGAATTAAAAATCATGGCAATAAACAAATTGTCTTTTAACTTGTTAATGCTAATTAACCTTAATGAGGTTGTCACATTGCCCAATGAAGAAATTTTGAAATACTATGACTATGAATATTGATTATCATTATTTGAATTTATTTTAATATAATTTGTATATTATGAATTTTTTAACCAATTTTTTTATTCTATTACTAAATACAAATTTATAATATTTGTTTAACCAATTTTTGTTAGTTACATTAATAAATATAAATTTATAATATCATAAAACTTGTTATTTTTATTACTATTTTTATTATTACTATTATTTTAATTTATCAACATTATATTTTTTAATGAATATTATTTTTAATTTATTACTTCACTATACTACAAGTGAAGTTTAAATAGATCCACTACAACATTGAATTATTATTAAATACTGAAAATTGATGGCAAAGAAAATTTGAAATTCTTTGAAGCAAATTTGCTAGTCTTGAAATCTTCCAAAGTAGTTTTAAATTGATATCATTAAATTGAAACAATATCATTTAAAAAAGAGTAATTATGGCATTAAATTAATATTATAAACTCTTAAAATAAAAATAATATGAAAAATCAAAATAGTCAATTAATTTTCTAGAATTAAGTAAAATCCATCAATATCATTAAATTAAAAGAATATCATTTAAAATAGAGTAATTATGGAATTAAATTAGTATTATAAAACCCTTGAAATAAAAATAGTATGAAAAATCAAAATAGTGATTTAATTTTCTAGAATTAATTAAAATCCAAAAAATATGAAGACTGAAATTAACAATGATATTGATATCGTCACATAGGGTGAGTGGGAGAAAAGTGGATAGCTCCACCATTCAAACAGTTGAGGTTTTCGGAGATCGATTGCCATATAGCTCCACCATTTAAACAGTTGAGGTTCTTAAGAGATCAATCATCATAATAAAGAGTGAAAGGGAGAGAGGAAAAAAACTATATAACAAAATTGCCCTTACATTCACTTGTAAATTGTTAGCCTAGAAAACAATTAATGTAAAATGTAATTTTATAAAGCATTTAAATAGAAAAATGAAATGAAATTAAAATATATAATAATATATATATGAATTTAACACTCATAACATACAACTTAAAAAAAAAAATTACTACTTACTTTAAAGTTAACCAAATGAGTAAAACATAAAACTTTAACATAAATCTTATTTACTCCATACTCTAGAGTTAATATGAAGATTTTAAACCTTGTTACAAATATTTAAGTCTCCAGTTAATGATCCTGCTCATAAATTTGGGTTGTGATATATCTTTCACATTATACAATATCTATATATGTTTTCAAGGGTTTTTTATGTGTATCTTTTTACTAGCCCTAAACTTTAATAATCTCATAGCATTAAATGTCTATCATATCATCGCATTTATATGTATAGTATCGAAGACTATGAATACCAAGGCTTTGTGGTGGCACGTCTTGATAATTAAATGCTTCTCGTCTTACCAAGTGAATACATTGACAGTTATGTGATTATTTTTGGATTCGGTTCGACTTTCAATGGCCACCTACCCTAATCTCATCGCTCGATTTCCTGGAGATAAATGGTTAACACAACGATGGCAAATGACTTGTTATTCTAGCAAAACACTAAGTGCCTCCTTCATTTGTCTCTGCTCCTGCGTGGGGTTTTTACTCTGCCTCTGTAAGAGTTGATGCCACAGTATTGAAGGTCGATTACATATGGTAGGGAGGACCGTCACTACTTGTGATTTTTTCAATGGTGATGTGCCACATGAGTTGTAGTTTGGAGAGGAGAAGAACCCCGAGGTTATTTGCGAGTTGGAATCGATGTCTCCATCCATATTGCTCTGGGTTTTTGGCAGGATTTCATCCTCTGTCACAGATACAAGTTTCTGATTCCTGTCCCGCTCATTTCACTCTGTTCAGCTCTAGTAAAACCATAACTTAGGTCGCTTCATTACTAGCTTTACGGATTCCCTCAATCAATTTTTTTATCCTTTTGAAAATACAGACATGGTGTTTTAATATTCATAATTTTATTGTGATTCAAATTCAATGTTCGGATGTTTTGTGGAGGCTATCACCTACAGGTATACTAATTCCCGATTTATTTTCATTTGTTTTCAGTTCTTTGTATTTACAATACTATTTATGTTATTTTCTTCATGCCATATCCCACATAGTTTCTGTGGTTCTTTTTGTTACATGTTAGTTCCCTTACAAAATGGCAGGGTCTCCTGTGATGGTATCTTCATGTTGCACACCAGATTCTCAGCTTTTTGCTAACAAAATTTGGCATCACCTTCCAGGTACTATTTAAAAGATCTCGCTCAGTGTCAAGGATCCTTCCTCTCTCTGGTGCATTTGTAACATTCATTGGGATATAGTCCCAACATTTGTTCAGTCAAATGGCTTGTCTGTTAAGCCTTGATTTTCTTGTTCCAAGTTGTTTATATGTATTGTTTCTTCTGCAAGTTTATGAAGAATATTTAAGCGTTTTCCCGAGATAGAACTTTTGGGCCTTGGTTAAGTTTCACAGAGACTTTAATACTGTAATTTTCATCATTTTGGTTTAGTATTGTTTCTGATGAAAGAATGGTTTCCCGTTAACTCAGCTCTTAAAATCTTTCTTCATTATGGAATTTTCTATTGTTGTAAATTTGGAAACAACGTGGTTCGTTTCATATGTATATATAAGTTCTGTTGCTTAACCATTTTATTTGTTACAACTTAATGATTGTGCACTTCAATTTTGGTTGTACTTATGCGTGTTTCTCTGTCATTTGATTACATGTTTTATTTTCGACCTTTAGGCCTCAAACCCTAGTTTATATATATATATATATATATATATATATATATATATACAGTGTTCATTGTAATCCTTTTATATATATAATATTTGTTGTAATTCTAGTTTCCAGTTTCTTCTTTCTCTTAAAATTATCATCATACTGTTATGAATTTTCCTACTACCATTGTGAATAACCTTGTCAGACACGAGTGGTAGAGTATTGACGACTTTTGGGTTGGGGTTATTTCCCCACCACTACTTTTAATGGTTCATATAACCAACTATGAGACGGTACTGCGGCAGAAATTTGAATAAGCGAGATATTATTCACCAGAATTCATCTGATCACACACTATTTTAGCTTCATGCATAATGTAAGTCTCTTCTACAAAATGATCATCACATGCGGAAATAAAATCAATTGCATGCATACAGTAAAACCACAAAAAATGGAATATGAACAGTGTGTGTAGGCTCCCAAAGTAGAAAAACCCAACTATGCGTATATACATGCCATGGAGATCATGTAACAATCATAGTACAAAGCTCCTCACAAGCTCTCATGCACACCCTCAATTGCTACACACTATCAAGCTAGATTTAGCAAAACTCATGCTCCAACCTTTTGCCACTTGATAGCCAGCCTCTAGAGATAGATAGCCTCTGTGCATTTTTAAAGATATGGGATGGCTTCATTAAATAGATAACCACATTTTATTTACACAATCCTCATGGGCTTACTCCACCTATCACATTATTATTTGCAAAAATATGATATAGTCTAGCTGAAGTCAATTGCTCTTTCACCTATCTGCCTTGGTCTCCACTGAGCTATCCATACCTTCGAAGTCAACCGATGCATTCTTTAGTTGATTTATGAGTTTATAATTAGTGAATTAATTAATAATTAATTCACACCTCTCACTAATTGTATCAATTAGTTAAATTTAATACAAATAGCTCAACTATGTTTAGATTAGTTAAGCTGAATACAGCTCCACTAACTTCCTCAATCAACTCCACCAAACTCCGTCACATGAGTTCTGGCCGAAGTCTTTCATGAAATGGCTCCCTAAAACCTAGATTGTGTAATTCATACATCGGTACATATTAATGGCACTTCTAGGCATCAAACTGAAGTGCTCCAAGAGAATAAGATAATGTTTAGAGTTCAAATATTATTAAGAGATAATAATATTCGACATATCTATTTTTAGACTTGCAATCTAAAAATAGATTCCGCCCAATATGTCTAAAAATTGAAGTCCGTCTATTTTTCCAACTTGACCAACCATCCACAAATAGCATCCTGCAACTCATAGAATATGATCGACATGTCTAAAAATAGACATAGTCTAAAAATAGACTTTGTGCCAAAAATAGCCTGCGGGGCCCACTTAGTGAAGGCGACTCTTTTCACTAAGCTCATCATCTTTTTGAATATCAACACTCCCTCACAAAAAGATATGGATTATTTGCCACCCCGATCCTGTCTCTATGGTATTCGAATTTTCTCCCCAAGTGACGCAACCATTAAAGATATCAACATCCTGATCCTCCGTAGGAATGTATGAAAGTAACATGATCTTCCGTTGCACACAATCTCTGATATGATGATACCGGATGTCAATGTGTTTAGATCTATCATGAAATACTGGATTAATCGAGAGTTTGATGCAACTCTAATTATCACAATAAATCACAGTAGGATCCAAGTGTGAACCGAACAACCCGACCAGGATCTTCCTCATCCATATAGCCTCGCATGCAGCCAAAATCGCTTCCATATACTCGGCCTCTGCTAAACTGAGTGCCACGGATCTCTGCTTCCTGCTGTACCAAGAAACTGTTGTCGACCCGATACTCAAAATACCTCCAGATGTGCTCTTTCTGTCTGTTGGGCTCCCTGCCCAATCTGCATCTATGAAGCCACACAGCTTCACCTCATCCGACTGTCTGTACCACAATCCATATCCCAATGTGCCTCTGAGATAACTCACTACATGCTTTCCTGCCTTCCAGAAGAGCTTGGTTGGCTTAACCATAGCTTGTGAAAGCTGTTTAACTGCATAGCATATATCGGGTCGTGTATTGACCAGATACATAAGCGACCCCACCAACTGTCGATAAACAATGGCATCCACTACCTCTGCTGAAGTAGCATCCTCCTTCCTCCAACCACCAGGAAGAGGAGTGTCAACATGCTTGTAGCCATGCATGTTGAACTTCTCCAATATCTCCCGGGCATACTTACCCTGAGAAACAAACAGTCCACCACTGCGCTGCCAAATTTCCAATCCCAGGAAATAATGAAGGAGGCCCAAGTCCTTCATCTCAAACACTTTTGCAAGATCATCCTTGCATGAGAGTATCAACAGCTCATCACCTGTCAGAATCAAATTGTCTACATAAAGTACAATGATCAACAACTTACCCTCCACCACAATCTGGTATAGGTTTGGATCCGCCTCACTCTTGGAGAATCCAAGTCCGGTGAAATAACTGTCTATCCATGTGTACCAAGCACGAGGCGCTTGTTTCAACCCATACGATTATGCTCTTGAGCCTACACTGACGACTCACTGCTGAAGATCTCAAAACCTTCAGGCTGCTCTATGTACACCTCCTCCTCAATAACTCCATTGAGGAACGCAGTCTTCACATCCATCCGATGAATGTGCCACCCCATCTGCGCTGAGAGAGCAAGGATCGTCCGTATGGAAGAGTACCTTGCGACAGGTGCAAAAGTCTCCTCATAGTCAATCCCCTCGATCTGTGAGAAGCCACGGGCGACAAATCTCGCCTTGTACTTCTCCACTCTCCCGTCAGCCGCCTGCTTCACTTTGTAGATCCATCGCGAACCTACAACTGATTTCCCAACCGGTCTTGGGACAATCTCCCATGCACTGTTCCTGATGATCGAATCATATTCTTCGATCATGGCATCTACCCATGTGGGGTCCTCCACAGCTTCCTCGAAAGAGGATGGCTCTGTCACGATACACTTGCTCATAAGAGCCATGTATCCAGTATACCGATCAGGTGACTGTCTCTGTCTGCGCTGTGATGTAGGTGCTCCTACAACCTTCTATGCATCTTGAGCCAATCGCTCAGCTTATATAGTGAGCTTCCGCCCTCTAATGGTTGGCACTGCCTGAGTGGTCTCTTCCACTCCATGAAGCTCATCTTGTGGCTGATCCACATCCTGAGACTCATCCTTAGGAACTAATAGCTGCTCATCTGCATGAAAGTGTGGCTCCCTCTCAAGCGAACAATTCATGGCTTTCTCCTCCTGAAATTTTATATCCCGTCGCACAACAGTCTTGTGACTGTCTGGAAAATACACAGGATCGTTGTGGGGCAAATCAGTGTACCCCACTAATATCCCAACCTCTGCAGTCGGCTCCAGCTTATTCCTGGCATCCTTTGTCACAGTAATGTAAACAGGTGAACCAAAAATCCTCAAATGGGAAATATTAGGCCATTTACCAGAAAACGCCTCCTCGAGTGTACTCATGCCAAGTATCGTGTGAGGACAATAGTTCTGCACATATACTGCAGTATTGCATGCCTACGCCCACAAGTGAATGGGTAGGCCCTGATCATGCAACATCGCCCGTGCAGCACCCACGATCGTTATTTTCTTCCGCTCAGCAACCCCGTTCTGCTGTGGGTTATGAGGTGCTATGAGCTCTCTTCGAATTCCTTCTGCACTACAAAAGTCCTTGAATTCACCAGAGATGAATTCACCACCATTTTCACTCTTAAGAGCCTTCACCTGCTTCCCCGATTCTTTCTCAACCAGTGCCTTGAACTCACAGAACTTATAGTATGTCTCGCTCTTCTTCTGCATGAAGAAGATCCAGCACTTACGAGAAAAATCATCAACAAATATCACATAATACCTGTGCTTTGTTGTCTAAGCTACTGAGAAAGGTCCACACACGTCTATGTGAATTCTCTCAAGGATCGTCGTGGCGCGACTATCCTTCTCGTGAAAGGTGGCTTTCACAAATTTTCCCAAGGTACATCCCTTGCACTGATATGACTGCGCAAGAGTGCCTTTAGGAAGCCCAGTAGAAATCTGCTGCAGTATTTTCAAAGCTCCATGGTGAAGGTGGCCCAATCTCCAGTGCCACAACTCGCCATCATCCCGGCTCACCACTCCTTCTGCCTTGCCTGCCATTGCTGTGCATCCATCTACCTGTAATTGATAAAGGTTCTTAACTCGAACCCCTATCCTCCGAGTCTCACCAGTTGTCTTACTGCGCAGGAAAGCCTTTCCCTTGCTAAAGAAAACATCATACCCCTTGTCTTCTAACATCGCCACAGAGATAAGATTATTCTTCAATCCTGGAACATGCATCACTTCCTTCAATACGAAGGGTTTACCAGACTCCCTCTCAAAGGAAATGGTACCGATACTGGTCGCACTGTATCTACCATCATCACCCATCTCGATGTGCACTCCGAGATCTTTCTCATCCAGATTAGTAAACAAATCTCAATCTCCTGTCATGTGAAAAGACGCACCACTATCCAGAAACCATAATGAACCCATGACACTTGAGAGCAAGCATGCAATCAGCGAAAAATCTAGCTCAAACTGTGAGGCTAAGGCATCTCCAGCTGTAGTCCCAGCAGCCTGCTTATTTTTCTTCTTCTGTGGACAATTTGTGGCATAATGTCCATGTTGGTGACAGTAAAAGCACTTCACCTTGGACATGTCCTACTTCTTGCCTTTCGCACCAGACTGAGAAGCTTTCTTTCTCTTCCCCTTCCTTTATTTGGTAGCCAAAGCGCAATTCTCTTCATCAAATTTCTTTGATGATGATCTGTCCCTGGTACTCCGCCTTATCTCCTCTTGCACAAGATCCGACCAAAGTCGCTCCCATCCTGGAAATTTCTCCTGACCATTGATAGAGTCCTGATAGGAATGCCAACTCTTTGGAAGCCCAAGGAGAGCCAAGCTCACCAAGTCCTCATCATCCATGATCACCCCCACACTTCCCGGCTCATCCCTGCATTGGATGAACTTCGTGAGTACTTGGGCATGCGCTCGCCTTTCTCCATCTTATGTTTCTGAATTTATCCTTGAGCGCCAACTTCCTCTGGTCGCTCTTGCTTTGAAATAAATCTGTCAAAGCTTTCCACATCAAGAATGGAGAAGCCTTACCATGAAGGCTGGACACTATTTGATCCTTCACACCTTCCAACAGAATCCTTCGACACTTTGTTGTCTTCTTTTTCCATGCGTCAAGCACGGCAGCATCACTAGAAGTAGGTTTTGGAATTTCTGCATCTATGAAATCCTTCAACCCATTGTCATCCAGCACCGCCTCCATCCTATCCTTCCATGCAATATAATTTGAGCTGCCCTCAAGGGCATACTCCAATCGCAATCCATTGAAAGACATCTCAACTTCGACACCAAGAAAACACTACTGCAAATTCGAATTCCACCAGCACAAAACTCAACCGCTTCAATGTTTTGCAATTACTCCAATGATCAATATCGCTCTGATACCATGTAGAAATTTGAATAACTGATATATTATTCACCGATATTCTCCTGATCACACACTATTTTAGCTTCATGCATAATACAGAATCTCTTCTACCATTGATCATCACATGCGGAAATAAAATCAATTGCATGCATACATTAAAACCACAAACAATCACACATATGAACAAAGTATTTAATGGGAAAGCTTAAAGCTGAAAACCCCAACTATCTGTATATTATATTTCATGGAGATCATGTAACAATCATAGTACAAAAGCTCCTCACAAGCTCTCATGCACACCCTCAATTGCTACACACTATCAAGCTAGATCTAGCAAAACACATGCTCCAACCTTTTTCCACTTGATAGCCAGCCTCTATTGCGTTTTCAAAGCTATGGGATGGCTTCATTAAATAGATAACCACCTGGCCTGAACTGCGCAATCCTCATGGGCTTACTCCACCTATCTGTGTGTTGCAAATAGCAACAGTATAGTCACAACTAATAGTTAACCTGCTCTTTCACCTATCTCTGCACTGGTCTCCACTGAAGCTGTCCATGCACTGAAGTTAACTGATGCATTCTTTAGTTGATTAATGAGTTTATAATTAGTGAAATAATTAATAATTAATTCACACCACTCTCACTAATTGTATCAATCAGTTAAACTAGATACAAATAGCTCAACTATGTTTAGATTAGTTAAACTGAATACAACTCCACTAACTTCCTCAATCAGCTCCACCAAAATCTGTCACATGAGTTCTAACTGAAGTATCCATGCAATAGCTCCACTTAACCCTCAGGAATAGCGTAATTCCTTCTGTCAGCTCCTGTGCCACATCTGTGCACTTAACTGAAGTGCTCCAAGAGAATAAGATAATGTTTAAAGTCTAAATATTATTAAGAGCTAATAATATTCGACATATCTATTTTTAGACTGGCAATCTAAAAATAGATTCCGCCCAATATGTCTAAAAATAGAAGTCCATCTATTTTTCCAACTTGACCAACCCTCCACAAATAGCATCCTGCAACTCATAGAACATGATCCATATGTCTAAAAATAGACATAGTCTAAAAATAGACGTTGCGCCAAAAATACCCTACGGGCCCACTTAGTGAAGGCGACTCCTTTCCACTAAGCTCATCATCTTGTTGCAATCTCAACATTTCCTAATTATGAATTCTGAGAGATTTATGAATCTTGGTAATAAATAATATTTACAATATTCTATGTCATGGTTTTGGGGAGCTATTTCTTAATATCCATCTACTGTATTTTCCAATTACCTTGCAACAAGACTTATTTTCTTATGTAGAAGTTCACAACATTATTCTTCAGAAACATATAATAGTTATCTCAAAATCTGTAAATAATTTCTAAGTCATTTATAATTCACAAACTCGTTCCTTTTTACTATTGAGTATTGTTCCATCAAAAATTATTTCTTCCTGAAACTGAGTAAACACATCTCTGTGTACAAATAATTGAAACAACCTTCCTGTCGAATTATTTTGGAATGAATAATAATTTATCTGGAAGTGAAATTGGTTGTTGATTTCCACCCAACCTTCAAGAGAAGAAATTACGTCCTTCTCCTCCCCCCGTGCTCCACACCTAAGAGGTACAGGTTGACAGTGTTTTTTCCTGTGACCTCAAGAACCCAAGTCCAGTCAGTACTAGAAAATCTCAGGAATGCTGAGTAGTTTCCACTAGTCTTTACCAGCTCAGGAAATTTCTCACTCTCTTCCTTAGTCCATGAACAGAACCCATAGTCCATGAGGTAACTATTCAAATTTTCCAACCACCTCCTTGTTCTTGGAATACTTTTACCATCAGCCTTTTTAATTTTTATGGAACTGGTTTTCCATAACCAATTTTATTTTTCGTATTAACAACAACGAAAATAAACTTTTCCAGAAAACATTAAATGTCTCAGCCTTTTCTTTTAAATAATAACAAAATGTCATTTTACTAGTTAACAACTAGTTAATACCAAATGTAGTTGTCACAACTTCCCCCCCTGGAAGTAACAATGTCCTCGGTGTTTCACTCCATCTCAAGATATAGCTCTGGGTAAGCCTCACATACAAATCCCCTGTCTTCCCAAGCAGCCTCATCCAGGCTGAAGTGATTCCACTGCACTTTAACCTGGGTGATGACTTGCTTTCGAAGTATGATTTATCTCATGTCGAGTATACGTTAAGGCTCGACTAGAAACTCATTGTCTGGCTCTACCTACAAAAAACAAAGTTTTATGTCAATTTCACATAAAAATTCATGCTCCAAGTTATGATTTTTCTAATTCTACCATACCTGAATGTTCTACCAATGGATTACATGTTTTGGATCATGTACATATCGCTTTAGCAGGGACACATGAAACACATTATGCACCCGAATGTGGTTTGGTAAGGCCAACCAATATGCCAAAGGTCCCACCCTTTCCAATATATGGAAGGGTCCACAGAACCTAGGGGCTAACTTGGCACAAGAGTTCCATCTCAAGGTTCTCTTCTTAGGTTTTATCCTCACATACACATGATCACCCACCTCGAATTCTCGATTAGTCCTTTTCTTATCTATGTATATCTTTTGCTGATATTGTGTAGCTTTCAGGTTTTTCTAGATCTTCTCTACCTCCAATTCCATTTCAGCCAGCATTTCTGGTCCAAGCATTAGTCTCATTTCGGGGCTACTCTAATTTATGGGAGTGTGGCAGTGCCTCCCATATAGAGCTTTGAAAGGACTCATATTAAGGTACTCCTGATAACCATTGTTGTAAGCAGATTCAACTAGGTGTAAATACTCCTCCCATTTAGTTGGTTGTTGCATCACGTACATGAGCAACATGTCTTCCAAAACTTGATTTACCCATTATGTTTGACCATCTGTCTAGGGATGATAAACAGTGATGAAGTTTATTTGTGTCCCCAGACCTGTAAACAAAATTTTCTAGAATGTTGAAGTAAACTTCACTTCTCTGTTCAAAATAATAGTATTTGGAATGTCGTGCAGTCTGAATATTTCTCTCAAAAAAATATATGCTATGTGTACAATATTGTAAGTGAACTGTACAGGTATAAAATGTGCAGACTTACTCAACCTATTGATCACCACCATAATAGAGTCATTGTGCCTCTTTGATCGTGGTAAACCTGTAATGAAGTCTAGGGATATGACCTCCCATTTCCATTCAGGTACTGGTATGGACTGCAATAATCCTGTTGGATGTCGATGCTCTACCTTGACCTGTTGACACTCCAAACATTTTTTTAAATATTCAGTGATGTTTCTATGCATACCAAGCCAGAAATATAATTTTCTAATTGCAGTTAATATCTTTTGGTATCGTGGGTGTCCTGGATAATTAATCTGGTGGTATTCATTCATAATTATCTCATTTAGATCCATACGATTTGGTATATATATTTTTCCTCTAAAAGTTAGCATTTGTTCTTTACTAACTCCATACTCAGAAGTGTTTCCTTGCTTTCTGGCCTCTTCCATTTGCTCACATAAAAATTGGTATTCTGGATCCTCCCATGCTTCCTCTTTTACTTGGTAAAAAAAATTGCATTCAAAATGGTTATAACACAGCTCATAAACACAATGTAGTTTCCTACTTAAGGCATACACTACACGGTTATCTTTACCCTTCACATGCTGAATATCCATATCAAACTCACTTAGGAAGGCATTCCATATTGCCTGATGGGAGTTTAAATTAGCTTGCTTGAAGTAACTGGTCAAGCTACTATGATGAGTTTCTAATACAAACTCTTTCCCAGAAGGTAGTGTCTCCATACTCGGAGTGCATGTACCATTGTCATTAACTCTAAATCATAGGCTGAATATATTTTCTCATGCTCTTTTAACTTTCTTGACTCATAAGCCACTATGTTTCCTTCTTGAGATAAAAATGCCCCAACTCCCTCCTTACAAACGTCTGTACAAACCTCAAATTCTTTGTTGGGGTCAGTTACCCTCAACACTGGTGCAGTGATCAATATGTGCTTCAACCTCTCGAAACTATTCTGGCACTCATTAGTCCACTTAAATACTTTTCCTTTTCTCTGCAAGGAGGTGATTGGAAAAGCAATTCTGGAGAATCCTTCAATGAATCTTCGATAATACCTAGCCAATACCATAAAGGATTGGATATCCGCCACATTCTAAGAAACTTGCCATTCCATGACACTCTTAATATTCTCTAGATCAACAACAATCCCTTCTGCTGAAATTACATGGCCTAAGTATTGGATTTCTGTTTTGAAGAAATCACATTTGCTAAACTTGGCATACAACTCGTGTTTTCTTAGCATTTCCAGCACTATTCTAAGATGTTCTCTATGCTCTTCTTGATTCTTAGAATAGATTAAAATATCATCAATAAATATGAGTACAAAGTTATCTTGAAAAGGGTGAAACATACCATGCATTAACCTCATAAATTTCGTTGGCACATTTATTGACCAAAAGGGTAGCACCACAAACGCATAATGCATGTACCTGGTACGGAAAACAGCCTTATAAATATCTTCATTCTTGATTTGGATCTGGTGGTATCCCAACCTTAAATATATTTTTGATAATATTATGGCCCCATTCACCTAATCAAACAGGTCGTCAATCCACAGTAAAGGATATTTATTTTTTACTGTTAATTTATTGGGTTGTCTATAGTCCATGCACATTCGCATGGTTCTGTCCTTATTCCTTACAAACAACACTGGTGCTCCCCAAGGGGACAAACTTGGATGAATGTATCCTTTGTCCAACAGCTCTTGCAACTACATTTTTAGTTTAGTTAATTCTGGAACACTCATTCTATAAGGAGCCCTTGACACAGGTGATGGTCATGGCATTAACTCAATGGTGAAGTCAATATCTCTTCTCGGGGGTAATCCGGGTACGTTTTCTGGAAATACATCCATAAAATCTTGTACCACTGGTATGTTCTCCATCATAAGGGTCTTCTCCTTGGAATTGGCATATCCCACCTGGATAGCATAAATCTGACATCCCTTCCTTACACACACTTATTCATTTGGGATGTCGTAATAGGATGTAGCTGTAGCGGTTTCTTGATTCCCTGAATCTTGTTGCATGTTCCATTTTGAATTCTGTAATAAATAATATTTTCCTTACAGTCCACGAATGTCCAATGTTTTTCTAGCCAATCCATACCCAAAAACACATTATATGACCCTAATGGTAGTATATTCAAGTCCACATTTAACTATTGATCTACAATTTCCAATATGCAGTTAGGAATTTTGGCACTCACTTTTATTTTAGCTCCTGTGGCTAGCTGTACCACCCAAGGATTTTTGAATTTCTAACCCTTTAATTTACAAAATTATACTATTTTAGGGTTAACATAACTTAGACTTGCACTTGGGTCAACCAAAATAGAAACAGATTGAGTAAGTAACTTACCTTCCAACTCTATCATTGTTGGCTGATAATTTGCATGTTGATCTTCCAACGTTACATTGATTCGAGCTATGTTTCAAGCCACATCACCTATTGTATAAGCCTCCTGCAAGTTTGCAACTGTTTCACTTCTCCCTCACTATGGGAAATTTTTATAATAATGTGCCTCACCACACCCCCAACATTGCAGAGGTGGCTTGGTTACCTCCCCTTGCTCAGGTTTGCTAGAAGCCTCTGTAGTCCTCTCTTTAACAGGCCATCTGGTTCTTCAATGGTTTCTACCAAAATACTTGCTTACAAAAATTCGTGCAAAATTATTAAAATTATTACTTCTAGCACCCTTGAAGTTTGAACTGCTTTTCTGTCCTGTTTTTGGCTGCCAACTTTTCTCACTTCCCCATTTTATGTGGACCACTGGTAGCACATCCTTGCCTTACGAATTTATTTGTCCACGTTCTTAGGATTGACAAATTCAATTCGTTCCTTAATGTGGTCTAGAAAAATACTCACGAACCTTTGAACCTTAGCCTTTTCATCTCTGAGATATGGGACATATCTTAATAGGAAGGTGACCTTGGTAATAAACTTGTCCATACTCATCTGACCCAGTTTCAAGTCATGGAATTCTCTAGGTTTTTCGTCATAAAAATTATGTAAAATACCTATCTTTGAAGTATTGCTGGAATGATTCCCATGTAACATCTTGATCTTCAATGCTGTGAACATTAACTACCTCCTCCCACCACAGAGTGGGTTTTTCTCTCAACTAAAATATGGCCAATCTGGCTATTAGGTTGTTTTTGTACTCATATACTTGAAAATATTTATTAATATTTATAAACCAAGCCTCCACCACTTCTTCAGCTTCTCCATCAAATGTAGGTAGTCTATTTTTCTAAATTCACCTTGAAGCTCCACTTTTTTCTTCTTAACGTCTTGTTGGTCTAACACCTTATCGGACTGTGCTTCATTGTAGTTTATGTTTTTGTTGCTTCACTGTGAAGGACTCCTTCCCATTCTGTTCGTGGTTTAGTCTTTATTTTGTTGTTCGTTCTCTTCTTGCACCCCTCGATTGGGACTGGGTTGTAATACCGCTTGATCTGCTTGTCGGAAAGGCTCTTAAGTATCCTTTCCTGTTCTTGCATCAAAAATTCATTGTCACTTCTCACATGGACCATTTCCTGTTGCATCTTCTGCACAGTACTTACCAGTATGTTGGTCTGGTGTTGTTGTTCTTCCAGCAGCCTACTAGTCTACTGGTGTTGATCTATGCTTAATTGAATCCACATCTTGGGGTTCATTTTTGGTTGTGCTTGAGGTATAGGTTCCTCAGTATTCTAAGGTGTTTGTTGTGTTGATCCCCTTCTCATGTTCTCCCTTGCAGTACTACTTATTTTTTGTGCATGAGTATAACACATCTTAAATTGTTAGGTGACCCCTAGGTTCCCAGCATACGAATGCTACTCTGATACCACTTGTAACACTCATACCATACAATTTTTTTTAAAAAATGACTACTTACTCTAAAGTTAACCAAATTAGTAAAACATAAAACTTTAATATAAATCTTATTTACTCCATACTCTAGATTTAATATGAAGGTTTTAAAACTTGTTACAAATATTTCATTCTCCAGTTAATGATCCTACTCATAACTTTAGGTTGTGATATATTTTTCACACTATAAAATATCTATATATATTTTCAGGGGTTTTCTATGCATATCTTTTTACTAGCCCTAAACTTTAATAATCTCATAGTATTAAATGTCTACCATATCATTGCATTTATATGTATAGTATCGATGACTATGAATACCAAGGCAAATTCCTCTTATCCTGGCAAGTAAATACCTCGACAGTTGTGTGATTATCCATGGATTCAGTTCGAGTTCCAATGGCCTCCTTCCCTAATCTCACTGCTCGAATTCCTAGAGATCAACGGCTAACACAACGATGGGAAATGACTTGTTATTCTAGAAAAACCCTAAGTGACTCCTTCATGTGTATCTGCTCATGCGTTGAGTTTTTACTCTGCCTCTGTAAGAGTTGATGCCACAGTATTGAAGGTCGATTCTGTCTGGTAACAAGGACCATAGCTGCTTATGAGGTTTTCAATGGAGATGCGCCCCATGAGTTGCATTATGGAAAGGAGAAGAAACCCGAGGTTATCCACGAGTTGGAATCGGTGTCTCCATCCATATTGCTCCGGGATTCCTGCAGGATTTCAGTCTCTGTCGCCTATGCAAGTTTTTGGTTCCTATCCCGCTCATTTCACTCTGTTCAGCTCAAGTAAAACCCTCAATTTGGTCGCGGCATTGCTAGCTTTCTGGATTCTCTCAATCAATTTTTTATACTTTTGCAAATACAGACATGTTGCTTTAATCTTCATAATTTTGCTATGATTCCACTTAGATGTTCGGATATTTCATGGAGGCTATCATCTACAGGTATACCAATTCAGAATTTCTTTTCCTTTGGTTTCAGTTCTTCGTATATACAGTATTATCTATGTTATTTTCTTCATGTCATATCCCACAGAGTTTCTGTGGTTCTTTTTGTTACAAGTTAGTTCCCTTACCAAATGGAAGGGTCTCCTATGACGATATCTTCATGTTGTATGCCAGATTCTTAGCTTTCTACTAACAAAATTTGGCACCACCTTCCAGGTACTATTTAAAATATCTCACTCAATGTCAAGGATCCTTCCTATATCTGGAAATTTTGTAACATTCCCTATGATATAGTCCCAACATTTATTCAGTCAAATAGCTTGTTTGTGAAGCCTCGATTTTCTTGTTCCGAGTTGTTTATATATGTATTGTTTCTTCTGCAAGTTTATGAAGAATATTTAAGCATTTTCCCGAGCCAGAACTTTTGGGCCTCGATTAAGTTTCACGCACACTTTAATGCTGTAATTTTCATCATTTTGGTTGTGTATTGTTTCTGATGAAAGAATGGTTTCCCGTTAACTTGGCTCTTAAAATCTATATTCATTATGGAATTTTTTACTGTTTTAAATTTGGAAACAGCGTGGTTCATTTCATATGTATATATAAGTTATGTTGCTTAAACATGTTATTTGTTGGAACTTAATGACTGTTCACTTCAATTCTGGTTATACTTATGCGTGTTTCTATTTCATTTGATTACATGTTTTATGTTTGGCCTTCAGGCCTCGAACACTAGTTTATATTTGTACAGTCTTTGTTGTAATCCTTTTGTATATATACAATCTTTGTTGTAATCCTAGTTTCTAGTTGCTTCTTTCTCCTAAAATTATCATCAAACTGTTGTGAATTTTCCTGCTACTTGGTGACCGGACCACCGTTTAAACTACGTCCGAGTATAGGTAGTCAGGGGTAGCGACGAGTTTTGGGTTGGGTTATTTCCCCGTATGCAGAACCAGTGGTTCACCTTGCCATAGCTATAGGAAGCAATAATTTTCCTAATTATGCATTCTGAGAGATTTATGAATCTTGGTAATAAATACTATTTATAGTAACCTATGCCATGGTTTTGCAGAGCTATTCCTTAATATACATCTACTGTATTTTCCAATTACCTTACAACGAGACTTATTTTCTTATGTCGACGTTCACAAGATTATTCTTCAAAAAATTATAATAGTAATCTCAGAATCTATAAATAATTGCCAAGTCATTTATAATTCTCAAACTCATTCCTTTTTACTACTGAGTATTGTTCCATCAAAAATTATTGTTTCCTGAAACTAAGTGAACACATCTCTATGTACAAATAACTGAAACAACTTTCCTGTTTAATTATTCTAGAATAAATGGTCACTTATCTGGAAGTGAAATTGGTTGTTGTTGTCCATCCAACCTTCAAGAGAGGCGATTACATACTTCTCTTTCCCCTGCGCTCCACACTTCAGAGGTACAGGTTGACAATGTTTTTTTTTTTGTGGTTTCCACTGGTCTTCACTAGCTCGGAAAATTTCTAACTATCTTTCTTATTCCATGAACATAATCCATATTCCTCACTGGTATATTCCTCTTATCCTTAGAGGAACAGGTAACGGTTCAAACTGTCCAACCACCTCCCAATTTTTAGAATACTTTTACCGTGAATATTTTTACTTTTTATGGAACTTTTGTTCCATAACCAATTTTATTTTTCATATTAACAACAAAGAAAATAATTTTTTTCAGAAAACATTAAATGTCTCAGTATTTTCATTTAAAATAATAACAAAATCTCATTTTACTAGTTAACAACTATTTAATACCAAATGCAGCTGTCACAAGGAACTCGTGTGATACAACCCACTCTTTCTTAAGTTTCTTTCTATAAATTTACTAACAAAAGTTTCAAGAAGAAGAAGAGAAATCTTCACACTAACATAATAAGTGAAGTTAAAATAATAATAATTTGAGGCACTCATGTCCTGCAACCCATCCATTCACATTTCTCAACTGCAAAAAGTTAATCATTATTTAAACAAAACCAAAGAGAAAAAACTTCAAAAAATTTAATCAATATTTAAACAAAACCAATCTCCAGAAAGTGAAAAGAGAGACACATGTTATTCACAACTTGGTCACAATATCTAAACCCTTAACAAAAATTTTCTGCTGCAAAATCATAAACATCATGTTTTTCTATGGATAAAAACTCATTAGATGTTAAATATTCCTTGAGACAACATATGATCCTAATGGATTTTAAAGTTAAACTTAGTAATCAATTAATCAACAATGGACGAAAGTCGTTTCTATGTGAATCTTCATTTCTATGTGAATCTTAACCTGCCCAGCACAGCCTCACGGTTTCCTTCATAAATGAATGCGGAGTTTATTTCTAAGTATAAAAATTTTAATTATAAAATTTATTTCATTTTAATATCATAATAATATTTAATTTATAATGGCTAAATTCGTAAATTTTTGTTTTATTTGAAATAATTAAATTATTAGTTAATAAATATCATAAAAAAAATGTAATATAGATTTCAAAAATAATTAGTATTTTATAATATAATATTTAGAAAAATTTAAATTATTATTAATAAAATATTTTCCAATTATTCGAAATTTAAAGTAATATCAATCGTTGACTTTCATATCGAACACATCAATATAAAATATAAAAGTTATAATATTATAAAATTAAAGATAAACATTTTAAATTTTTTACCAAAATCAAAATTAAAAACCATAACATTTTCGTCATGAAATCCGGAGACCGCAGCTACCGCTCTCAAGCTTCCTCCGTACTGCACTTTCATGGAACTGAAGTGAGAGAGATTACCGATATGTGAGACTCTGGTGAATGTGTGCAGCAAAATGATGGAAATCCCCATATAACACTAAACAAAGAATAATCGAAGCAGCGAATTAAAAAGAATTATTGAAAAAAACGCAAAGGAAATGTAAGAATCCAGCAAAAAGCAGCATTTTTCAGTGCTAATGCTAGTCCGAAGAAGGCAGAGACGAGAATATTAATCTACCACGTCAGCTTGTTAAATGAAGATCAGTGGAGCCAGTGGGAAGATTACTATTACTTTAATTTAGCAACATTATATTTTTACTTAATATTTTTTTTAATTTAATATTCATTATATTATTTTCAATTACAAGTGGACTTTAAATAGAGGCTACAACATTGGATTATTATTAAATACTGAAAATGAATGGCAAAAAAATTTGAAATTATTTGAAGTAAATTTACTCGTCTTGACATTAAATTAATATTATAAATCTTTTAAATTAAAAGTATTATGAAAAATCAAAATAGTCATTTAATTTTCTAGAATTAAGTAAAATCGAAAACAAATTGAGATAGCAATTAACAGTCATATTGATATTGTCACATATTGATATCGTCACATAGGATGGTTGGGAGGAAACTAAATAACTCCAACATTCAAACACTTGAGATGCAGCCTAGAAAACAATTAATGCCAAATAAAATTTTATAAAACCAATAGTAGAAATGAAATGAAACTAAAATATATAATAATATATATGAACTAATGCCCTACAGCCCACTCTTTTTTTAGACTTCCGTGTATAAATTTGCTAACAAAAATTTCAAGAAAAGGAAAAGAGAAATCTTCACACTAACCTAATAAGTGGAGATAAAATCATAATAATTTAATCGAAGCAGCGAATTAAAAAGAATTATTGAAAAAAACGCAAAGGAAATGTAAGAATCCAGCAAAAAGCAGCATTTTTCAGTGCTAATGCTAGTCCGAAGAAGGCAGAGACGAGAATATTAATCTACCACGTCAGCTTGTTAAATGAAGACCAGTGGAGCCAGTGGGAAGATTACTATTACTTTAATTTAGCAACATTATATTTTTACTCAAAATTTTTTTTTAATTTAATATTCATTATACTATTTTTAATTACAAGTGGACTTTAAATAGAACTACAACAATGGATTATTATTAAATACTGAAAATGAATGGCAAAAAAAATTTGAAATTATTTGAAGTAAATTTACTGGTCTTGACATTAAATTAATATTATAAATTTTTTAAATTAAAAGTAATATGAAAAATCATCCAACACAGCGGAAGTCGTTGAAGATAGATTGTCAGATGGTCAGGTTTGAAATCATCCAACACAACGTTAAAACAGGTCAGTCATATGTATTAAACTAGGTTAGTAACTATCCAAACATTTTAGTGCAGAAATTTCACGATGTTAATATTAAACATTTAAAAGATGTTAATATTATATATATATATATATATATATATATATATATATATATATATAAAAGATTGTAAGCTCTAATGAGCAACCCTTGTTCTAGTTCTCTGTTGACGGATCGACTATATGTATTTTATCTCCTAATTTTATGTTTTAAGATTGTAATGGAGAATCACATCTGCCAGATACTTGTATTTTTTCTTTTAATAAAAACTAGCATTTCTCTCTTTTTTTTAATTATTCAAATTCGTTTTATTTTAAATATGGAGATTTTTTAATTTTAAATTCTTTTTATTGTAATATGATAATTGTTTATATCTTTTTTTAATTAATTAATTTAATTAAAAAGATAAAATAAGTAACTATATTAAAAATAAATTTTATTTTTCTAAAAATTATTGAGTAAAAATAAAATTTCTAACATGTATAAATAATTATTGATAATTAAATTAAAATTAAAATAACTTTATTTTAAAATAACTTTATTATATATTAATATTTATTTTTCATTAACCATCATTTTATTTAAATAACTATACTGTTTAAATAACTTACATGACAAAAACCACGAAATATAGATTATTGATTCTTAAACCTAAGTATAACAAGCTTGCGTTTTTTTCTTCTTCGAAAAAAAAAATCCTAACACCCGTCATTTAATTTTAATAACTGCACTACTTAATAAGCTTGCATTTTTTTCTTCTTGGAAAAAAATTAAAAAAAAATCCTAACACCCATCATTTAATTTAAATCACTGCGCTACTTAAATAGCTTCTGTGGGAAGAGCCACCGAACATAGATTATGATTATTAAGCCTAACTATCATAAGCTTGCGTTTTTTTCGCTGATTAAAAGAAAATCATAACTATCATAAACTTCCACTTAAAATGGTCAGAAAGGTGAAAAATAAGTTGAGAGTCCAGGCCGTTTGCAAGTGGATGGTAACTACAGTCTGCAATGTGGGATCATTACAGGGTTTTGTGGACTCAAAGTCTTTGAAAAACAATTTCCTGTTAGAAGTCCACCAACAAAATATCAAAAGAATATTGTGGCCGGAAATTAACACCATCAAACTAATTTAGAAGAATAGCATTAAAAACAGAAAGAATTTAAGCCTTAATTAATTTTCTGAAACCCTTAAACGAGACACAATGTGTAAAATGAATCTATAATCATTATAAACCCCAATAATCAGCATCGTCCCAACAGAAAGTGTCTTTTGCGAGCTTTCCTCCTTTAAAAACTACCAGAAATATTTGAAAGGAAATCAGCGTAGAGTGAAAGTGACTGCTATTGTTATTTCCCACAAACATAGCCGAAGCATAAAAGGGTATATTCCTGGAGTAGAATAACAATTAAAATCTAATGTAATTTTCTATCCAGATCCAGTCCAAAATAATTAACTTAAGGTAGTAATTACGAGTTATAATACTTTCTTGAAAAGGGTAAGGAGGAGGCAGCGAGATCATTCCAAAGATCGTCAGAAAAATTGCTGAAGAGGGTGGACGGAAATTATAACTATTTCATAAAAACGAGAACTACATTGATCTGTAAACAATGAAACTAAAGCAACTAGTAAAATAAAATGTAATTTTACAAAACCTTTGAACTAGCACAACAAGTAATACTTATAATATATCTAGGCACTACTGCCCTCGAACCCGGCCATTCCCAGTTCTCTAGCATCGATCAATTGTTTGACCTAAACCAGCCAGCAAAAGTGTCATAAGAAGATAAGGAAGGACATATTATTATTTACAACAGCTCTTCACAATATCTAAACCCCTAACACAATTTTTTGGCTAAAAAATATCACATACCTTAACCCAAAATAGATCTTAGATAGATTTTAAATACAAATTAAATAATCGCTCACGAGTAGCATTGCATTTTAATCCCTGCTTCATGGCCTCTCTATTGCCTCCATAGTTCACTTATCTTTGGATTCTTCTTTGAATCCACAATCACTGAACAAATTAATAAAACAAAACAGAATACTACAGAACTAATTTTTAAAAGAGATGATTACTGTAGAACTATTTTTTTTTAAATTGCGTGCCTACAGGAACCACCTGCATTAAAACCCATCGAAACTGCAGAGATTTCTTTTCGTCCCTGGAAAACAAGAAAGATAGAAGGATTCATCCTGGCGTCCTTTTAAAGGACTGCAACTGCCATTGCACAATTGAAAAGAAACAGAGTAAGATCTGTTCAAAACCCCATAATACAAAAATTGGATAGAATTCAACTTCGAAGATTTTAGGTTCTCCTTGTAATGGTTTATTCTCCACCAATCCCTCTGTCGGCCGCACTTTGGAATCTCTTTCTGTTGATTAAACAAACCTTCAACATCCCTTCTGCAGAAACCAACCAGGCATTCTAAACTTACTCGGAAACTGAAAAGAAGAGACTGTGAAAAATCAAGTCAAAATTAAAAATGCCAAAGATTAAAAGAATCCACAAAACAAGAAATAAAAACAAAGTGGGAAGCGTGCCTTGCTTAAGCTAAAGCTCCCACAACCGAGCCTATAGCTCGCACCTGCTCTCCTCTTTTCTGATTTCCTCTCCAGGCTTGCTAAATAAAACTTAAAAGAATTCCCACAACTTAGCCTCTAGCTCGCAGTCGCTCTCCTCTTTTCTGATTTCCTGTCCAGGCTCGCGAAATCAAACCATTCCTCATTCCCATATAATAAACGGAACAGATTTTCCATAATCATGATTAAGTTTGAATTCCGCCACCTGTCATTCCCAGTGGTAAATATAACCGTTATATGCCCTCCCTCGTGGTACACTCTACAGTTTTGAATTTTTCTTGTATGGGCAGGAAGCTTTATGCCTACGCTTTTTAATTAAACGTTTTTTTTAATATATATATATAGACGTGTTTATTACTTTTGAATTCCGCCATTTGTCATTCATGATGGCAAATATAGTACCTTTACATGAGCTCCTTCATGCCGCACTATTAAGTTTTGAATTTTTCTTGTAAACTCGGGATGCTTCATTCTTAAATGTTTTTATTTTTAAAATATTTTATTTTTAAAATAGAATATACATAATAATTTGTTACTACCAATTTTGACTCATCATCGATCGATTTTGATTCGTCATAAGTAAACAACCAAAACGGTTGTCTCTTTAAATAACTGACCACCCAGAGAGACACATGTTCAAACACATTATTCTTCTTAAAGTAGGCCAACATCCCAACTTTGATTTCAAAGTATTCTACAAAGCACACAAAGGCTCACTTCTTTTTCTTTTTTTCTTTTTTTGGTCTGTTGTCAACGTTACCCTGTCAAAAGTTTTTTCTCATCCTACGTGGTCGTTTGAACACAGCCAAAGCCACGACCCATTTTATACTAACCAGTCTCAAAGTCTTAAGCATTTGATCGTTCAATCCTCTTTCAAAGAGTTGCACCTTGGCTTGATTTTTCATGCTGGAAGTACCTACGATTTTGGAAGCACATCCAGGGAGACAAAAGTGGGAGGAGCCAGGAGCATACTATTTGGAGAGGGCTTCAATTATAGAGGGTTAATCGATTGATACCATGAGATAAAAATTGTATATTTTGGTAATGGATGACCTTTTTATCTATTATGAATAGTCTAGTCACACTTAAAAATGTTGAAGAAATTGTTTAATAATACATCAGAAAATTTATTATTCAATCCTATTTGTAAGTATCTCGTTGATTTTCTTGTGTGCTTCAGTAGAAGAATTGAAGAAATTGTTTAATAATACATCAGAAAATTTATTATTCAATCCTATTTGTAAGTATCTCGTTGATTTTCTTGTGTGCTTCACTAGAAGAAGTGTGAAATACCATCCTGCTGCAATAAGCCCAACTTAGGAACTTAATTTTTCCACTCCTTATATGATTTTTTAGGAAAAAACAATCTTCTAGTTCTGCCACACAACCTTCAGTTCCTACAAATGTTTTCATAGGACGTTTATTTCCTCTTAAACTTTATGATAATCCTTGAAAGTTAAAAATGAGATTACCTAATTAATTTTTTTAGTTGTTGGGCATGGATACCACCTTTTATTCTCAACAGTAAGTAACAACATCATTTATAGACATCATAATGCATTACAATTTACATGAGATTCAAATCTACGCAGCTCGTTGCTCTGAGTGTTGATTGCATGCTGCAATGCATCTTCCATCCCTCCCATGTCTTTTTCTCTATTCATATGTGTTTAGTGGCCAAGAAAACGCTTTAGGGTTCGTGTTCTTCATGTTTTTTGTCATACATGTTGACATTAGAATCTCCTTGGTGCCTTGGAAGAAAATCCACCCTTATTGGCCAATCTTTGTTCTTATCATGCTGTTAGATTTGTTTCTTCATTTATTCAGCTAACCCATTGATTATTAGCCATATATATGTAGATTGTTCGAAAAAACCTATCAATGGATTGCAGACACCCACCTGCTAAATTGTCTTATGTTTCTATGTCTAATAAAAACCCTCTTTGGATCATCACTACCTACCAAACACATATTTTGTGATTTATATAACTTTTTTAGCTATATTTATTTATACTTGAAAATAGAGAGAAACTTGAAAATGTGATATTTTATTGTTTGGAACTCTAGGTCCCTTAGAGAGCTTCTTGTGTACGTGATTAAAATTCCTTCAATTCTCCAACAAGAAAAAGACACTCTTCTCTCAAAAGACCCACAACAATCTCTCGCACTACATTTCACTCTTTTTAATGTTGGTAAAAATACATCTGACACTTTTATGTAGAAAATAATATATTGGAAAAATGATCAAATTACTAAAACTAATATATTTTAATATGTATTAATTTTTATTTAGTTTTATTTTTATCATTTTAGTTTAAATAATTTGAGCTCTCGAACATTACGTTATATAATTTTTTACATTATCATTACCATATAGAGCTATAGTAAGCTATATGAATTTGAATTTCATTTCATTTTATTTGTTGTATGTAACTTTAATTTTTTATTATTTAATTTGATTTTATTACATTTTTCGAGAGAAAGTCAGATATTTTAAAATATACATTTTTTAAAGTTAGAAAAAGAAAAATTATATTTAATACTCGATAGGGATCTATATTATTTCTTCGTAATAGTATTTATATTGTATATAAATTTCACACCTAGATACATAATAATTTTTAATTTTATTAAAATCTAATCACAAATATATATATATATATATATATATATATATATATATGAAAAATAGTTTGGGGTAAAAAATAAGTTTTAATTGTTTATTAATTGAATTTAATAAAATGTTTTCAAATATTATAGTTTTAGATATAAATTATTATTATTTAAATTTCTTTGGATATAATGAGTATATTAATTTCTTATTTAAAAGTATTTTTTGATCTTTTTAAGAAATACAAATTTATAATATCACAAAATTTGTTATTTTTATTATTACTTTTATTTTTTTTCCTTTTTTTCAAATTTAACAACTTTATGTGCTCTATCACAATTTTATTTAAGGCTTCACTATATTATTTGTAAAATATTATAATATGATTCTAGGAGCAAGTGGATAGAAATTAGAAAATACAAGGTCAAATTATTATTAGGTACTCGAAAAATGACAAAAAAAAAAAAAAGGTTAAATGAAAATTTGGCTGCAAATTAACAACATTAATGTAGAAGAACAATATTTAAAAAGGATAATATGTATGCATTTAAACTAATCTTCTAAGACCTTTGAATATTGGCATTTATAGCTATTATTTGGATTTTCATGTTTTTCTTTTTTCCAATTTAATGATTACATAAAAAATTATTAGATTAGAAATCAGGGAAGAAATGGCAAAAAGTAAAGGAAGAACCCCTTATGTTATTACTTCCCTAAAAGAATACCATATTATTAAAAATTTACTGCATAATAATAAATAATTTCCAAGATGAAAAAACATAAAATGACCACCAATTCACAACTCACCTCCGTAACCTCACATTACAATGAAGTCTTCCTGACCTCACATTACAATGAAGTCTTCTCAACCTTTTATAGGCTCTATTACATGCAATACCATGTATAAAAAACTATGGGAAGAAAACCATGGGTACATAATACCATGCTCCCAAAACCATGAGTACACAATACCACATGCCCAAAATATCTACTATTAGACTTGGTCAACTTTATCCTTATTGCGAAGTCAATTTTACCTAAGATTCCCCCCTTAAACCTTAACTAGGGATCTCTTTGACTATATCAATCGAAACTTGCCAAGTGAGTCAATCCTACTCACTTTGGCAACTATCCCCCTTAAGGTTTATACCTGGGGTATTATTTAACCAATAATTCCTCTATGACCTAGGTTTAACCTAGACTTTACTACCAATTACCCAAGGGCATGTATGCCTATGCCCATGTATATGCAATAATTGAATCCATCGTGTATTTTTTTCATTTTTACTCTCTTTATACGGACATCCTCTCAACTTGGCAAGCTGCGACTGATTCTTTGCTCAATAATTTACCACCACACTATGAGGAAATTGATGGACACATTTCGTCAAATACCCTATTTGAATTCACGATCCCACACACGGAATTTTTACAATGCAAAAATGTCTCCATCCACTAGACCAATACAAACCCTTAGCAATAGAAGCGTCCCTCTAAAGCCAATATTTGGCTGTGATACCACGTGTGAAAAAATTACTGCAGAGATAATAAATAATTTTCGAGAGGAACAAACATAAAATGAAAAGAAACAATCACATAAACCATAAACACAAGTCTTTATCTAGGAAAACCCCAACCGAATGAAATTTCATTAGCCTTGGCCAAAAACCTGGCCAAGCGGCCAAGTGAGCCTTCACATGTCACTTCCCTGTAATTACATTACAATGAAGTCTTCTCATATTTCATAGGCTCCATTATGTGCAATATCATGGGTACACAATACCACATCCCAAAAAACTCTACTATTAGACTTGGTCTATTCCCGAGACAAGTTTACCTAACAAAAAACACATAAAGTATCTATATGGATAGCATAAAATTCTTACTCCTTGAACAATTATTCTTGCAATAAAAAAAAATTAAAACCCACTATAATTTTTTAGAATATAGTAAAATCCCAAACGTTAAACAACAAAGAAAATAAGGGTAGAGGTTATCATAAAGATTGATATCGCCACATGGGGTGAATGGGAGGAAACTAGATAACTCCAACATTCAAACAACTAAGGTGCTTGGAGATCAATTGTCATACTAAATATTGAAAGGGGCAGGAAGAAATCACTATATAACAAAACCACCCCTACATTGATCTGTAAACAATTAGCCTAGAAAAAATTCATGCCAAATGTAATTTTATAACACCTTTGAGGTAGCACAATAAAAAGGAATTAAAACATAATAATAATATATACAGGCGCTAGTTCCCTACAACTCACTCTTTCTTAGGTATCTTTGTATCGGGTCTTGAAGATGAGTTATTAAACCAAAAATTTGCTGACAAACCATTCAAGAGAAGGGAATAAGAAACATTTACATTAAAAAAATAAGTGGAGTTAAAATCATCATAATTTCAATCACTGGTGTCCTACAATGCAATCATTCCCTTTTCTCAACGAATAATCAATATTTGAACAATACAAAACAATAAAAACTCCAAAAAGTGAATGAAGGGCACATGTTATTTAGAACACCTAGTCACAATATCTCAACCCTTCACAAAATGTTTATGCTAGAAAATCATAAACATCATGCTTCTTCTATGGCTGACTAGTCATTTGATGTTAAATATACCTTCAACCAACATAGGTTCTAGATAGATTTTAGCTTTAATGTAAGTAGTCAACAACAGAAGACAATGGTTGCTATCTATATCTTAACCTGCACAACACGACTTCAATATTTTCTTCATCACTCACTTATATTTTGATTTGTCTTTGCATCTATAATCATTGAACAAATTAATAAAACATAAAATTAATACATAATTTTATTACGATGACTACATAGTTATTAAAATAATTTTTTCATAGTTGAAAGAGACCATTGCGATGGAAAATGGATCGTGCATTAAACCCTAAACAACTTCAAAACTGCAGAGGCTTTTCTTTTCAATGAAGTACAAAATCCATGAGTGACTAGGTATTGGATGCATCTAACAAAAAATTTAGATAGAGAGAAATGTCACACACAAATCACACTCTGATATCTTTATTGATCACAACTATTACAAATATATAGGACATAAAACACTTACTTTGACACATCTATATTATGACTACAATTCATACATAGGAAACAACAAATTCTAGATTGACACTTGGAAACTCACAATCAAAACTCACAACACATGGAAGCATTACTTCAGAAACCCTACCTTAATGCTTACATGGAAAACATTGAAAACACATATTACAACAATAAATGAATCTTTTTTCAGATTTTTATGATATGGTCATCACTAGCACTAATATACACTCTGAAATCTCGTGGTTTTTTCTCTTTTCTTCACCAAACTTCACGCTCCCCACATGCTTTATCTAAGACATAATCGCTTCAAACGATTGTTGATGTACTTTGAAAAGCTGATGCTTTTCAACCTGTAAAAGTGAAATGGGTCAGTATTAATACTGATCCATCTTAATGAACCATTAAAGGAAATTTCAGCCCAAAAGTGGACTCCTAAGGAAAGATAATAAAATAATAGTTATGATTTTTGAAGGAAAAAGAGGAAAATTATTTTTTAATTGTATTTTTGTCCTATCTCCTTATAGGTTTACTCAAATTTCAGGTTTATATACCTGTTGGATGAAAAATTATATTTTTCATATAACGAGTACCCATTTATGCATACTTTTGAGAAAACCCAAATTGATAAAAAATCAAAGATACATTAAAAAAACGTGTTTAAAAATTGAATATACATTAAAAAAAATGTATCTTTGATTTTTATCAATGTGCATCTTCTTAGAAGTATGCATGATGGGTACTCGTTGGATGAAGAATTTAATTCCACATCCGACGAGTGTCTACTGTTCAAATTTAAGGTAACTTATGAAGAGATCATCCAAAAAATACAGTAAAAAAAGTATTTTTTGTTGGTTTTCCTCCAAAATATTTACATCTACCTCTTTTAAATTTAAAGGATTTTTATTAGTTTACATATTATGACATGGAAATTACATGAAAATTTCATTGGAACTATGAGGACAAAATTTCCTCTAATGTGCCACCATCTATTGAATATATGACATTCTGTTATATTCACCAGTTGCCTACGATAACATTGTGGGTACAAAATTTCAACACACAGTTATACAACTTGACCTTGTATAAAATAACTTGTACTGATGCTCTCAAAGCACGAAAGGTAACACCAACTTGACCATATTAAGAAATACCTATAACTAATGTTCCCATAACACGACAAGTAACAGTAGTCTATTCAATAATTGACCTATTCATTGTGGTTCTGAATCATTTAATTTTTATTTTTTTGTAATATTTCAACACACAACACAATAAAAACTAGATAAAAAAAAATACTTTGAGTTCACATCTAGAGTGAGAAAACCAACATTGCAACTTCGTGTCGCAGCTCACATCCTTGTTCACTCCCAACATCTTCTAAGTGAAATGGAACTTATTTGGAATAAATTTCACTAATTGGGTTTCCCACAAATGTTAGAAAATAGTCCTCTCACTTCCCAGCTCTCGACCTTCCAGTCCACGCCACCAAACTCTTCATATTTTCTCGTTCTACAATTCCCCATTTGATGAGGAGAAAATAATGGTAGCCGTGTTCCTCTCTGACCCTCAACCTGGTTATTTACAAACTTTTGGACTTCATAATTGGTAGAAACGTTAATAGCAGGCCACTCCTCGTCACTATTATGTGTTCCCACCTTTGTGGCACCAGCAATGATGAAGCACTAGAAACAATTAAGATCCGAAGGAATCACTTCGAAATTGATGCCATCCTTCAATCTCATGGCATTCAAAGCATCAATTTCATAATTTGTTTCACCACATGGACACACTACATCAACAAGATTTTGAATATGTGATTGAAATCTCGTCAAATCTCCAAAGTCACATCTATAGAAGTGGGTTTCAATAAACGACCATTCACGGTTGTCCCAAATGACCATGGGGAATGATAAAAATCCTTTCATTCTTCCTAGTGCATGTGGCCATTATGTTCGCAGGGGAAGTTGAAAAATATATCCAAATAGCTTGATCTATAAGAGATTTCACATTCTTCAGTCAGCAGGGGGTGGCATGGAATTTCCATACTTATTATGAGCATAGAGGGCCACAAATTTTCTCCCAACATAGTATTCAAACACCTTTGCAATGAAGAAAAACAAATTGCAACACTTGGCCTCAACTACTACATTTCTTTCACAATAATGCATACTCTTGGATAACCATTTCATACAACGATTCCTTCTCACAATCATGCCCAAAAAAATTTCTTGAACTCCATGTCTAAATAAGAAACAAATCCCCACTCAAAACCACCAGATCTACAAAAGAAACAAGTATACACACAGAAATGAAGACGTAAAACACTAAACTAATATATGTATAGATAATTAGCTCTCACGGTTCACACATAATCCTCACCTTACCCTAAGGGAGTTACGCAAACACTTGCTCTAATTCCATAATACAATTTGAGGTGGAGAGCAATGTCACACAAAAATCGTACTTCGATATTTTTTTTGTTCACAACAGTGACAAATATATAAGACATAAAACATTGACTTTGACACATCTAGATCATGACTACAACTCATACTTAGGAAACAACAACTTCTAGATCAACCCTTGGGAACTCACAATGACAAATCACAACAATACATGGAAGCATTACTTCCAACAAAATATAAACTAAACATGCATAAAATTTACTCAAAAACCAAATAAAATACAAGAATTAGCCCATAATGAAAAGATGAAAAGAAAAAAAAAAACTAGATTGAAAAACCATTGATAAAACCATAATTCTATATTGTATAGAGATCAACCTTAAAATTTTTATAATCTTTGTTCACTCCTCTTGAAAAACTTCTTGTGAATTAAATGATCATCATCATCATCATCCATTCCATACCCATCATCCTTTCACTTCTCTCAGACATGGCCTAACATTCAAAATGCACATTACCATCATTTACAAAATGAAAGAAAGCATATTTCCACACATGTAATCAAACTTCGAAAGCGTGAAAGATTAAAAATTAAACCAAACCAAAATATAAAAGATAATACGACCCAAATCGACATATAAAAGATAAGTTATCAAAAAAGAAAGCACAGATTGATTAGTCATGGCCATGGTCAACTTAAATTTAATCAAAAATAAAAATCATCAACTCTCTTCAAATGCCAAAATCTCGACGTGCTCCTCTTGAAAACAATTATCATAGATGAAATACCCTGTCTAACCTCACTTGGTCGTTGCACTTCTCTTTTCTCATTTATCTCGCAACCACCGAGATGAAGCCACTCTTCTCTACCTATCATATCAAAAATGAAACAATATAAATGGATTATAAGGGATTTCCATTCTACTTATTATGCTTGAATTTGTTCCCTCGTAAATATTTTCTTCCACCTCGCAATGATGGTACCAGGCTCCTTCGTCGTTACACTTTTCTTAATTAAATATTATTTTTTAAGAGTTAAATTGAATATTCCTTTTAATATCCCATCAAATTATACAGTCTTTTGTATGCTACAATCTAAATGGATTTCAAAGGATTTCCATTCTACTTATTATGTTTGAATCTGTTCCCTTTAAATAATTTCTTTCACTGTGGCAATGACAGTACCACGCTCCTCCTTCATTACACTTTTCTAAATGAAATATTATTTTTTAAGATATAAATTGTATATTCTTTTTAATATCCTATAAAGTTATAAAATTTTTAGGTCAATAGGATTTTTTTATTTTTTTTAATCAGTTAACCCCACTTCACATTCACATATGTCTAATTAAAATTAAGTGGATATTTTGTATAACAGTGAATAATTTTCCCTCATCACCGTCCGATGTAATACTTTGAGGAGCTTAGCAGCGAAGCATTTGATTTATCATGGATGATGCGAAGAAATTTGAATGGATTAGAAAAAAATACTAAGTCGGAGTGTGTGTCTGTTCCCGCTGAGGAAGAAGAGGCGGATTGTCAAAAACATAAATCTGCCTTCTGGGGACTTCATTAGTCATCCGAAGTGTTAGATTATGTTTGTCAATATGAAACAGAGGATCACCTGCTCAAAGTAATGGAAGATTTTTCCAATATTCCTACCAAAATTGGGTTGCAACCCCATATCTAATTTCCCATAGCATGCGCTCGTATATAAGGTAATTTTATTCTAATGAAATATTCCATAGTGATGTCCCTAATGAAAACTCTCATTTCATCACCTTCTCTACTTGAGTGTTGACCGGGTTGTATTTCCAAGTCAATATTTCTTTCCACACATCTTAACCTCCCTCAATCCATATCTAACATAGTTTTGTTCTCGTGGTTTTATTAATAATTGCAGGATCCCGCAAACCTATACCCCCTCCCCATTTTAGTAGGCACCGCTTCTTCCAAGATAAAGAGTCCATTTGTGGTCTTTTTATACCCCATGCCATAGGAATTTTTGGAAGCAGGAGATGATATCCTTGTGTACTCCTTTTAGAGTTGGCAGTATGGAAAATTCATAGATCAAAAGAGCCTATAAAATAACCTTGAGAAGTGTAATGTGCCTAGGGGGGTTTGAATGCTCTAAGTTTCTAACTCTCCAACTTTCTATAAATATTCTATTTAACCTCTTCCAAACAGGAAACCCGCAAATAGGGATACAAAGATATTTAATAAGTAGTGTTCCTATTTGAAAGGCAATACTTCTTGCTAAATTATTTTGCACCAACTTGTTTGTGTTATAAAAGTACATATTATATTTCTCCGCATTGATCGCCATGCCAAAGACAATTTTAAAATCAATGAGGACTTGATGCAAATCCTTGAGTTTATTTAATGGTCAGTTCACCAAATAACATAATGTTGTCCCCGAAATGTTGGTGGGAATAGGAAATTCTTGACCCCATTATGTCAATTCTTTGAAATTTTCTTTATTTATTATCACCTTGATGTATATCCCTATACATTTTTCAACAAGAATAAAAAGGTAAGGGGAAAGGGGATTTTCCTGATGGAGACCCTTAGACACTCTAAAGGTGTGATAATGTGAAACATTCAATTGAATAGAGAAGAAAGGGGTGTAGATTAAAGAGAGGGTCATTCTATTCCAATTGGGTGAAAAAGAGATCCACCAAGACTAGAAGTAATTGGAATTTAGTCTATCAGAAGCCTTAGAGAGATCAATGTTAATGCTAATCCATGTATTCCTTCTCTTCTTAAGAGAATGAGCAACCTGATGGGATATGATAATCCCATCCGAAATATGTCTGCCCTCAACAAAGAAATTTTCTCCATTCCTATGAGGTGTTTTAACAATGACTTGAGCCTTCTCAAGATGACCGAGGAGATAATATTATAGATTGAGATGCATAAAGTGATGCATCTAAAACCATTCCTAGAACTAGAGTTATTTGTCTTGGGGATCAAGGTAAGAAATGTAGCATTAAGTCTAGACCATATCTAATGAAGGTGCCTCAACTACTTTACCACAACATGTAATTCCTTATCAATGAATGGCCAATGGCCCTTAAGAAAATTCAATGTTAAACCATATGGGCTCCATGCTTTATTGCTAGGAATTTACTATACCACTTCTTCCATCTTAGTGACTGATATTTCTTACATTAATGCTGAATTTGTTTCAGGTTTGATCTGTGATCCTTTATCTGGAATCCTCTCTATCCGACCCATCCTCTGAAAGGAGATATTTCTAGCAAGACACCAACTCTTCCTTAATGTATTCATGCTTTATTAACCTATATTTGTCTCTCGAAGATAGGGAGAAGAGTCAATTGTGAACTCTATCCTTGACTATAGATTTATGGAAGAATATAGTATTTTTATCACCCTGTCTGAGCCATTGTATGCACAATTTTTGGCACTAAAGTATTTCCTATACTTTCCTTATGGATTTGAGGTCATGAATCAAATTTTATTATTATTCAATAATATAATCCCACCTTCCTTCATTGATAATGGTGATCTAAAGTTCCTCCATACATTTCTCTAGGTTTTTCTTCTCTTCAAAAATATTGTTGGATTGCTATTGTTTTCAACATTTAATTCTGAGTTTTAATTCCTTTAGTTTTAGTTGGAATGTACGCATTTTACTTTCCCTTTATATTAGAATCTTCCGCCACTACTTCTACAACTTCAACATAAAATTTGGATTTTGAAGCCAAAATTTCTCACACCTGAAAGGCCTATTATGGGGAGCCATTTTCAAATTGATTTCTAGCGCAATAGGCCATTGATTAGACCCTAAGCTTGGAAAAATGAAAGCTTCAACAAATAAATATTTAACCAGGATTTCATCAGAGAGGAAAAATAAATCTAAATAATAGGTCACTTCATGCTAGCCATTGTGATGGTTGTTCCATGTGTACAAGACATTGACTGTGTCTACATCAACCAATTTTGAATCATGTATACTAGCCTGGAATAATTGTTAATTTATGTAGAGGTTCTATGCTAAGATGCAAAAATAATTTAACCTTCTAGGGAATAATTAAAGTAAGATGCAGATAGAACATACTAATAGATTGATCAAAGACAAGCCAAAAACAAAGATAAAGAATGGTGGCATTACAACGATCAGTAGGATGCTTCAACCAACAAATTCTTCATAAGGTCAACCACCCACATATGCCACACAACCGCAATATGTTTCATCAAGAATGCTCCACAAAGATGTTGCACCAAGAAGCCCTCAACACAAAACCAAGAAAGATGCTCCATCACCATCCAAGAGGGAAGAAAATGGCTCCACAAATTGTTTGTTTAAAATGGACTCCAAGTCTCTCCAATATATAGGCATCTTGGGGTGTCTAACACATCTCTTATGCATGTGGGATAAATCAGGCTGACCTTGCACATGTGGAATAAATTCAAAATACGTGTTCTGCTCATCCGATCAAGATGATCTTTGGATAAATGTTGCACCTCTCTGAAAGAGGAACCCAATAAAAATATTGGCATCGTCATCTAAGCATCACATTAATGAGTTTGGAACTAGCTGCCCAAAATTAACAATCCCTCTCAACTAGGGAGAACTCCATCCACCGGTGCCATCCAAACATCACGCGTCATCTCATCATAACTTGCATTGCTAGCTTATTTATTTCAAAACAAAAGGTGAGTCCCAAAGACATCACTCCCAGCTAACTTGAAGTCAGCTCAGAGTTCTGAAACCTCTATAGTACTTAAAGGAGTCACCTACTCACCCAAAGGTGGTTGAATTGGTTAGAAATCAGTTGGAGGTCCGAAACCTCACTTGGACTCGAGAGGGTCATATACTAACATGAAGTTAGTTTCACTGACCTGAATTCAGTTGGAGGTCTGAAACCTCGCTAGATTTGATCCCAGATCAAGTAGTTGAACACGTACCATCCTAGAAATAGAGAGTACGCCAATCTCCGATGCTTCCATCGGTCTTGCTATGGTCTCTATTCACATTTCCCACCTCATTGGCCAAATGAGAGGTACTTCCCATGAGTCTGAAGCTCCATTGGTAGGATCCATACGGGGCACAGAACAGAGAGAGGTAAACACACTCAATATCATCATAATGGAGTAGAAGCACACCAACTAGGTTCGGAAAGCCTAGCCTAGTGGTTTCTTATAGCACCAAAAATCTATCCCCAAAGCCCCTTGGAGCTCCCAAATCTCATCGTCCAACAGGACCCTCCAAATAAGGTCGTTCCATGATTCCAAGATTCTCATGGAAGTTTAGGAACATGACCTTCCCCAAAGGATTTGTTTGAATATCCATGACCTGCTCATGAGTTCCTATATGATAGAGCCTTACAGTGCCTCGCTGTACCATATCTGGGATAAGTGGTACCAGACATCAACATGTTTGGATCGATCGTGGAACAGGAGATTATCTGAAAAATGAATCCCACTCTGGTTATCACACAAGATAGTGATGGCATCTACCACATGGTCGAACAGCTCACTAAATATCTTTCGCAGCCAAGTGTCTTCACAATAGGTCATACATGTTGCAATGTATTATGCCTAAGTGGTGCTCAAAGATATCGACTTCTGCTTCCTGCTCAAAGAAGACCCAAGTGTGAAGAAGCATCCAGATGTTCTCTTGCGATCAACCACACTGCCAGCCCAATTGGCATTAGTATATCCATGGAGTGTCATGATCCCGGTTGTGTATCTCATCCCATGGTCTATCGTGGCCCAGAGATATCTCAAGAATTTCTTGGCACCAACCCAGTGAATGTTATGAGGATCAACCATGTGTTGACTCAAAGTGTCCACTTCTCAACATACGTATGGACGAATGTTTCCTAAGAACATCAAGGCCCCTATGAGTCTATGATACTTGGTAGGACTTGCTAGCTCAGGCCTAGCAGTGTTTCCACTTAACTTCTTAAAGTTGATTTCCATCGGTGTCAACACGGACTTATAGTCCATCATTCTAGATATTTCCAGTAACTTAATATATTTTCCTTGAGAAAGGAAAATCTCAGCAGGTCTATGCTAGAAATCTAGGCCTAGGAAGTAATGCATCAGTCCTAGGTCCTTCATCTCGAACTCAGATGCGATATCCCTCTTACACTGATGAATGAGAGGGTCAACACCTGTCAGGAAGAGATCATCCACATACAACACCAATATCAGATGCTTTTCTCTATCAATCTTGAATTAAAGGTTCAGATCAACATCAATTAGCTATCTATCCTCTCGTACCAAGCCTTGGGGCCTAGCCAACCTGCAAACATCGGTGTCTTGATCCTCGATTTAGAACCCCAGAGGTTTCTCTACATACACCTCTTCCTTTATCGCACCATGTAGAAAGGCAGTATTCACATCCATCTGATGAAGATTTTTTCCTTGCATAGGAGCAAGGTAATAATAGATTAGAGGTGCAATCACAATCAGTGCCTTCCTAGAGAGAAGTCTCAGGTAACATATCTCTCCTTTCCCATCAGATCCATGCTTGACCTTATATCGAGGTGAGAACAACTTTGCCTTGTAGCCTGGGGACCATATCCCAAACATCATCCTTCATAATGGACTCATACTCTTTGTGTATCGCATCCTTCTAGACTTGATGTTTTACAACTTCTTCAAATGTTCTAGGCTTATATTGTACTCATGGAAGCTAGATACCTTTGGTATTTATATGGCTATTTCAAAAAACCCAATTTAAATTCTCATCAAACAAGATGGAATGCTTTCCTAAGGGAGTTTGAATTTGAAATTCACACTTAAAAAGGAAAATCGTGTTGCAGATGCATTAAGTAGGATAGTACATTTCATCTATGAAATTTGTTATAATCAGATAGAATTTAAATTTCAAGAAAAAATTAGGAAAAATTCCCAAATATATCCTTAACACAAATTTTATGGCAACAAGCACAATAAGCTAGAAGCCAAGGAAAAAAATCTGAATATAATGTGAGTGATGAAAAATTATTGACTTTTAGGGAAAGAGTATAAATTCCTAACCAGATTTATATAAGGCAGTTCATTCTAGATGAGTTTCATAAGATACCTTATGCTGCCCATTCTGGTTATAAAAAAATGTTCTCAATAATTTAAAAGGATTAATTTTATCTTGGGATGTGCAAGGATATTGCAGAATGCTTAATGAAGTGTATAGAATTCCAAGAAGTCAAAGTTGAAAATCTACACCCTGCTGATATTTTGCAACCCATACCAATACTAGAGTGGAAATGGGAAGTTATTAATCCTAATTTTATCACTAGATTACCCAGATCTATAAACACAATTACTAGATAATGGTAGTAGTAGATAAAATCAATAAAACAACTCATTTTGTTCCAGTACAATCTTCTTACAAGACAGTTCAAGTTGATGACATTTTCATGAACAAAGTGTTCCAATTACATGGTGTTCCTAAGGTAGTTATATCAGATAGAGATGTAAAGTTTACCTTCGCCTTCTGGAAAGCTTTATTTATAGGTTTGAGAATTAAAATTTAGTTTAGCACTACATATCATCCAAAAACACATGGAAAAAGTGAACGTGTGAATCAAATACTAGAGGATATGTTACGAATGTATGTTATGCAGCAACCTAACAAGTGGGAGGAGTATTTTTATTTGGTATAATTTCCATATAATAATGGATACCATGAATCATTGAAGATGAGGCCCTTTGAAGTATTTTACGGAAGGAAATGTTGAACACTTATAAATTGGAGCTTCCCTTACAATAGATTAATGCAAGGACCATACACTACAAGGAAAAGACCCTCTAGCGAATGTTTTTGAGGAACCCCTTATAAAAATACCCCAGACATCCATTTCTAGCGGAGGTTACTAGAGGAGATTGGCGGGTGGAGGTGTTTATGGATGTATTTCGTCCGGTGCGCTTACCACCATAAAACGTGCTGGTGCATTCAACACAAGAAAGCACCGGTGTGCACAAAAACATTGGCACATCGGACACTGTGTGCTCCATATACACCCGCCCGGTGTGTTGCATTTCTGTAGCACACACGTGCCTCATAAAAATAACGTGAAAACAAAAACTTCCCAGTGCAGAATGAAGCAAACGCAGAGGTGCTCCCTTAAAATCCCACGCACCGTAACAGGGTTAAATAGAAAAAAATTACTGCTAAAAACCACACAAAACATTGGCACACCGAACACCGGTGCTCCATACACACCCACCCGGTGCGTTGTATTTCTCTAGTGCATCGGTTCTTTACAACACGTCTGCACCTGTACCTCATAAAAAGCACGCCAAAACAGAAACTACCCAGTGCATAATGAAGAAAGCGTAAGAGTGCACCCATAAACCCCGCTCACCAGAACAGGGTTAAATAAAAACAAATTACAGCCAAAAAACCGCACAAAACATAGGCACATTGGACATTGTTCACTCCATACACACCCGCCCGGTGCGTTGCATTTTTGTAGCGCACCAGTCCTTTACAACACTTCTAAACCGGTGCGTCATAAAAAGCACGCGAAAACAGAAACCGCCCAGTGCAGAATGAAGAAAACGCACTGGTCCTCCCTTAAAATCCCATGCACCGTAACAGGGTTAAATAAAAAAAAATTTATGGCCAAAAAACCACACAAAAAATTGGCACATCGAACACCGATGCTTCATACACACCGGCCCGGTGCGTTGTATTTCTCTAGCGCACAGGTTCTTTACAACACTTCCGCACCGATGCCTCATAAAAAGAATGCGAAAATAGAAACCGTCCGGTGCGGAATGAAGAAAACGCACTGATGCGCCCATAAACATCGCGCACTGGAAAGGGGTTAAATAAAAAAAAAAAAAAACTTCTAAAAATTCACACAAAACATTGGCACAGCAGACACTGTGCACTCCATACACACCCACCCGGTGCATTTTATTATTGTAGTGCACCAGTGCTTTATAGATTTTTCGTACCCGTGCCTCGTAAAAAACACGTGAAAACGAAAACCACTTTGTGTGGAATGAGGAAAATGCATCGGTGCATCCATAAAACCCCGCGCACTGGAACGGGGTTAAATAAAAAAAATTATGGTAAAAAAATCACACAAAACATTGGCACACTGAACACCGTGCACTTCGTACACACTCGCCCAGTGCATTGTATTACTATAGCGCACTGATGCTTTACAAACCGTCCACACCAGTGCCTCATAAAAAGCGTGCGAAAACAAAAACCGCCCAGTGCAGAATGAAGTAAATGCACTGGTGTGCCCATAAAACCCTGCACACTAGAATAGGTTTAAATAAAAAAAAAAATTCTGGCCAAAAAACCACATTTTTCACTTTTCTTAGTGCTGCAGAGCTCTCAAGCACCAGTGCAATTTATCCTTGTCTGAGCTGCCTTGACATCGATGTTCCCATTGCACTCATTGCGCACACTACTGTTGTGCATTGCCCACCAATATCTAGCTTGAATTTTTCAAAACGGTGGACAAATTTTCTTTTGCAAATTCTACAGCCACTATGCCTCCTCGACGAGAAAATGTACAGGTATTTTTCTTGTTTTTCCATAATTAAGAATTTTAGCACCATAGCCAGTGCTAATGGTATCCGCACTGGTTCTCGGGTGGTACCGATAGGCGCACCGTGTTATTTTAAAAAAATTTAGAAAGTGCGGTGCGTTCGTCTACCAGGCTGCACCGATGAAAATGTGGAATTGCAGCGACATGATGATTTGACTGAATTATCTACCCCGGGGTGGGTAATTTTGTTAGTGCACCACATACCACATTTTTACATGGTCAATAGTTCGGCCTGGTAAACCGGTGCTAATGGTATCCGCACCGGTTCTGGTGTGGTACCAAAGGCGCACCGTGTTATTTTAATTTTTTTTAAAACTATGGTGTGGTCGGTTACCCAGCCACACCATTGACCTAGTGGAATAGCGACGACGTGGTAAATTGACCAAAATAGCATCCTCGGGATGACTATTTTTGTCAGCGCACAACTTTATGTATTTTTCCTGCGTCAACGGTGCGGCCTTTTACAAGGCCACACCGTTCACTATGTCACAATGGTAGGAGGTCAGTCCACTGACTTAACTATACGCCCTGGGTCGTAGATTTTCATCAGCGCACTGCCCTCCTAACCCCATACATAGTTAACAGTACGCTAATCATTTTTCTGGAGCACCATCCTCGAGGCGCTTAATATTATTAGGTGCACTGACGCTGGTGCGCTACATAGAAAGACACACCAATACCGGTGTGTGACTCCGTTTTTGGCACACTGACTATTTTTTTTTAATTATATATGTATATTTCTAAATACATGTCTCATTTAATAAAAAAATTGTGTTTAATATGTAAATCATTCAAATATGTGAAAGGAGAGAAGAGGGGGAACAATAACAACAGGCAGAGCAGTATAACATGGTTCGCCTGTGGGAGGCACAAGAGAGGGAGAGAGATGTGTACCCTCGCCCTATTATAGCAGCTACGCAGGGGCTCCTAAGGCAGGTAGGCCTCCTCAAGTTCTATGAGGAGGCTACTTCCCTAAAGGGCCATAGTTTGTTTTTGAGACATCTTATCCAAAGGTGGAATGCCCAGCAATAAGCTTTCCAATTTGGTATCTACGAGTGGTACACCCCCACTGAGGAGGATATATATTTCATTACAGGGCTATCGAGGAGAGGGGTGGATTTTCCCTCATTCCCAGAGGTTCCGGTTGTCTGTGTACCATGGAGTTAGTTAGTTTACTCCCAGAGATACATTGGAGAAAATGTATTGTCTCCTGTAGAGTTTCAAGTCGCTAGAGGTCAGTTACGTATTGGTGCATTCAGTAGGGAGGAGGTGCAGTGTCTCTCACTTATCATTTTGACCATTTTTCACAACACCAGTGATGGGCAATGCATTAGTTACTCGCTTCGATATTATGTTGATTCTTTAGTAAAAGATCCACAACTTGCTAAGTGGTCTGCCATTTTTTTGCGGCAGTTATGTACACCCTTAGATAGATGTCGTGCTCATGCACAAGGGAGGGTGAACTTCCCTTTTTCTTTGAAACTTTTTTGTTTAGTTTTTGAAGGTTTCCAGGACGAGGCCTGCTTTTCTTCAGATGCCTCATAGGCTGATGTTTGAGGCACGTATGCACATGTGGGGGTAGATAATGCCCAAGGGGGATGAGACTCTGTTTCCAGTGAGGATATCGTAGGATGCACTGGAGTTGCTAGCCAGTGTTGATGAGAATCCCTTCGTTATGGTCCCCTATCCTTATTTGGATTGGCGAGGGTGTACCAACATCCTCTTCATAGCTGATGATTCGGCAGATGATAGAGGTAATATTACTGTTTTGTATATTTAAATTTATTCTAGCATGTTCTTTAACTTGTTTTAATTAAATTGTGTATTGATATTGTCTAATTATTGTTGTGTAATTATATATATTTTGCAGAGATTGGCTCTTTTGAAGGTGAGGAGATGCTGGCACCACCACATGATCCAGGTGTGAATCATGATGATGATCAGGGCATGCTAGATGCCGAGGATCATCAGGAGGCTGGTGTAGAGGGCCCTGCTCCTGTTGGTGTGCCGGTACCGCCTTTTCCTAGGCCCAGTCGACTTGATTCTAGATAAGGGATGGCATTGTGAAACCAACTCAGTACATTCATTTTTGAGGTGGGCATCACACCCGCTCATTACAAAGACATATAGGTCGATGATAGGCTATTACAGATGTGGAAAGGTATGCCACGTGACATGTACAGCCTGATGCGGCATGTCATAGGAGTTATGACAGCTATTACACGACTAAGGAGGATTGTTGCACGTTATAGGCATGGTTAAGTTGTAGCACGTGATGGACAGTCTGCAAGCAACGACTCATCATCTCATGATCGTTCACCTTGTGCCACGCCAGATGAGCATGAGCCTCCACTAGCATCTAGCAGCAGTGATCATGGAGATGAGGCTAGACCATCGGCCACGTCCAGTCAGCAGCCTGCAGCATCCATTAGTACTCATTATCATGAGTAAGTTGGACAATCGACTGTCGAGGCTGCACCATTGACTGAGAAGGCCTCCACTAGTACTGATATACGTGTTGTACTGCCACCAGCTGCTCCATGACATTTATGTTACAATTGTATATTTTTAACATTATTCAGTTTTATATATATATATATATATGATGCATGTATTTTATGTTCATGTTGCAGTTGTAGTTAATTTACATGTTGGTGATCATCCTGATGTGTATATTGTTAGGTCATGTTAGATATGTTCATTTAATGTGCATCTTGCAGATAGATGTGTATTTGATGGCATGAGTTATTTGACATGAGATGTATATTTGATGTTTGTGTTTTGATGATGTTAATATATAATGTTAATTGTGTTTTGTTAGATGATCATGATCACGATGATGTTAGCGATTTTGAATGTGTTTTTTAGTCAAATATCATGTTTTTACAATGGTTATCATGAACGTGATGTTTATTAACTAATTTAATATTAAATGATCATGATATTGTAAAATTGTAATATTTGTAATTCTAATTGTATGTAAAATTATAAAATCGTAATTGTAATGGTATATATGTAAATTTGTAAAATTTTAATTGGAATTTTAATTGTACGTGAAATTGTAAAATTGTAATTCTAATTCTAATTCTAATTGTATATAGAGTATTTGTGAAAATTTAATTGTATTACTGTGAATTGATTGTAATTGCAAAATTGTAATTGTATGTAAAATATTTGTAAAATTTTAATTCTATTAATGTGAAATGAATTTATTAAAATTTGTAAATTTGTAAATTTGTAAATTTCAAATAATTGTAACACAATAAATCTAGGATAATATGAATTATTGTAACATAATAAAGTTTAGAAAATAATGCAAATAAATTCATGTACTTTAGAATTATCATTATTTTATTATGATCTTAGATACAAAAAAAAGAACTAATTTATACAGTCCATCATTGTTTTTGAGATCAACATAATCGCAAATTATCAAGTGAATTATTGATTTTAACATTAACAAAATGAAAATTACCAATTAATTCAAAATACATATTATAATGTTTCAGAAAACCCATCTTAAAAAGTATGAATATTGATGAAATAACACACGTACCATATCACTCTTGGTTCTAATGATGACCCTCATTATCTTCCAGCTCGCATGGAATGATAACACTATTGTTCTCAAAAATATATTTTGATCTAGGGTCATGTGTCAATACGAACATCCAATCCCTATCCAACACATCTAGGTAAAAAAACACATCGTTGCAGTTTTTGGGGAGAACATAGGGCTCCTTCGCTTCATCCCACATCTTTCTAGAGTTGATACATATCAGCCCACTATCACAATATTCCTTTACATTATTCCAATCAAAGGTGTCCCACCACTTGCACCTAAAAATAACAAATTGGAAAGAAGAGAAATCCACTTCAATGATCTCTTGTATCTTTCCATTGTAACCTAACATCCCTCGTACTAGGTTTTGATCACGGTGGCTAGATCGACTAGATTGATCGAACTCGACTTCCACTCCACAGTCTTGTGTGATGTTTCCAACATCAGCATTTTTTGTGTGAAAATGATGTCTATATGCCTATATAGATGGGAACAAATGCACCTATTATGAAAAAGTAAAAAAAATCATAGTGTCATGTGTCTTATAATAACCCAATAGCTAAAATATGAAATGTAGATGTCTTAATATAAGTTTCAAATTTAGATATAAATTAAAAATATTATTGCCGAGTTGTTGCACCCAATCCCTACGTTTAGTGCATCCTCTTCAGCACGCGGGTGACAACCGGTAGCACTGTATTTCTCTTTGACTTGGTTAGCAACCGAACTATTGGGGCATATTTTTGGCATATTTTCTTTTAAATGATCAGGATAAGGCACACTTCTACCATTCAACTGTCTGAATTCTTTCCTGTCACTATCCCATTTCATCCCCTTTTGTTCGTACAATGCGACCCACGGTTGTGTTGCTTAAGAATTGTAAAAAACGAATTTATTGATTGATTCAATTTATGCATTCGCTGATGAAATCAAACCAACATTATATAGTACTTACAGATCAAAATATACATTATATCGAAGTTCAACATGAATATTAATTACTTTTTGTAAATTTGAAAAGTATAAGTCGCTTACTCTTTATCAAGCGCTTTTTTCGACTCGTTTGGAGAAACACCCCTTCTCTTTTGTCTTCATCAATTTCATCGTCCCAAATCACCACACCTGGTCTGTTGTCGATCTGCTTGATGTACTCACTAGAATAATAGAAAGAATCATATGATATGTACCCCTCTGCCACAGGCCCCTCAAGTTTCACCCTTTGTTGAACAAAACCTTTCAATTTCTTCATGCACCTCTCTAAGAAGAACATCCAATGACAAGAAACCCCCCCAACTAATTCAACCTCGTATACTAGGTGGATTAGAAGATGAACCTATAAGTCCATGAAACTCGTTTGAAATTCCTTCTCAAACATACAAACAATCTCAACTATCTCTTGATGCCACCATGGAATTCTAGCCACAAGAATCTCCTTTGACTTAATCCAACGTACAAATGCAGATAATTTAGATATGGTGCATCCTAGGTCTTGAGGGAATTCATGTTTCACACCCACGCAGGAACAAAGGATAATGACACTGAAAAGTTGTAAACATGTGTAATAATATACAAAATTAGTTATGTTTTATGATTCCCACATGGGATAAAAGTTATTAATATAAAAAATAATAAAATCATTCTTTTGACATTATACGTAATCTTATAAGATTCAAATGGTCATGTGCTTTCAACCCCAACTAATGGTCATCCACGGTGAAGCAACATCATAGTGAAGACTCGTATGAAGTTGGAACCCTCACACCCATTATAACTTCCTTTGCCAAAGAAATATCATATTTTTAAAAAATCCATGGGACATTACCTTCTTTGAAAAACCATGAATTAGAGGGACCAACGCCTCCCTCTAATCCCGTTTTTTCTAATCATCTTGGCCAATGTTTCTTTTTAGTTTTTGAAGTAACAAGATCTTTCCTAACAACCAATGTGTCACTTTTTTTAGATGATATGTGCCTCCATAAAGAAGATGAAACATTTTTAAATATATGCATGGGATCTAATAAGTGGGTAATCTTAAGATGCTCCCAATATCGGAGGTCATAAGAGGTATATTTCCTTTTCATCCCAATGGGAAATTTCTCAACATAGGTGTCGAAGAAATCTGGATCATCGAACATAGGCTCCCCATTTGACACAAACATTTCTTTGAAATCCTTCTTCTTCTCTCTCTCATATGCTCTAAGCCATTCAGTTGGTGTCATTATTGGAGGCCTTTGGGTTCTCTTTCATTTACCATTGAAAGTGGATGTTGCTCTTCTCTAAGGGTGTTCTTCTGGTAGGAATACCCTGGAGAAATCATACACTGGCTTTCTTAGGTCCTCGGACCATCTAGCTTTCAGAGAAGGTCCACAACATTTACATCCAAAATAACCTGTTGTTACAAGACCTGCAAGATTATATTTGTATACATTAATTAATATGCATGGCACATTAAAGAATATCATGAAGATCAGAACAAATATTACAACGAATCAAATAACTAATATGTGAAAGAATATTGTTACGTATATAAAAAAATCAATAAATTAAACATGTAATTTACTAGACAAAACTCCTAAGCCTCGATAATCATGTGTCGTGTGAGCACATATGCCATACAATGTAAAACTCCTCTTTTTTGTGATGGGTCTTGATACATCGTATACATTTATCCCATCCCATAATTCCTTCAATTCATCTACCAGTGGTTGCAAGTAGACATCCATATTCTTCACTTGTCTTCTACCAGGGACTATGGGAGCCAACATAAGATATTCATTCTTCACAGAAAACCATGGGGGGGTATTGTTATTGATCACTACTACAAGAAAAACATAATAGTTGGTGTTATTGAGGAAATATTGGTTGATGCCATCCATGGATATGTTGAGTCGTAGAATTCGTACTTCATCCTTGAATTTTTCGGCCCATGAATCCTCTATATGATTCATGGCTATTGAACGAGTTGGGATTCACATAACTCCCAACTCACTTCTGTGTGAGGCATGCCATCCCTGCAACATAGCTAATTCTTTGCAACAAAAGATCCTTTAAATCCTTGGTATTATAGGCACGTGCCTCAGTATCTTAAAAGGAGGACCAATACGTGATTTACCCTTCTTTTTTGATTTATCATACCTGTCATGCCCACATTTCGGACACATCTCTTTTTCTACATATTCTCCTCTATATAGAATACAATCATTTGGACATGCATGATATGATATGTACTCGACACCCAAAATTTTCAATAATTTATTTTCCTCTTCACAGCTATTGGGCAAGACATTATCACTCAGAAGAAACTTATCTTTGAATAACCTGTAGTTGGTGATCATGGAATTTTTTTTTAATAAATGTACATTAATGTCGATATAATTATTAAGTTTCATAAAATTTACCATTTGTAATGTTCATTGTAGTGTACTGATTATATTTCAAATTTATATAAGGGAGTACTTTATTGTAGCTTATCTCAAACGTTCTGAGAAACATGCATTCGACAAGCCAAACTTTGCTTGCAAGTTGTACAATAACATCATTGTCCCCAACTGGGTAGACTTTAACTGCCAGGTCCAAAGAGAGGGGTGGTGGAAGAAAATTTAAGGCTTTCAAAAAAGGTGTCAGCGATATGAGAATTGTCCCCTAGCTGATCATCCTTTTGAAATGAATATAACAAAATTCTCTCCATGGCAGTCGTATCCCTTAAGTAATCATCCATACCAACCTCTATTTTTTTTCCTCCATTTCCAGCTTGTGAAGAAATACTATTGTTGTACTTTTTCCTAATTGGTGAATCTGGATGTAGCAAGAATTGAATCGGTGGTTGATTCAACCATTCTTGGTATCGTTCCTCTCTGATTTTTTCTTTTCATTTAGTCTTCTCTCAATTTGACATTATCGTGGGGTCCAATGGAAGATGGTAGGTAGGTCATTAATCATCACTATAATCCTAATAATTAAAAAAAAATATGTGAACATGATTAGTACAAAATATATGTTATCAATTAGTAACCATGTCGACAATATTGCATGATTATAAATTGGTTTGACGTTGAAATAATTACATATTAATCAATATATATACCAAACAGTTATAATTATAATTACCATCATTGTCCTAGGTGTCACACCTCCCATTTATCTCGCAAACTTTTTTTTTTTTTCCAGGCATTCCAGATTTTCAAGAATAATTCCGACCAAATATTATGATATAATATTTTTTATTAATATCTTGTTAAATCATATTTATTTCCCCAATATGATTTATGGTGTATACCTATACTCACATATCAAAACTATATCAAAATCAATATCTATTTGATTTCATTTCCAACCAGATTAATATAAATGGTCCTTGTGTTATCACATTCGTTTTGATATCATTAAATACTTGGGTATTAAACATACTATTATGTATATATATATAATGGGGTTCGAATGTATTATACCCCCATCGACCATGGCATCCTTAACCCTTTAACGAACCCTATACTCCCCTTTTATAACGTCATCTTCCTATAAAAATTGTTTATGAATGTTAGCTAGGTTTAATTCACATGACCTTATAACTATACCTATATAGGGCTTATGGCTATTCAATGAGTTTGTAGCCATAGTTTTCACAATGTATGTGTCAACATCATCGCGTATTTGTTGTACAAGTTGTCCATGTCGAAATTTATGTAAAGATTGAACGTATTCAACTTGAGATTTCCACGCACTGTGTCCTGGTAAGGTCGATTGAATGGGGTATGGAATTTGAGACGTGATATCACTCTCCACGTCATATTATGTAAGACTCTCGGTTTAATTGTATTGGTTGGGATGGGTTTCATCCCATTCCCGTTCATGTACTATAGATCCACGTTGCACTGGCAATCGCCACGCCAGACTACTCTGGAAACAAGGCAATCTCCGCAATACGGCCAGAGATGCCGTGAACTTTATTGTATGGCTTGTCAAATTAAATGTCAAACGACTGGTGTAAATGCCACTTCCGACCATTCGATCCGTGGCTTCACCATGGGGATTATGCCATGTGGATGGGGTCGATTTCCTCACCCTATTAGGGTTTTGCGACTGAGATTTTGGTATAAGTCTTGTTCTAAATTTGTGAGACCATTCTTTCGGCCCTCCTTTGGTGGTTTCGCTACTCGTGACACCGAATCTCTGCGTGCTGGAGACGAGAGGCTTATACCCTCTAGGCCTAGTATCCCTCTGTCAATGCCTCATAACGCAGGTACAACCTTATAATCCTTACGCTGCGTTACTTGTGCCTCTGTGATGAAAATTTGAGTATGGTAATGCATTCAATTTACAGTATATTGACCTATTTTTTTTTTACTCTATTTCGTTCTCCAGTTCTGGTTATTACAAAGAGCTCTGACATTGTGGCTTCTTGCCCATATACATCTACTGATTTCTTCCTTCTGCGTTTACGCCACCATCTCTTCGTCTACTTCGTTGGATGGCTGGCCAACGAGGCAGGACACCAAGAAGTTTTCGTTTCTTGATAAGGCACGTCCCTACTCGCCCTTTGGGACTGGAACAATGGTGCTTTGATTTCGCTCGTCTCATCTCCGGTGAGTGACACTGAACTCAGGTAAGAATCGATTTACTTGTGCTATTAGTTAGAATGTTTTCTAACTCCACTCTTAAACTTTGGGGATTATTATATATTTACCTCATGCCTTTAATTCTGTGGCAGAATCGTGTGAAAGGAATGAGGGTCTTCTTAGCCAGGTAGCTATGTAAATTGTTTGGTTTTGTACCTTTTTCCAATTTGCACTAGAATTCTTTCTATCAGTTTCGCCAATCGTTGGCTCACTATCATGGCTGTGTTTCTACAGGTAAGAAGGACGCCATACGATTTTTATCCTCAACGCACCATGATATACATTCTTCAATTCGACTCTAACTCCACTGCTCTGGCGTTTCAGGTCGGTATACACGTGGGTGGAGAGAAATCATTCCTCTCGTCACATTGTTACACCTCGTTTGTGTGGAATAGTTAATTCGTTGGGATTCTAACAGTGTCTATTGTACTTCTAGACTCTGTCCGTGCCTATACTATTAACAATTTTCCTTCGTATGTTAATATTCTTTGAATTAATAATTTATGGAGTGAGAATGGGGTCTTTTAAAGGACTTTTGCCCGAGAGGCTCAAACTCTGATATGTATATGCAGAACATGTTTATTCTTCGTCACTGATATTTTTGATAGTTTCATAATAGCTTCGAAGAATCTCCAGAGTATTATTTTATGGATATTTTTCTATGTCTCGAATTCAATTATTTGTTTTGTGTCAGTTTAATATGATTATAGAATTAATGAGTTGTTTCTCTTTTCACCTTCTTATCATAGTTATGACTTTAATGTGTATATATCTCTTTATTTCCATCTTTTCCGAGTTTGTAGTGACTCGGTAAATGAAAACTAGCATTGTCTATCATTTGTATATGTTGTATTGCTCCTACAGGAACTCTCTGTATTCCTAGGAGTTTGTAGTTCCATGGTGAAAGCTTCATATGTAAGGCTAATTGTTCCCTGTGACTGTATACATCAAATTTTTTTGTTGTTCTTTTGTGTTCATAATAGAACAATCCCAATGTATACATGTCTAGATTGACTTTCTTCACTGATATATAGTTTGCTACGTTTTTCAATATTGATAAATATTTACATATATATATATATATATATATATATATATATATATATATATATTGGGTGCGGGTATTGATTTTATTTATAGTTTCTCATGGATGTCTAATATTTCCAACCTGTAACTCCATCGGATCCTTCCGGTTACTAAGGGGGTTCATCCCATAGTTTTTACACATAACTCTCCATTCATACCTATTTCTAGAGTTAATAGTCATGTGTAGTTTCATTTCTCTAATAACTAAGACAGATAAGCAGTACTACAATTACATACTCTTTCTTTCAGTTCTTATCAGAGAAGGTACTATATTATCCATAAATAGACATGCACTGCTGCTGAAAATTCTATATATATCTACACTTCACTTAGTTAATTCAATCAAGGAATAATCCTGTCCTATATAGATTTACCTTCCTACTATCTTAGATTTTTTCTTACAGGATTTACTAATTGTATTCCTTTTCCCACAGAAGCAGATTAATGTTACAAAATTATGAATTTTGAAGTACTATAAATCTCCAGATTTAGACCCAAGCTGGTTTAGAAATTCTGGATGATTTTGCATCATTTTCCTAGTTCGTACAACCATGCAGAACGGGAAGAGTTTGACTGCTCTACTATTCTGTAAATGTATGGAACACCAAAATGAAACAATTAACTAGGATACAGCTATACTCATTAACTCTTACACATAGCAACAATTATTATATTTTTTTTTTAAACATTCATAACACTGTGTGCATACCACTTTGGTATTTGACCAGTCCTCCCAACCGTAGAGTCCCTTTATCTCCAGAACTCACCTCCAAGCTGAGATCACTTCCATCACAGACCAACCTCTAATTTGTTTAGGAGTAGCCTATTTAAGCTGTTGTTCCCCAAAGCTTGTTTCTAATTCTGCGTCCAGAATATCAGGATGCTTTTCTACCTATTTTCCTAGGCTTCCCATTTTAGGGATTTTTTTAAAGCTACTTTATGCTTTTCCCAGCTTTTTACCTCTTCCCAACTACTCTCCACATCATTGGGGAACTAGATTTTCCTCAAAATCTAATTTAGAAATTCTTTCAAGGATTTTTGAAAGATTGTGGGGAAAGTATTTGCCTTTATCCATCCTCATGGATTTGGCAAGTGATCTCATAATTCTCATTTTGGTCAATCTGCACAAAATTATTTTATTTTCTTTCTCAAATTAAATATTTAATTACATCCACAAAATACTTGTCCTTTGGGGTCCACTCCCCTTAGGATTAAATTTCAAATGTCTAGTTTTGAATTTCAAACACATAAACTAGGGGTCTTACATATTCCCCCTCTGAAAGCAAACACCGTCCTCGGTGTTGTTATTTAACTACTAGAGTTCATTTTTTAAACAAAAATGGATATCTTTCCATCATTTCAGCTTCTCTTTCCCAGGTAGCTTCTTCAGCAGTAAAGTGCTTCCATTGCACCTTTACTCTTGCCACCGTTCGGTTCCTCAATTCAATTTCTTTCCGCTCCAATATTTGAAGTGGTTCTGGAAGGAACTCCCCTTCTGGTTCCACCTATACCACATTCCAATCAACTATGTGAGAAGCATCATGTATATATCCTTTTAATAATGAAACATGAAACACATCATGAACTCTAACATGGGGTGGTAAGGCCAGCTTGTAAGCCACTGGTCCCACCCTTTCTAATACTTCAAAAGGACCACAATATCTAGGAGCCAGTTTTGCACAACTTCCAGCATAAAGTGTGCTCTTTTTGGGTTTAATATGCAAGTACACATGTTCTCCCACTTTAAATTCTCGGTGTACTCTCTTCTTATCAGCATAGTTTTTCTGGCGATCTTGTGCTGTCTTGATGTTTCTTTGTATCTGTTTCACAATTCTTTCCATCTCTTGTAAGGAATCTGGTCCCAACATTAGTTTATCCTCTGGCTGGCTCCAGCTCAAAGGAGTACGACATTTTCTTCCATAGAGTGCCTCAAACGGACTCATTTTGATGGAGGATTGGTAGCTGTTATTATAGGAAAATTCAGCTAAATGCAAGTAGTCTTCCCATTTTTATGGCCTATCCATCACATACATTCTCAGCATGTCCTCCAAAATCTGATTAGTTCTCTCTGTCTGACCGTTGGTCTGAGGGTGATAAGCAGTACTAAAATTTAGCTTAGTGCCCATACCTCCAAATAGACCTTTCCAAAAAGCTGCGGTGAACTTAGCATCTCTATCTGAAACAATCACCTTTGGGATCCCATGTAATCTTACTATTTATTTTAAAAACACATTTGCTACTTGGGCTGTCCCAAAAGTAGACTTTACATGTATGAAGTGTGCAGCTTTGGTTAAAGTGTCTACTACTACCATCACTGAATCGTGTTGGTATTTAGTTTTGGGTAGCCCTGTTATAAAATCTATAGAAATTGTGTCCCATTTCCATTCTGCAATTGGCAAAGGGTTTAGAAGACCAGCAGGATGCTGATGTTCAACTTTAACTAATTGACACTCCATGCATCTAGCTAAATATTCTGCTACATCTCTTTTCATTCCTGGCTAGAACAACTTCTTTTTCAAAGCTGTTAACATTTTCTGATATCCAGGATGCCCTGCATATGGTTGTTTGTGATATTCATCTAGAATCTCTCTTTTCAAGGACTCTTTTTGTAGCAGATTAGCCCTTTTTGGTTTTGTGTGTAATCATTCATCTCTTTCTTTAGTAATTTCACCTGTAGTGTTTCATAATTTGGATCCTAGTCTGCTGCCTTTTTCACTAATTCTTCTAAGTCAAACTGGGCACTACTTCCAATGTTGTTTATATTTTGACAAGAATTTCTGCTTAAGGCATCAGCAATTTTATTTTCTTTTCCTCTAATATGTTTTATGTCCATATCAAATTCACTCAGAAAAGACAGCCATCTGGCTTGTCTAGCATTCAAATCAATTTGGGAAAAGAAATATTTGAGACTAATATGATCAGTCATCAATGTAAATTTTTTTCCAAGGAGATAGTGTCTCCACATTTTCAAGGCATGAATAACAGCAGCTAATTCCAAATCATAGGCACTATAGTTCTGTTCATGTATCTTTAGTTTCCTAGATTCATATGCAATAACCGAATTTTCCTGCAAAAGAACTCCTCCCAACCCCTCTCTACAGGCATCTGTACATACAACAAATTCTTTATCAGGATCTGCAATCTTCAGTATAGGGGCTGTAGTAAGTTTTAGTTTTAATTGGTCAAAAATGATTTGGCATTTTTCAGTCCACTCAAATTTGACACCCTTCCTTTGTAGTGATGTTATGGGATGTGTTATGGCAGAAAATCTCTCCACAAATTTGCGATAATAACCTGCAATCCCCATGAAGGATCTCATTGTTGAAACATCAGTTGGCACAGGCCATTCTTTAATAGCTTTTATCTTTTCAGGGTCAACAGCCAACCCTTGTTTAGAAATAATATGTCCCAAGTATTGAATCTTGTCTTTATAAAATTCACATTTGCTGAACTTGGCATATAACTGGTTTTCTTCCAGCATTTGCAACACTATCTTCAAGTGTTCTTTGTGTTCCTCCTCACTTTTTGCGTAGAATAAAATTTCATCTATGAGCACAAGTACAAATTTATCCAAGTAGTTATTTAACACACTGTTCATTAGGCACATAAAGGTGGCAGGGGCATTTGTCAACCCAAACGGTAGGTCTACAAATTCGTAGTGACCATACCTGGTTCGAAAGGCTATTTTGCTGATGTCTTCTTCTTTAATTCTGAGCTGGTGATAACCAGTCCTTAAGTCAATCTTCGAAAATACTGAAGCTCCTCTCACTTGGTCAAAAAGATCATCAATTCTAGGCAAGGGGTATCTATTTTTAATGGTCAACTTATTTAGTTGACGATAATCAATGCACATTCTAAAGGTTCCATCTTTCTTTGTCACAAACAGTGCCGGTGCTCCCCAAGGAGACACACTCGGTCTGATATAACCTTTATCTAACAATTCTTGCAATTTCATTTTCAATTCCATGAGTTCAGGGGGACTCATTCGATAAGGGGCTCGGGAAACAGGTGTTGCTCCCGACACCAGATCCATTGAAAAGTCAATCTCTCTTTTGGGGGGAAGATGAGGAATCTCATCTGGAAAGACTTCCTTAAACTCTCTTACTACTGGTAAAGAATCCAGCAGATTTTCTTTAGTTTTTTGTTCTATTTCTTCCACATGTACTGCATAAACTTGATGTCCTTTCCTAGCTGTTCTTTTTAATTGCAGTGCTGATATTTGTCTCACAGAAATGGGTTTTGGTTTTCCTTTGAGAATAAAAGGTTTCCCTTCTTCATATACACAATGCAGGGTCTTATCCCAGTAGTTCATTGGGGCCTTCTTCTTTTCCAGCCAGTCCATTCCTATCAACAAGTCATATGAACCTAAGGGCAAAATGTTCGAATTTACTTCTGTTTGAAAATCATTTAATTTAATTGTTGTTTGGGGAAATTTATGTGTTACCTTCCTCTTAGTTCCAGTGGCCAGCTGAACCAACCATGACTGCTGAAATTTTTCAGTTTTAAGATTACATTTTTCCACTATTTTTTGACTAATGTAACTCAAAGAAGCACTCGGATCAATCAAAACAGTGACAGATTGGTCAGAAATCTTACCCTCCATTTCGACCATGGTAGCTTGGTGCTCTGCTTGTCGATTTTCCAAGGCTGCACTAATGGTAGGTATATTTCTTGCTATGTAATTTACTGTTGTAGCTTCTCGATCTATCATAATCATCTGAATGTTTCAATGGGGACAATCCCTCAACAGATGGGGTTCTCCACATCCCCAACATTTCAGAGGTTCCCTCATTTTCACTGTGCCCTCTTTCTTATTGTCTCCATCTATTTGTTTTGAAGCCACTTGGGACTGAGCAGTTTGACTTTCTTTGGGTTTATTAAATTTCTTTTGCTAATGATCCCTGCCGAAAAATTTTAAATACGTTGGTTTCTGTTTCTTCCCTTTGAATTCACTCTTATTTACCCATCTTTTCCCATGTTCCGTTTTTCCTTTGAACTGTTGGTAACATAATCTAGCTTTCCTCACTACCTCGTCCATAGTTTTTGGATTATCAAACTCGATTTTCTCTTTGTACACAGGAGGAAAACAGTTCAAAAACCTTTGTACCTTGGCCCTCTCTTCCCTAATGTAAGGGACATATCTCAACATATTTGTAAACTTAGTGAAAAACTCATCAATAGTAAGCTGTCCCAGTCTAAGCTCATGAAATCCCTTTGCCTTATCATCATAATAACACTCATTCAAGTAGCGGTTTTTGAACTTAACCTGAAAATTTTCCAAAGTAACTATCTTTTCATAAATGGCATGAACCATTTTCATCTCCTTCCACCACAAGGTAGCCTTACCTTGTAGCTGGTAGACAGCTAATCTGACTTTCAGATTACTTTCATATTCATAGACCTGGAAGTACTTAATCATGTTCAGCAACCATGCTTCAGCATCTTCCTCCTTCTCCCCATCATAGGAGGGAGGTTTGATCTTTCAGAATTCCCCCTGTAATTCCTTTTTCTTCTTATATTGATGCCTAACAGCATCCTCATCCTCAGACTCATTAGTCTTCCTCTTTCCGGAACCCTAACCTTCTTGGCTGTTCCACAAAGATAGTTCTCTGATGAGATTTTCCTGCTCCTCACTGGCTAATGACAATCTGTCATTCTGGCTTCTTATCTTAGCTCATTCTTGTTGCAACCTATGCAACATAACCATCACTGGAGCATTGGGATCTGGTGTATTATCCTCATCATGCAGATCAACATAGATTTCATCACCTTCTGCCATTCCAGTACGACTGTACACTACACAACACAGATCAGTAAAGATAAAAAAAAAAATTCCATAGAAATGAATGTATACAGTGAACACAAAGCAACAGTGAGCACAATGACAACAGCCCAGTTTTATATAACTTGGGCTATGATACCATTTGTCACACCTCCCATTTATCTCACAAACTTTTTTTTTTTTTTTTTCCAGGCATTCCAGATTTTCAAGAATAATTCCGACCAAATATTATGATATAATATTTTTTATTAATATCTTGTTAAATCATATTTATTTCCCCAATATGATTTATGGTGTATACCTATACCCACATATCAAAATTATATCACAATCAATATCTATATGATTTCATTTCCAACCAGATTAATATAAAGGGTCCTTGTATTATCACATTCGTTTTGATATCATTAAATCTTTGGGTATTAAACATACTATTATGTGTATATATATATATATATATATATATATATATAATGGGGTTTGAATAGATTATACCCCCATCGAACATGGCATCCTTAACCCTTTAACGAACCCTATACTCCCCTTTTATAACGTCATCTTCCTATACAAATTGTTTATGAAGGTTAGCTAGATTTAATTCACATGACCTTATAACTATACCTATATAGGGCTTATGGCTATTCAATGAGTTTGTAGCCATAGTTTTCGCAATGTATGTGTCAACATCATCGCGTATTTGTTGTCCAAGTTGTCCATGTCGAAATTTATGTAAAGATTGAACGTATTCAACTTGAGATTTCCATGCATTGCGTCCTGGTAAGGTCGATTGAATGGGGTATGGAATTTGAGACGTGATATCACTCTCCATTTCATCTTATGTAAGACTCTCGGTTTAATTTTATTGGTTAGGATGGGTTTCATCCCATTCCCGTTCATGTGCTATAGATCCACGTTGCACTGGCAATCGCCACGCTAGACTACTCTGGAAACAAGGAAATCTCCGCAATACGGCGAGATATGCCGTGAACTTCATTGTATGGCTTGCCAAATTAAATGTCGAATGACTGGTGTAAATGCCACTTCCGACCATTCAATCCGTGGCTTCACCATGGGGATTATGCCATGTGGACGGCTGCGATTTCCTCACCCTATTAGGGCTTTGTGACTGAGATTTTGGTATAAGTCTTGTTCTAAATTTGTGAGACTGTTCTTTCAGCCCTCCTTTGGTGGTTTCGCTACTCGTGACACCCAATCTCTGCGTGCTGGAGACGAGAGGCTTATACTCTCCAGGCCTAGTATGCCTCTGTCGACACCTCATAACGCAGGTACAACCTTATAATCCTTACGCTGCGTTACTTGTGCCTCTGTGATGAAAATTTGAGTATGGTAATGCATTCAATTTACAGTATATTGACCTATGTTTTTGCTTACTCTATTTAGTTCTCCAGTTTTGGTCATTACAAAAAGCTCTGACGTTGTGGTTTCTTGCCCTTATACGTCTACTGATTTCTTCCTTCTGCATTTACGCCACCATCTCTTCGTCTACTTCGTTGGATGGCTGGCTAACGAGGCAGGACACCAAGAAGTTTTCGTTTCTTGATAAGGCATGTCACTGCTTGCCCTTTGGGACTGGAACGATTGTGCTTTGATTTCGCTCGTCTCTTCTCCGGCGAGCGACACCGTTCTCAGGTAAGAATCGATTTACTTGTGCTATTAGTTAGAATGTTTTCTAACTCCACTCTTAAAATTTGGGGATTATCATATATTTACGTCATGCCTTTAATTCTGTGGCAGAATCGTGTGAAAGGAATGAGGGTCTTCTTAGCCAGATAGCTATGTAAATTGTTTCGTTTTATACCTTTTCCCAATTCGCACTAGAATTCTTTCTATCAGTTTCGCCAATCGTTAGCTCACTATCATGGCTGTATTTCTACAGGTAAGATGGATGCCATACGATTTTTATCCTCAGCGCACCATGATATACATTCTTCAATTCGACTCTAACTCCACTGCTCTGGCGTTTCAGGTCGGTATACACCAGGGTGGAGAGAAATCATTCCTCTCGTCGCATTGTTACACCTCGTTTGTGCGGAATAGTTAATTCCTTGGGATTCTAACAGTGTCTATTGTATTTCTAGACTCTATCCGAGCCTATACTATTAAAAATTTTCCTTCGTATGTTAATATTATTTGAATTGATAATTTCTGGAGTGAGAATGGGGTCTTTTAAAGGACTTTTTCCCGGGAGGCTCAAACTCTGATATGTATATGCAGAACGTGTTTATTTTTCATCACTGATATTTTTTATAGTTTCATAATAGCTTCGAAGAATCTCCAGAGTATTATTTTATGGATATTTTCCTGTGTCTCGCATTCAATTATTTGTTTTGTGTCGGTTTAATATGATTGCAGAATTAATGAGTTGTTCATCTTTTCACCTTCTTATCATAGTTATCACTTTAATGTGTATATATCTCTTTATTGCCATCTTTTCTAAGTTTTTAGTGACTCAGTAAATGAAAACTAGCATTGCCTATCATTTGCATATGTTGTATTGCTCCTACAGGAACTCTCCGTATTCCTAGGAGTTTTTAGTTCCATGGTGAAAGCTTCGTATGTAAGGCTAATTATTCCCTGTGACTGTATACATCAAAAATTTTGTTGTTCTTTTGTGTTCATAATAGAACAGTCCTAATGTATACATGTCTAAACTGACTTTCTTCACTGATATATAGTTTGCTACGTTTTTCAATATTGATAAATATGTACATATAGATATATATATATATATCGGGTGCAGGTATTGATTTTATTTATAGTTTCTCATGCACGTCTAATATTTCCAACCTGTAACTCCATCGGATCCTCCCTGTTACTACGGGGGTTCATCCCATAGTTTTTACACATAACTCTCCATTCATACCTATTTCTAGAGTTAATAGTCTGACGCAGGCTAGGCCTGCAATACCCAGGATCTCCATAAATTTGTTCATGAGAAATTACATCTCAGTAAATGCCCAACTTAAACAAAAAACCTCATTCACTGGCATATTCATTCTTTGAATCCTTCATAGCAAACCAAATGATAATGTGAGTTCAAATCCCTCTACACATAAATTCATTTTGAAGTCTTAAGTGAAGACTTTAAGTAGAACTCCATTGATTTAACCTCTTGACCAAAGCTTATCACCTCTTAACTCAACATTTAGGTGCGCCCTTAAAACTCCCCAGTTTGAATATAATTATCAATTAACACATAGTCATGGCAATTTAAACAATTTAATGTCAATAACACATACATGACTTACCCATGCAATCAGCTCTCCTTTCTATCAATCTTCTATTTGCCATTCAACCTGCACTCCTACAGTTCAATTCCAGTAATTCGATTTCATTTCAATAGTGTCCTGGAATACCAACATTCTTTACTCACCATGCATCTCAGCATCTGCACCTCAGTAATGATTATGGAATTGCTATTTCTCCACACAATTATTAAAACCGGTTCTAATTGCATTCCAATGAATAAACAGAGTGACAGGAATACAGTCCTGTGCTCTCTTACCTTTGATTTCAAATTGAGACTTTCAATTATCAATACAATCATTACACAGCGTTCTATTCAAATATTTCTGACATCTATGTGTCGACTGTCCTATTATTTAAGCCAGAACTTCTCCATACATGAAACCCAATGATTCATTGTATTTGACATAAGTCGATATCACTTGTTTATTCACAATAGATACAGTTTAAAACGCTGCGCCACTTATACATACCAGTGATTCAGATTTGTTCCAGCTTTTGTAACTCTTAGCACGGAATTTTCTCTGCTGTCATCGTATCCTTCATGAACCATTTCACTACTTCAATGCATCCTCATCGCCTCTTCGATCCACCATTAAGTCAATCTATGCCAGGACTGACATCGCTCCAATAGAATTCACCATGGTTTACACAATTTAACACGCCCCAATTCTTAACCACGTTATATGAATTCCACAATTCATTCACAAATTAATACTTATTTTGCAGGAAGAATACCATGAGAATAGCGCTCCATCATTTCATAACAGAAATGAGAATCGATCGGGGATTCTCATTCAACATTAACGCATTCCTGAATTGAATCTGTAATATAAAACATCGAATCTCCAGTGTTTAACGCCTTCTGCACCTGCGCTATTAATTCAACGCTGTCCATACACCGATTTCCAGCCACGTACTAATACATTTGTCCCAACGCATATCCACTCTGAGTATCGATTCAATTTAACTTAGTTGCAGTTCGGCTATTAAAATACTTGCAATACAGATCGACTTCACAATTTCTTCAACACAACATTTCAATCGATCATTGTTTTATTTGCCAATGTCCAGTCATAGAACTCTGCATTTAATATCAAACATAAACCTTGCGCCCTGATTGACTTTGATTAGACCATGCTTCATACAATGTATATTTAATTTTGCATTTGAAACCAATTTCCATTTAACAGTTTTCCCCCAATGTAATTTCGTTCAATTCTATGAACACAGTTTCACAGTGCGCCCTTATAAATCGACATCAAAGTATACAGATTCATCATTTCAAATAAGAACTATAATACTGTTAATGTCGATTCTTAACTTATGTGCAGAGCTTGTCTATAAAGCTTATCAAATGACTGAATTTAAGAACTCTAACTCATTATACCAATTCGACCAGAAATATAAAACTCACACAAAATTCCAGAACAAATTCCTCATTGTATAAACAAATGCAAATCAATTTCAAAACCCTTTGTGCATGGCCAAATATTCAACAATTGGCCCTTACAAATTGCCCAAAGTCATCTAAGCAGAAAAACCTCTCACTCTCTACTCACACTCACTCACAATTTCTATATCTTTTTCTCTCAAAACCCCTTCCTATTTATACAATTTTTAAAAATCATTTAATTAAATGCTCAATCCCTTCAATTCCTCAACAAACCCCTAAATCTCTCAACATCCCTAAAGGATAGATATTTATCCCTAAAACCCTTCAACTAATTAAATTTCGTCATATCCTTTTATTAAATAAAAAGATATTTACAAAAATCCTCACCTTCTCTTATTTTATTCAAATTAATTAATAAAATATTTAAAATTATCACACCCCTTTTTATCATATTTACAAAATAAAAAACGCCCTTGATGCTCCTGCATCAGACTCCCCATGTAAGAAAATTCATGACCACCTGGTCATAAGTCTGGATATTTCCTCCTGGATCCCAAATTTTATTTTGTAATATTTCCGTGCTTGTCGATTGCTTTACTACTGTTGTTATCTGCTGTTGTTTTCCAGGTTTCCATATTTTGTGCTGTAATGCTCCACTTTCTCTGCTCTTGCAATCTTTCACTGTCATTCTCTTTTTGTCGCTTGTTTTCTTTCTTTCGGCTGTCTTTCTCTGGGATGTTTTTATCATTAACCTCCTTATCAACTCAATTTCTCTGTCCAGTATGTCCTCTGTCTGCTGATTGTTTCCATCTCTTGATTGCTGAATTCTCATTCTTGCTTGTTCTTCATTTGTTTTGATCGCTTCCTTTTCACCCTTACTGCTGTTTTGCACCTTTTCTGCTGCTGCTACTATAAATGTCGCCTCACATGTTGCTCTAGCTGTCACTATGAATGTTGCGGCCTCCCTAACTTCCTTTCCCTCTGCAACATTCCTTTGCGCGTCACCTGCAATTTCATCTGCAACTTCTTTCTTTGGTTCAAATGTCTCCAGCAGACATTTCAGCATTTCCTCAACATGCTGCAAATTAACTCCAGCATAATCTCCATCTTCCCCTTCGAGAATCTTCAGAAATTGTCCATCATCATCAAGTTTTGCAAACACTGTAGCTTCATCCTCTGTCATTGTAGCAGCTCCAAAATTTCGTACACCAGTCTTCTCTTGGCTATAAAGACAAGCCAACTCTTTCTGGTCACCCACGGAAACAAGCCTCTGCTTATGAGACTTTACGGTCTCATCTTCTTTCTGCAACTGTTCACCTCCTTCCAAGACAATTCCAAATGATGAACTGTCTTCTACATCACCTGTAAACACAATCAAATTGTCAGCATCAAAATCACAAGACCCAACGGTCTCACTTGTAGATTCAGTCATCCGCAGTTCTAAGTCTTCTTCAGGACTCAGAAAATCTTTACTGGCTTTCGCCTCAGCTTTCTCTGGAAAAACTCCAGTAAGCTACTCCAACTCTTCTGTCAGCACATCAGTATGCTGATTTGCATTCATCATGAGACTGTCAGCTAGTCTCGCCTTCTTACCATCATCTGCTTCATGACTGTCCTTCATGAAAACTTTCCTGTCTTGCTTCCTCAGCAAATTATCCTGCACATAAGTCCTCTGCCTCTCCAATTCTCTTCTCTGGAGATCTAGTTTCCTGTACAATTCAATAACTTCATTAGGAGTAGAACTTGGAAACTTTACACATCTTTCCATACCTTCACCAGTGTTTGACCAATCATCAACTAGTCCTTCTCTTTCTGCACCAACATCCTGATTACACTCCTTCGTCTCCATTTCCTTCTGAGATCTTGCCATCTCATCATCGATCTGAACAGCCTTCAGATTCAACTCTTCAAACTCTAAAGCTTGCTCATCTCCCTGTGTTGTACCTGCAAACATACACAACTCGTCAGTTTTAAAATTGCAAGACTTTTCAGTCTTGACTGCTTCCTCCAACACTTTTCTCTGAACGGATCTGTGTGTGGAATCTTCAAATTCCATCTCTGGCTCAAGAAATCTAAGTTCCCTTTTCAACAAGGCAATCACAAGTTTCCTCAATCTCTTCTGCAATTGTCGCCAAATCACTTTCTTTCCCTTCAGTGGAAAGATCCATCCTCTTTTCTGATCTTCCTGCTCTTGCAGCCATTCTTCTAGTACCTGCAATTGTACCTTCATTACTACAATCTCTCTTTCTCGAGCTTATGCAGTCATCTCATCTCTGTGGCATTCCTCTGAACCTCTTTTATGATCCTCCATGATCATCTTCTCCATGAGTTTCTCACTCATCATGAGTTGTTCTAGCCTCTACGACAGCAATCTCTTCTGCTGCCACTTACCTCACCAAGCTCTCCTCACTCAGTATTTTCGTAAGTACTTGGTTCACTGCCTCTGGAACCTTTTCAGCACTTTCCTTTGCTCTCTCTCTGGGCTATCTCTTCAACTCACCTTCTTCTTCAGGACACTGCAATTGTCCTCCTTATTCAGCCTTTAGCTGAATGCCAGGTTCAATGCCATCTTCTTCTCTGCAACCAATAACTTCAATTCATAAATTTCAAATCAGAAAAATCATCTCACCTTTAAGATCTTGCATGATCTTGTCCTCCTTTTACTTCTTCCATCCTGTTCACTTGCAATTGCGTATGCCACATATCAGATTTCAAATCTGATCTTCCTTTTCATCATTCATCACACATTCAAAATACATTTCAGCTCTTCAACAAAACTTTATGTCTTCATTCAGAAACAAACATTTTTCATTTCAACAGAGCCAAGCTCTGATACCAAAATGACGCAGGCTAGGCCTGCAATACCCAGGATCTCCATAAATTTGTTCATGAGAAATTACATCTCAGTAAATGCCCAACTTAAACAAAAAACCTCATTCACTGGCATATTCATTCTTTGAATCCTTCATAGCAAACCAAATGATAATGTGAGTTCAAATCCCTCTACACATAAATTCATTTTGAAGTCTTAAGTGAAGACTTTAAGTAGAAATCCATTGATTTAACCTCTTGACCAAAGCTTATCACCTCTTAACTCAACATTTAGGTGCGCCCTTAAAACTCCCCAGTTTGAATACAATTATCAATTAACACATAGTCATGGAAATTTCAACAATTTAATGTCAATAACACATACATGACTTACCCATGCAATCAGCTCTCCTTTCTATCAATCTTCTATTTGCCATTCAACCTGCGCTCCTACATTTCAATTCCAGTAATTCGATTTCATTTCAATAGTGTCTTGGAATACCAACATTCTTTACTCACCATGCATCTCAGCATCTGCACCTCAGTAATGATTATGGAATTGTTATTTCTCCACAGAGTTATTAAAACCGGTTCTAATTGCATTCCAATGAATAAACAGAGTTACAGGAATACAGTCCTGTGCTCTCTTACCTTTGATTTCAAATTGAGACTTTCAATCATCAATACAATCATTACACAACGTTCTATTCAAATATTTCTAACATCTATGTGTCGACTGTCCTATTATTTAAGCCAGAACTTCTCCATACATGAAACCCAATGATTCATTGTATTTGACATAAGTCGATATCACTTGTTTATTCACAATAGATACAGTTTAAAACGCTGCGCCACTTATACATACCAGTGATTCAGATTTGTTCCAGCTTTTGTAACTCTTAGAGCGGAATTTGCTCTGCTGTCATCGTATCCTTCATGAACCATTTCACTGCTTCAATGCATCCTCATCGCCTCTTCGATCCACCATTAAGTCAATCTATGCCAGGACTGACATCGCTCCAATAGAATTCACCATGGTTTACACAATTTAACACGCCCCAGTTCTTAACCACGTTATATGAATTCCACAATTCATTCACAAATTAATAATTCTTTTGTAGGCAGAATACCATGAGAATAGCGCTCCATCATTTCATAACAGAAATGAGAATCGATCCGGGATTCTCATTCAACATTAACGCATTCAACATTAACGCATTCCTGAATTGAATCTGTAATATAAAACATCGAATCTCCAGTGTTTAACGCCTTCTGCACCTGTGCTATTAATTAAACGCTGTCGATACACCGATTTACAGCCACGTACTAATACGTTTGGCCCAACGCATATCCGCTCTGAGTATCGATTCAATTTAACTTAGTTGCAGTTCGGCTATTAAAATACCTACAATACAGATCGACTTCACAATTTCTTCAACACAGCATTTCAATCGATCATTGTTTTATTTGCCAATGTCCAGTCACAGAACTCTGCATTTAATATCAAACAGAAACCTTGCGCCCTGATTAACTTTGATTAGACCATGCTTCATACAATGTATATTTAATTTTGCATTTGAAACCAATTTCCATTTAACAATTTTCCCCCAATGTAATTTCGTTCAATTCTATGAACACAGTTTCACAGTGCGCCCTTATAAATCGACATAAAAGTATACAGATTCATCATTTCAAATAAGAACTATAATACTGTTAATGTCGATTCTTAACTTATGTGCAGAGCTTGTCTATAAAGCTTATCAAATGACTGAATTTAAGAACTCTAACTCATTATACCAATTCGACCAGAAATATAAAACTCACACAAAATTCCAGAACAAATTCCTCATTGTATAAACAAATGCAAATCAATTTCAAAACCCTTTGTGCATGGCCAAATATTCAACAATTGGCCCTTACAAATTTCCTGAAGGCATCTAAGCAGAAAAACCTCTCACTCTCTACTCACACTCACTCACAATTTCTATATCTTTTTCTCTCAAAACCCCTTCCTATTTATACAATTTTTAAAAATCATTTGATTAAATGCTCAATCCCTTCAATTCCTCAACAAACCCCTAAATCTCTCAACATCCCTAAAGGATAGATCTTTATCCCTAAATCCCTTCAACTAATTAAATTTCCTCATATCCTTTTATTAAATAAAAAGATATTTACAAAAATCCTCACCTTCTCTTATTTTATTCAAATTAATTAATAAAATATTTAAAATTATCACACCCCCTTTTATCATATTTACAAAATAAAAAACGCCCTTGATGCTCCTGCATCATAGTCATGTGTAGTTTCATTTCTCTAATAACTAAGACAGATAAGCAGTACTACAATTACATACTCTTTCTTTTAGTTCTTATTAGAGAAGGTACTATATAATCCATAAATAGACATGCACTGCTGCTGAAAATTCTATATATATCTACACTTCACTTAGTTAATTCAATCAAGGAATAATCCTATCCTATATACATTTACCTTCCTAATATCTTAGAATTTTTCTTACATGATTTACTAACTGTATTCCTTTTCCCACAGAAGAAGATTAATGTTACAAAATTATGAATTTTGAAGTATTATAAATCTCCAGATTTAGACCTAAGCTGGTTTAGAAATTCTGGATGATTTTGCATCATTTTCCTAGTTCCTACAACCATGCAGAACGGGAAGAGTTTGATTGCTATACTATTATGTAAATGTATGGAACACCAGCACCAAAATGAAACAATTAACTAGGATACAGCTATACTCATTAACTCTTACACATAGCAACAATTATTATATTTTTTTTTTTAACATTCATAACATTGTGTGCATACCACTTTGGTATTTGACCAGTCGTCCCAACCGTAGAGTCCCTTTATCTCCAGAACTCACCCCCGAGCTGAGATCACTTCCTTCACATACCAACCTCTAATCTGTTTAGGAGTAGCCTATTTAAGCTGTTGTTCCCCAAACCCTGTTTCTAATTCTGCGTCCAGAATATCGGGATGATTTTCTTCCTGTTTGCCTAGGCTTCCCATTTTAGGGGTTTTTTTAAAGCTGCTTTATGCTTTTCCCAGCTTTTTACCTCTTCCCAACTACTCTCCACATCATTGGGGAACTAGATTTTCCTCAAAATATAATTTAGAAATTCTTTCAAGGATTTTTGAAAGATTGTGGGGAAAGTATTTGCCTTTATCCATCCTCATGGATTTAGCAAGTTGTCTCATAATTCTCATTTTGGTCAATCTGCACAAATATATTTTATTTTCTTTCTAAAATTAAATATTTAATTACATCCACAAAATAATTGTCCTTTGGGGTCCACTCCCCTTAGGATTAAAGTTCGAATGTCTAGTTTTGAATTTCAAACACATAAACTAGGGGTGTTACACTAGGATTATGGCTAGAAGATGCAATATTGCTACAATTGGCAGGGTGAAGTGACTGGCCATTTTCATCTATCAAATGCGCCTTGCGGTATGCAACTCCTGATAAGAACTTCAAACTTTTTGGAGCAGTTTGAATATTTTGTGCATCTGAACTCGATGCTGAATCTACATGAACCTGCAAATTTGTATACATTATAAATTTAATTAAGTTGTGCATGATTGACTGCATGGATAAAAAACATAAATTCAATTAGATAGTGAGAATATAAATAAAATCTGAAGTAAATATTACGTCTCGAGATAGATAGGGAGAACTCCATGGTGGACTTTGAGAAATATTATGGATTGAGCTAGATTTTGAAGAATTTTCCATTCCATATAATTATGATTTTTTCTCCCTGCATTTGAACAAAAACAACAATAAATTTTGGTGCACACACCTAAATGTAATTTCGTTGTCCAATGTATAGATCACCGCACCGATGCATTTTTGGTAATGTGCACTTGTGTCGTTTCATACCCAGACTTTCCGATGACGAACTGGTGACGAATAACCACAAATAAAAAAAACAAAAATCTATTTTATTTAAGTGAAAATAAAGTTGTAAATTGAAAAATGGGTGGAAAAATATTTTTGAAAATCTAATTTCATAAAAAATTTCTTTAAATACTAAATATTTTTCATTATTTCACTATTTTTGCAAAACAATTCAGCCAGAGATTCGCAGGATACATACTTGGAGCAAATAGAGCACGAGAGCATTGTGGAGCAGGGAAATATGTTCGAACAGAAGTATTAAGACAATCAACATTCCAAACCTCTCGTGATTGAAACCCTGTAGCATATAATTTCAAAAAATGTGAGTAAAATTTATTGTGTTTTTTACTTTTTCTGCATTTTTTTCATGCAATAAAAGAAAAAAATAAAATTTTATTGTTTTTTTACTTTTTATGCAGTTTTTTTTATGCAGTAAAAGAACAAAATCAAATTTTATTGTTTTTTTTACTTTTTCTGCAGTTTTTTTACTTTTTCTGTATTTTTCAGAAACAAAATAATAATAATAAAAAAAAAATCCATTTTTAGAAACAAAAACCCTAGATTCTTTTTATTTCTGCCCTTTCTTCTCCCTCTTTCTGTAATTTCAGAATTATGGCTTTTAAATTTAAATTTATAGGGTTTGTATAGTCATAAGACATCCAATCGACGGGATGACTTGCATAGTCGGATCCCAATCCATGTCGGCCCTTGTGTGAATTGAAAAAAAACAAATTTTTTTTTCACGGTCTGCCCTGCGTAACATAGTTCACTAGTGTGCTCTGTTATACCAGCACACCATGAAAGTATAGTGCTAAAAAATAAAGAAAACATAATATGTTTTTATTAGTGCACCATATGTAACATATGGCACCAGTGCATCATTTCATTATGCCCCACCGCAAACGTGCTGTTTCGCAAAAAAAAAATTAATTTTAGAAGTAAACCCTACATTCTTTTTGTTTCTTCCCTTTCTTCTTCCTCTTTCTGTGATCCCAAAATTAGGGATTTTCAATTTATATTTATAGAGTTGGTATTGCTAAATATAAGCCTAAGAAATCCAACCCATGGGAGGACTTTCATAGTCAGATCCCAATCCTTGTCGACCCTTGCATAAATTTAAAAAAAAAAATGTGTTTTTGTATTGGTGTGCCTTGTGTATCTGAGCGCACCGGTGCGCTCTATTATCCCAATGCATCACAAAAGTACTGTGATAAAAAAATTAAAAAATTATTATTTTCTCAGTGCGCCATTTTTAAAATATGCAACCAGTACGTTATTTCATTATGGCACACCGCAAACATTCTGTTTCGCAAAAAAAAAATACACATTCAAAAAATACAAACCCTGCATTCTTTTTGTTTCTTCCCTTTCATCTCCCTCTTTCTGTGATTTCAAAATTAGAGCTTTTCAGTTTAGATTTATAGGGTTTTTATTGCTAAATATAAACCTAAGACATCCAACTGAGAGGCTGATTTGCATAGTTGAATCCCAATCCATGTCGGCCCTTTTGTGAATTTAAAAAAAAATAGATTTTTTTTCATCGGTGCGCCTGGCGTAACCTAGAGCACCGATGTTCTGTATTTTACAAATGCACCGTGAAAGTAATGTGATAAAAAAGTAAAAAACAAAATTTTTTTATCAGTTCCCCATATGTAAAATATGGCACTGGTTTATGCTACAAAAACTAACATTGGACGATTTTTAATATTATATCATGGTTAATCGGTGCGATGGTTAACATGTAACGCGCCAGTGCTCCTTTTTGACATAGAACACCATACGATCTATTATATTGTTTATGCTGTGCATTTCTAAGACCCCCACGCACCAGCGTCGGTGCGTACACCACGAATGATGCACCGGTTTCTTGAGATTTTTTTTTAATTGAAAATTTGACAATTTATTTATAAATATATTAATAAATGATATGGCACCGGTTTGAGATTGATAATGAAATGAATGACAAGAGATCAAGTAAAAAAATTACTGATAACACATCAAGAAAATAAAAAAAGGCAAGTTCTTTGTAAATTCTCTACAAAAAATATTATTTTTTTAACTATATGTAAGTTTAACTAATACGTATTGTTTATTGTGTATCAAGTAGAGCCACAAAATGATGAAGCTTGATAAGGTTATTTCTGATCTAGGATTAGAAGAGCATAAAAGCTTGATGGAAAAATTGCAAAAGGATGAATTAGGTGAATGAAAAAATACTATCGATCCAATATGAGTTTATTTTTTTAATTTTCATTAATAATATAATTAAAATTATTAGATAACATGTGTCAAATAGTCTATAACTTCACATTTGTTTAATTTTATACAGGGACCAAAAACTCAGAAAAGGAATGTTGTTCTAAGAAAAGAAAAAAAATAGAACATGCAAATGAAAATGAATTGCTCCTTAGCTCATCTAGAGTGGTGCTGGAAGTTAACGAAAGGGGGGAAATATTTTACAAAAGTTTGAGGGATCTAGTGGTACGAATGTATAGATGCTCTTTCCACTTACAATACAAAAACCAATCCAATGATTCCAAGAACCAAATTTAATCTAAACTACAGTAAGAGTTTCCAGAGAATTGGCCAATGAGACATGTAATATCTTTAATAGAAAAAACATACAACAACAAAAAATAAGGAATGAAAAAATAATATTCCTTCAAATGTTTATATAGAATTATTTATAAATATCACTTTTGTTATATTTACTTTTCACATATAAATATAAAATTTAAATAGTTTATTGTCATGTTAAATTTTCAGGAAGATTATGAAAATCTCAAAAGAAAATGAGTTGATATCAGAAATATGCCAGTATGAATGTCCAAAAAGGTTTACAAGGAGTTGGTCAAAGAAATGGACAAAATTGCATCACAGGAGGAGCCATCTCAACAACAACGTCCTTCAAATGTAATATGTAATCATTGATTTTTTCAATCATTAGGTACAATACATAAACAATTTAGCATTAAATATTAATTTTCAAGTATTTTCTTGCAGAAAAGAAAAGAAAATGGAACCCATTCAGCACATGAGATATGACGACAAAGAAGAAAAGGGTTGATATCTAAGTTTGTGAGTAATTGTTACCTCCTTATAACAACTTAACTAGATTTCAATTTTGTATTTTTTAAGTTGTTTTACAAAAATCATCATTGAATCTCTTCAAATAAGTGCTAACATACAAAGAAGAGCCATCAGAGGAATTGATTGAAATTGGGTTAAATATGGGTTGTGAGTATACGTTAGCATATCAGAACTTAATTGTGGAATTTGTAAGCATCTATCGATCTTGTTTTACTTAGCTCCGTCTATAATTAATAGAACAAAAAAGTATTTTATATTAAATATATGATTTGTTATGGGGTATAAAACTTGCAGGAAACAAAGTATGGAACTGTGCCAATATATGAAATCTTGAAATATGGCATGTTACATGGTTTTGAAAGAATGTGTATAGTTTATGAGTCAATGGTTGCAATGGTGCATCATTTCTTTTCAATTTACATTGATGTATATTGTTTAATATTGATATTTTCATTATTATCACCAATGTATATACAGTCATTGCGGTTTCTTTTTATGTTTGTAGATGGAAAGTGAAGAAAAAGAAAAAAATCAACACCGCGAACAAAAAATTCCTAAAAATAACCCAATTCATGGAAGTAGCTCTAGGAGTGGCAGCAGTTCAAGCAAAGAATGATGATCACCATGTTTGGATATCAAAGAAAGGCGTTATATTTTTTGAAATATGTCTGTGAAATCAGACATTTTCTTTAATGTAATGGACATAGTGTCCCAACCGAAAGACAAAGGGATACCAATAACCGTCCCATTTTATATGAAAAAGAATGTCTTATATATATATATATATATATATATATATAATAAAATATGCTTTAATTTATTATATTGTGTTCTCCATTTTCGTTCTCAAATTCACTATTAAAAATTTAATTCATATGAATATTTTTATAATATATATATGTGTCGAATTTTGATGAATAATGAATTTAAAACAATCACAATAATTGCACTCTCATAGGTCAATGTTTCTAAAAAATACAAAATTAAAACCGGTGTGTGTCAGTTACTATACACCAGTGTGTTTCTTCAACCTGTAGGCACTACATAAATACCAAAACCAATTAAAAATATCTATGTGATTGTGCGGTGTGGCGCACTGGTGCATTTATGTGTCTATACGCACCTGTGTCTATTGTACGACCTATGGGCACCACATGAATACCAATACAATTATAAATCTCGATGCATCTATGTGATATTGCACATCGGGGCGTTTATGTGTCTCTATGCACCGATGCATTCGTATGACCTATGGGCATTGCATGAATACTGATACCAGTTATAAATCTTGGTGCATTTGTGTGATACTACACACCGGGGCATTTATGTGTCTATACACACCGGTGCATTTGTACGACCTATGGGCACTGCACAAATATCGATACCAATTATAAATCTCAGTGAATTTGTGTGATATTACGCATCCGTGCATTTCTATAAGTCTACACACCAGTGCATTGATATGACCTATGGGCACAACACAAATCCCAAGACCAATTAGAACGTCCCGTTGCGTTGTATCAATAATACTATGCCCAGTGCGGTTTTATACCTTAATGCCTGGTGCATTCTCCTTCGACCACCTCGGGGTGCCTTCTACACGTATGCACTAGTGCGTTAAATCTAGAGTAGCACACCAATGAAAAAGACATCCGTAATAACCTCCGGCCGCCAATTTTTTTTAGTTTTGTTGAATTTCCGTAACCATAAACGGATGTTGTAGAAAATGTTTTTTTGACAATTTTGGCCAATTTTATAACACAAAAAACCTCCTTTATAACCTCCACTAGAGGGTGTTTTCCTTAGAGTCCTATCTACTGGAAGAGATGGAACGAGAAGTGAAGAAAATCTGAGAAAATTTAAAATTTTCCCAAGACAGGAAAAAATCTTACATTTATTGGAAAACAACCTACCGGGAAGTTAAGGTTAGGGATCATGTATACATGTGGATCAAGGCTAAGAAAATAACCTTAATATGGACCATTTGTGTAAAAATTTCCCCTGACTTTTGTAGTCCTTTCCAAATATTAGAAATAATTGGGCTCATGGCTTATGGGTTAGCTTTACCTAGTCATGTAAGAGTTCATAATGTGTTTCATGTATTGTTATTAAAACAATACATGGATGATCCTAGGCATGTGACTCATTGGCAGAATGTTCAAGTAATCTTGTAATTATTTTCTCTAATATGAGTGTAAAGGTTTATACAAACTAATTTATTATTTCTATGTGTGCTGACTGAAATAGTTATGAAGGAAAGCCAACATAACGCTATGGAGGCAAGACATCACCCAAGTTAAACACATCCGGATGAAACTAAATTACAGACATGTAGTTTACATTACATTTAAATTAGTTACATTAAACATTGGTAAAATGCAGTTAAAACATTGGATTAGTTTTTTTAAATCAATAATAATTATGTGAATAATAAATTCAGAATTAGCAAACACTGATTCAAAGAATGAATTCCAAAATCAAGAGTAGTTAAAAACAGTTGGAGATAATTACCTTCTCTTCCAAAGATAAAATGGGATATCATAGAATATATGGGGCTCTCTTCGGAAAAATAAAAATGGAAGAAGTCTGAAGAAAGGTGGGATGCTGCCTAGGAGATATCCAGATTTGGACATGATCCAATGGAAAATATTGGTACAGATAAAAAATTGAGTTTGAAAACAGTCTTTAGGCCTAACCATTTACTAAGAATTATTGTCTACTACTCCGAGGCGGATCTCGGGGAGATAAGTGGATGCCGTTTCCCTTCTCATGTTTGGGTTGACAAGATCATTTTTGTTGTGTTTTGAGATAAGAATTTTTTTTCCTCTATAAATGTATTTTGAAATATCTTTTTAGTGTGTTATAAATGAGTAGTTAAAACAACACTATAAGCAGATATGCTTGAAATTAATTTTATTTGTCAATATTGGTTATGCAAGTCTAGTAATTTTTGTAGGTAAAAGTACCTATATTAATTATAGGCTATTTTATATTTGGTTAGGACCTACACGTAAATAAGGAAACATTCATCAAAATTACTCTATGGGAATAAGGATGTAAACATGTGTATTTAGGACACTTCTACATGTAAAAAAAATTAGTGTAGGTTTTAACTCTGTACATAAATTATCTACAAATTAAATATTAAAAAAAATAGTGAAAGCATAAAACATAAAATAGATATACACAGAGATTTTCCCCTAGATCCATAAACCAAGACTACCAGCTTGATTTTTCATTATGTTCCTTTCAATTTTACAATATATATATATATTTCGAAGCATTAATAAACCCAAATCCATTAACCCTGGATTATAACATAACGGTTCTATTAAATACCATGGAAAGAGAACCATCATGCCTAAAACAATGTGTTAAATACATGCACAAAACCATAGGTAGGCTTGCCCACCTAATATGGGTCCAAAATAAAATTTCTGGGGTGTTGCTCCGGACCCCATGCAAGGGGACTACCGCCCCCCTCCAAACCCCCCAACACAACGAAGAGAGTGTGCCCACGACACCTCTTAGCCCATGCTTCACATGTGGGGCTAGTCATGGAAATAATATAACACACACCCAACATTATCCCACTTATTGTTTTGTTTCCATATGGGGACACATGAGATATTGGTCATTGGTCCAAACCTGCAACACCCATTGTTTATCTACAGCAAGAGGAATTCTCAGTGCTCATATAATTCATCAATGCATCTACAACTTTCTTCAAAGTTTCCACCTTTTCCATCAACACCTTTTTATCCTCAACCATATCTCTCAGAAAGTGATATCGAGCAACAATGTGCTTTGCCTTTGATTGGTGAGTAGGGTTCTTAGCCAAGAAAATTGCACTTTTTCTATTGAAATATATCGTTACTTCTTGCTGTGCCAACCCCATACTTGAATACAATCTCTACAATCAAATTGCTTCCTTACTTGCATGAGTGACTGCCATGTATTCAACCTTTATAGTTGAAAGAGCCACTACACACATCCAACTGACTGCTCTTCAAAATAGGTTAAACACATACCGACTTGTAGAGCTTCTCTGATCCAAATCATATGCGTGGTTTGCATCAACAAAGCCACAGATATCAAAAAAAAAAAAATGATCCTGGTCTTCCCCGGTAGCACAAACCATAATGACTAGTTCCACACAAATACCTAAAAGGTTGCATCACTACTATCCAATGCTCCTTCCCTAGTTTATACATAAACTTGCTCAATATTCTCACTTCATGTGTAATTTTTAGTCTAGTACATACCATTACATACATCAGGCTGCCCATGCACTTGCATATGGAAAATGATACATGTCCTCTTTTTCTTCTTGTGCCTTGGGACACTATTTGACAAATACATTACACCTACATGAAGAGGAACCTTCACTAATTTACTATCCTTCATATTTAACTCTGCAATATTGTCTCAAAATACTACACCTATTTTATCCAAAGTTTTCTGCACCAAGATCCTTCAAGTTGAATTTGGAGGACAATTGGGTCTTCAAATCATTGATAATTTCTTTGTCATTTCCAACTAGCAACATATCATCCACATACAAGACCAAGTAAATAACACGATCGCCAATTAATTTAAAATACACATAGTCATCCCCTTTACTTCTGGTGAAGCTAAGTCCTCGTATATATGTATCAAATTTCTGATACCACATGGTGTCTGTTTTAAGCAATATAAAGACTTTTTTAACCTGCATACCAATTCTTTCTCACCCTTCACCGCAAAGCCTTCAAGTTTCTTCATGTAGATCTCCTCCTCCACATCCATGTGAAGAAATTTTGTCTTCACATCCTTGTGTTCTACCTCAAAATCAAATTAAAAAAAAATAGATAAAAGTAATCTAATAGAAGTTACCTTGGAAATAGGAGAAAAAATATCACCAAAATCATTTCCTGACACTTGGGAATAATGTTTTACTACAAATCAAGCTTTGTATTTCTCCACCTTACCTTATGCATTCATATTATTCTTAAACATCCATTTGATTCCAATGGGTTTTCTTCCACCCGAGAACTCTACCAGATCCTATGCCTAATTATTATGCAAGGATTCCATTTCATCAACCATGACCTCCTTCTAGATTTTTCCATCCTATAAGTCCACTGCCTCCCTGATAGTTCTGGGACTATCATCAGTGATAGATAAAGAAAAATTTGAACAAAAAGTAGATGGGATATACCTTTCCGGCTTCCTTCTTTCTCGAACTGGTCTTCTCACAACTAGAGTTTCTGGCTCTCCCTCTTCTAAATCTTGTTCTGTTGTAGAGTATGATTCTTCCTCCTTTAGCTCAAACTATATGTTATCAGGTTTCTTTGGTAGGAAATCATCTTTAACAAAATATTTCACCTCTCTAAACACCATATCTTGAATGTACACAACTTTTCTTTTTTCTGGGTTCCAAATTTTATAACCTTTTAAACCATCCTTATGCCCAATAAAGATGCACCTTTCATATTTACTATCCATCTTGGTTATTTTATCCTTTTGATCATGTACATATGCATCGTAGCCAAATACCCTCATATGTGAAAGAGAGTGTTTCTTACCAGTCCATACCTCATTTGGAGTCTTATCCTCCAATGTTGATGAAGGTGATCTGTTAAGTAGGTAACATGTAGGCCCCGCTACCTCTGCCGAAAATTCTTGTCCTAACCCCAAACCACTCAGCATGATTCTTTCCTTTTCCATAAACAACCTATTCATTATTTTTGCAACTCCATTTATCTTAGGTGTTTATGGAGTAGTATTTTGTCATGCTATACAACACTTCTTACATCACTCTTCAAATTCCTTCTTAGAGAACTCTCCACCATTATCTGTCTTCAACACCTTTATATTCTTCTCTATCTCTTTTTCTACTAGAGCCTTCAATTATTTAAATCTATCAAAGACTTCATATTTATTTCTCATGAAATATATCCATGTATTCCTTGAGAATTCATCTATAAATGATACATATTACATAGACTTACCTAGTGATGGAACCGACAGAGGTCCAAACACATCACTATGCACAATCTCTAATATCTTGTTCGCCCTCTTAGCACTAGAAGGGAAACTCACATGATTCTGCTTCCTATATACACATTGTTCACAAAAATTGAAATCCAGAGAGAAATTATACATACCTTCTACCATATGGTTACCATGCAGTATTCGAAGGCCCTTATCTTGAATATGTCTAAGCCTTTGATGCAATAGCATGGTCTTTTCTTTAGAGACCACTCGGATTTCTGCTCCAATTTCAAGAACCACATAATTGTTGTACCCATCAATAACATTGCTACCTAGAAGCTTGTACAGATTTCTAATCCAAGCTCTCTGCATCAATAACAGTTCTGGCTAAATCGTCATGCATGTATCTTTATCGAAATCTAGTTTTACACCTGCATCATCCATCTTACTTAAAACATTAGATTTCTGGCCAACGCAGGAATATGCAGAACAAGAGGAAGTGTTATAATCCTTACACCTTGCAACTTCAGCTTGAATTTTCAGCATCTGATGATTTTATCCTTCCTATCATCCCTTAGGAATAAATCACCACCATCATACTTCTCATACTCGCAAAAACACTCCCTATGGGGAGTGAAGTGAAAGGATGCACTTGAGTCAATCAAGCATGGCTCATGATCTACATGTGTATTTGAAGAAGAATCCAATTACACATCCCGACCTTCATCTGAGGAATTTTTTCCTTTGTACAAGGAGCATCATCACATCCCTTTCCTTTCTCGAGATTTTTAGATCTATAATAGTTTTTTAAGTTCCCTTCCTTTCGCCTTTTTTAGCACACTTTTACAATATTTCCTGGAGATTTGGATCTCCCACTCGAGTACTTAATTTTTTTAATGTTTTGGTGTCATACTCATACAAACAAGGCATCTCCATTCTAGCCCTCTATGTTTTCCCGTCTCATTTCCTTCAACAATAAGGCTAGAAAATTTCATCAAACTTCAAGGTAGTTATATTACGACCTATTGGATCAATCATACTATCCCACGAATCTAGTAGAGAACACAACAAATTGATGCACTTACCTTCATCTGAGATTTTAATATCAACATATAACAACTGAATTACCATAGTGTTGAACTCATTCAGATTCTTTGTCACTGAGTCTCCATCCTTCATCCTCAGATTAATTTTTTTTTCATTCGAATAGTTTTTTCATCAAAGACTTAGATTGATACAAAGTCCCTAACTTGTCCCACAAAATATTTTTTGTAGCTTCCCAGATACATTCAACAATACCGAATCTAAGATACACAACCGTATTGTGCTCTTTTCTTTTCAGCCCAAATTTTCCCAGTCTTCATCTCACATTCTCGTTTGTTTAGTACTCAGATATACCATGATCCACTGATATTTATCCACCAATAGATCCTCCTTATTAAGCTTCCACAAATCAAAACTCTAACCATTAAATTTATTCATCTCTATATTTTCGTTGCTCAACATCTTCTTTCATTGCAAGAATTGATCTTCCATATCTCCCACGGAATAGGGTCAACCACAGGCCCGAGCAAAACCCCTCAACAGAAAAGGCATCCCATTGAAGCAGAAACAAATATGATACGACATGTAGGTTTTAACCCTGTACATAAAATATCTACAAACCAACTCTTAAAACCAAAAATGAATAATAGCGAGAGCATAAAACATAAAACATATATACACAAATATTTTCCCCTGGATCCCAAATATGGACTACCAGCTTGATTTTTCATTATGCCCCTTTCAATTTTACAATACATATATATACATGCTGAAGAATTCATAAATTTGAATCCATTAACCCTCGATTCGAACATAGTTGTAGTTCCCTTAACTAGATCTACAAAGTACCATGGACATAAAACCATGACGCCCAAAACCATGTGCTAAAACCATGCACAAAACAATAATTAGGTCCGGCCACCTAATATAGGGTCCAAAAAATATTTCCCAGGCCGTTGCCCCAAACCTTGTGCATGGGAGTTGCAGCCCCCTAAAAACCCTCAGCAGGGGGGAATATACCCTCCCCATGACCCCCTACTACGTCTAGTGAAATGAAGGGGGGCTGCTCATTCCTCCCCACCTCCCCCTCCCCCTTAACCGCCACTTCAAGTGTGAGGCTAGTCGTGGGAAGAATATAAAACACACCACAACAATTGGCTTTACTCTTGTACATCATTTAAATAATACAAAGATATTAACGTGACGACTATGTAAAGTATTAAACCGATTTTTTATAAGAGGAAACCCTAGTTGCAACCTAATTGTATGATGAGTAGACAGATTTCTCTCCTGTTCATAACTGAGTCTATAAGGATGTATTAATACCATGAAATGAGGAAACGAAGTCATGAATTGTGTAGGTAAACATTAAATAAATTAAATGGTGCTTTAGGCATAGCTAAACTACCAAGATGAGCATTGTGGAACAAATAATTGAATTGGGTTTTTCTAACAATAAATATAAATTTCCTTTTTAATGTTACGAAAGAGACTAAGGGATTTGAAAGGTTCAAACACTTGTTCCAAGGGTGAGCTAGAACTCGGGTCCAGTCTTCTCTAGGGTCAACAACTCTATGAACAATTTCATAAAAGTAAATTGTTAAACTATATAAAAATTACAGGTTGCAAGGGTTAGGGAAATTAAAACAAGGACCCTTCAGTTTTGTAACAACCCCAATATGGATGTAACTAAATTGTACTTGAAAAGATATAGTTCCTTACAGTAAACAAATGAAATACCATTAACCATTAAAAGAGAAATCTCATTATTGGAAGCAAAGAAGTAGTAACCGAAATAAGCCATATATATATGTATAAGTAAACCTTCTAAAGGTGATTTCTCAGCATTCGAATATCATATATACATTTAGTAATGGACAGACATAAAAAAAAAAAAAACAAAATCTTTCACCGACCAAGAGGTTCCACAGCCAGGGCCATATAGCAACTGTACATATTACTATTTTTGAGAAACTAATAACCTTTCACGAAATTTATATACAACCCAAACTGAAGGAATTCTAACTTGAAAACCCTCCAATAAAAAACATTCAATCTTCATATAATTACTGTACAATTTGAGGAAATACGAGGGTTACAAATCCTAGTAGGATATAAGAGTCACCTATTGGAAGGCATGATGTTGAGTACGCCAAGCAACCTGTAAGAGGAAGAGAGGGTTTACCCTCAGTTGAACTTCTTCCTCACAAATAGAGTGGAAAAGAGAAAGCTCAGTGAAGGCACCCTTATTGGTTTGACCAATTGAAAATTATAGCAATCACATACTGGTGTGTATGAGTGTGAAAAAAAAGCCTACATTTGCAACGCAAGAAGATTAGAGGCAATTTCATATAAATTAACTGGAAGTGAAGAACGGAAATAAAACTTGTAACTAAATTACCGAGCCAATTTTGGTAAACATAGTGCGCTCAACTCCTCTGTGGAAGTGTCGCTATTGAATAGCTTCTCAACCTAGAGGCGACGTGAAGAAAATTCACCAACCTTAAGGGTAAATGTAGAGAAAAGAAACTGCGAAATGAATATCGTTTATAGGACTTACCAGCGATAGGCTCAGTTGAACTAAATCTGAGTCGAAGGAGTCAGAAATAATAAGGTTGCAGAAAGTATGGAATCAGTCTGAGAGGGAATGACTGAAAAAGCTTCCGAAGGGGGTACGGTTTCGTTACCGTAACCTCCCACCCTTCATTGTGCACCATCCGATCAGATAGTGAAAGATCGATGGTAAGGATGAACGAAATATCTCGTGTCATACTCACCGGAAAACTCTAGTAAATAATTCGAGAAGCTTGCGAATAGTGAAAGGGTGAGGGACCAAAGTTGCTGGTGCATTCTATATCAATACAAATGTGGTAGTTAAGGCATCGGACATAGTTCATAACCATTAAACCAATGTGTGTGGTCGGTATTAAACGACAGCTTACCGAAACTCATATTAATGTCTAATCTTGACATGAGTATAAGTACATATATAGGAGAGCTTAGCTGTTCTTCGACCCTGATAGTCTCCTTATGATCTTTAAGCTCATCCAGGCTTTTCTCAGCAGTTTGAAGTTTCTTTTCTTTTGCCTTTATTATCTGCACCATGGGTGAAATCCTATTTCTGGAAACATATGGGATTTCAAATCTTTGACCAGAAACAGTGATAAAGATTCCTGCAGAGTTATCAGGAAATCTAAAAGATCCATGGGGTTCTACTGCTGCAAGGAACACATTTCCCAAAATACAATCTACATGAATGTCTGAGACTGCTAGGGAAAGCTTCACACATTTGTTATCAAAGCAGACAGTGGCTTTTGATACTTCAAACTTTAATTTCTTAGATCCTAATCCCTCAACTTCTTTTTCAGCTGTAGTCCAATATCTAGAAGGGATTATATGCTTTGATATGAGGTTAAGATCTGAGCCAGAATCTATTAAAGCAATAACTTCATAAACTTTTCCAGCAACACTAAGATTTACCTGGATGTGATGTTGCTGATACTGAACTGCGAGGACTTGCATGTCCCCAATCTCACTGAAGCCTGATGAAATAAAGCGGCCTGATGCAGTTTGGACTTCAGTGCTTGGTTGAGTGTGCAGTGTATAGTTGACCAGCTGTTTTGATTTGTAGGACGCCGAGGGAGAATCAGGCGAATTGATCTGTGCTTTCAAAACATTAAGCTCATTTTTCATACTGCGCATCTCAGTTTTCAGTTCATGTATCTCCTTATTCACCTCCCCCAAAGTGAGGCCACGAGCTTTGTTATGCTGCTGGAGATACGATTTTGTGTTCCGTTCGTAAGAAGCTTCAAAAAATGTAGGCTTCTTAGATGAAGAGGAAGAACTGGAGGAAGAACCAGGAAGATTCTTCATATAGGCAGAGAGGAGAGCATTTTTAAGATCTCCTTCATCCATGGCTTGAATTTGAGAAAAAATCTTCAAATCATCATCTAGTTGAGCCATGAGGACATGAGGTGGATCTTCCACGGCTGAAGAATATGAATCAGAATCAGACTCAGAAGAAGAATCACATTTACAGGCTTCTGGGTCTGTGCAATGGCAATACATGTTGACTTGTTCATCGGAAGAGGAGGATGAATAGTCGTCTGAGGAGGAAGAAGAAGCAGAAGAGGGAATGGCATGCTGTTGGATAGAGAGATGACGGCCTGGATAACGAGGACAATCAGAGATCCTACGTGAGGGATATTTACAATAGGCACAGGCGTCCGGATCTTGTTTGACAGTGGTTTGGGAGGAAGAAGGCTGTTTGTTCTTGGCATACTTAGCAGACTTTTTGCCAAGTCCTCGTTTAGATTCTAAGGCAGTAGGACACATATTAGAAGTATGCCCTTTTTGGCCACATAACCAACACTCAATCTCCTTTAGCTTTGCGACCTTAGCATCTCTAGGCCGAATATCATGTGGCTGGTAGTAGTGAGTGTTAGGTCTCCATCTGGATTGCCTTCTTGAGGCCTCAGATCTTCTTTGCTTCTTAGGTCTGCGGAGCTCTCTTCGCTTTGCTGAGCTCAGTCTGTAAGTAGACTTAATTCTTTTGTAATCCTTCTTTGTTTGCCGCTTGTGCTTCCTCCTATGCACAAGGGGATCGTCCACTGTGATGCCATACTTACTGCAAAATGACTTTGTACCAGGAAGTCTGTTGAGCTTTTCAATTGACTTCTGCATTTTAGACCTGGTACACAAAGAAATCAATATTTTTGTTATGATGCCATAAAAATCTCCCCATACATAAGTTTCCATAGGTAAGGGAAAGGCATCTTCCATTTTTAAGATGTCTACCAACTTAGATGGTAGAGCTGCTAAATACACTTGCTTCCATAAGACATTCCTGGGATCTTTTACCCAAAATATTCTCTGCATCCAATCCCTATGGAAGTCTTCATACTGGTTGATATTGTTGCATTTTAGATTCATTAAAATCATTTCATGCTTGTCTGCTGCAACATATTCCAGTCCACAAAAATGTTCTTGGATTAGTGCTGTAAGAGGACCAATCATATTAACCTGTGCAGTGCCATCAGGGTTAAACATGATGTCACCCTGCTCATCTTTTAAGATTTCCTTCTCCATTCTCTCAATCAACGCTGGAGAGGACTCAAGTTCCCACCACCTTGCCAGTGTACCAGTGAAGCATTGCATGATTGTTTTGCAAGCTTCAACTTCACTCTTTCCATCAGCACACATCAACTTATACTCAAAGATCATCTGATCCAGGATCTGCCGGATCTGGTGTGCAGACATATTGTCTATGTTCCACTCCTTATGGCTCCCTTCATGAAATGTTTCCCTTTGAGGAATCTTTCCTGCACCATATAGGTCAGGAGCTGCATGACGGGTGAACTGGGGTTCACGTGGCTCATAGATGGGAAAGACATGGTCTTTTGACTCTGAGTCTTTTTCAACAATGATCTTTTCAGATCGTTCTTCTACAGGCTTTGACTCAGCTTTAAACTCTGACACAGTCACAGGAGGTAACTGAGGAACTTCTCTGGGCATGAGATGAGGAAACTCGGAGACAGGAGACTCTGGTTTGGGGATCTCATGTGGCACAACACTTTTGGATTTACCAGCAATAAAAGACATGGGTATTGGCTTGCTGGGTTTTTTGATAGACAAATTTTCAAACTTCTCAGATAACTTATATACAGATTGCCGGGTAGCCATAGACTCGTCTATGACACTGGTTTCTATCTCATCAAATTTTACAGAAGAATGTTCTGTAATACTCCTAACTACTTGCAGATCACACTGTACAGAATTCAAAACTCTATGTACATCATTGACTGAGACTTGGACAGAATCAATCTGGTCTTTGACCAGGGCAGTCTTAGCAACATTTTTCTCCAGACCTGTGAGTGCAGTATTTGTCCAATTCAATTGCTCACTTACCTTCTGTACTCTTCCTTCACTACCTATTAAAGAATTATCATGCTGGACCAAAGGGCTAGCATGTGCAGAGTTTGATCCCTCTCCTATCACTATACTTCTGAAAGGAGGGTAGGTAGTGGAAGTCTCAATTTTACTGCCATCTAATGCAGTCCAAGAATGTGAGGAGGATGTGGTAGTATCAGCCATTAATACAACATCATTCTCCATATTTTTCTTCCAAGAGTAGAATGAAATCCACACACCATTATCTTCCATGTATTCCTTCCATTCAGCTGACATCTTCAACTTTTCTTCTTTAGGGAAGGCTGCTGCAAAACCTTCGGCTTCTGGATGTGTGAATAGATCCCAGTTTATCATCTGTTTCATCCATTATGCTGGGATCTCATGTCTAAAGCATCCATCCATCAAAGTATAAAACTTCTGGATCTCAGGGATAGATGGTTTCTTTACTCCTGGGGGCAGATCTTTGAATCTGCATTCTGGAATCAACTTATCTACTTGTTCAACATAACCCAACCCATATCTTGGAGTACCTGGGAGTCTTACATTCATAAAGATCTGAGTGAGTCTCGGATCTTCATATTCCAGGTGTGGGACAAGATGCATCATCAGAACATGTGGATGGTCATCCTCATGAGGAAAAGGTATGTCAGAACATTTGGGGTTCGGACATGGATTGATTGAGGTGCTTGGAGGAGCTTGACCTGTTCTGGGGTTATGGTTGCTATGTAGAACAGCATAGGCAAGACTTTGCAGATTAACAGACTGCTTACATTGTGGACATTCAACTTTTATTGGCTGAAAATTAACTATCTGTGCAAACTCAAATAAGGATACATGGCTACAACTTGAAACAACGGAACTACAACCCGTATCTGTACAATCGGGTGAAAGGTATCGAGGAGACTTTTTACATTCACTTTCAATTCTTCTGCGATCTATGGTTGACCTTCTGGGAAAAGACAAGGTCGCAGAGGATTGGTTTTCAATGATGTTGGCGGATGTGATCTTCTGGACAGACAGAGGTCTTGGATTTGGAATGGTCCAATGTCTGGGGAATTCCAGATCTTCCCACTTAATGGCTTGGTGCTCAATCTTTTGATTTTTGGAATCAGTGAGCACTACGACACTGGTTTTGGACTCTCTGCTGGGGGCATGGAGTACTGCAGGAAACATTGTGGATGTGTGGCGGAAGCAGCCACGAAACTGAATCGCGATATTCCTCCTTTTCTTATTCATATCAAATCCCATGGTCCGGATTTGCAACTGAAGAATATCGGCCAATGTTTCATCAAAAACCGACACTGAGAAATTTGGGTAACAGTCAAACCAGACTGGCCCATTGGATAGTGGGGCAACTATCCCTCCGATTAATGAATCAGTGTACTTGTTATGCGTTAAGTCACGGACTGTGGCCAACACATATGCATTGACTCCTTGATGTAGCAGAGCATTAATACCAACACGCAAACATCCTAAATGTAAAAACTCAGTTCCCAACTTTCTGGCTTCAGCTTGAAGTTCTTTGGGATTTAGGATGGGAATGAGCTGGGCCTGATCACTATTCTCCTGGATACTAGACACAGACTCCTTTATTGTTATTCTAGTGGCAACTTTGAGGTGCCAGACTCCTAAATCATTATAGACTTGAGAGGGTTTGATGTTGGGAAGAACCCAATGAGCTTGAGGCTCAACCTCTTCATAGAGATGGTCAGATTCATTGATCACTCGACCATTACTAGATGCAAACATATCTCTGAGGGGATTCTGCTCGGCTTGCTCTTCCTCTGCAAGCTCTTTGAATGATACAGATTTAGACATAGAGGAATCCATTGCTTTAGGAAAGAGAGAAAGAAAGACTTTCGGATATTACTCAAGATCTTCGAACCGGGCTACGAGCGTAGACTTATTGGCTACGATGCCATCATAAGCGAGAGGAGCTTCTCAAAGCTTGCTTGTGGTTGTCAACCAACCTGACTTGGCCTTGTCAGGAGTGTCTCACGAGCAGCTACTTGTTATTATGAACCCAGCTTGTGAACCCGGATAGACCTACTTATGCCCTCACGCCTTCGGCGAGCCTGCCACATGGCTTCCCGCGTCAAACGGCCTTTGCGATCCGTAGCACTTCGCGAACTTCGTGAACTTGGCGAACTTTTATAGTAGTGCAATTATCTTATTGGAACAATTTAAGCACAATTAATAATGCGGAAATTTCAAATGAAATTCTTCTCTCTTTATTATCGAATGTTTCACAACCGGATTCTGATGGATTCTCTGTACGAGAGATTGGCCATGTGCGACTTTTCTTGGACTTTTGATCTTCACAAATGAAGGATGATACGAGCTACGGCCGAAATACGGACTCTGTCTCGAGTTTGCGAACATAACATATACATATGCGGACTCACTAATGAAGTGGCCACTTTAGGTTCTCGCACAGTCACATGAACGGATGCGCGAGGCTTCTCCTTCCACAAATACGTGAGCAAAATCTTGGTGTGCGAGTCGATTGCGTAATAAACGGAGCGCGAGGCTTGGGGAAGAAAGTTTACTCGGACTATGAGTAATGAACTCACGTGATGCGAAGCGGATCGTTATGATCGCGCGACCTTGGAAAGCGGAGGAACACTCGGACTCAAGACTCAAAACACCTTGTCACGAATGACCCACAAATGAGCCTTACCTCTTATATATAGGAATGAGAGGGGACAAACATGCGTAGTTTCGTTCGATTATTGACACTTGGCGGGAGATCATCGTTTCGGGTAACACCGGTGGTGACATCTGCATGGAGATCTGTCATGCGGAAACAGGCGAAGTGCAAGACATGTGAAATACAGTGGATACCTTACAAAGGCCAGGGAATCAAATCTTAATATTACCCCAATAGATTCTTTTCTAAAGTAGGAAAAGTCCAAGAGAAAAGCTACGTCACTATGGACCCATGACTAGGTATCATATGTACACACGGGGAAGCGTTTCATGAGTGGGGCTCCCGAGGATGCTAGTGGATTCGACTGCCGGTTCTTCCAGAATTTTGACACACGGATATCGGACATGGTACCACTCATCATCCCATGCTTTTGTGTAAGTCCTCTGACGATCATGGGTTTATTAAGCACTATTTGATGCTTAATTTTTGTCATGACTAACCACTTGATAATGCATTTGCATGTGCACTTTTAATATGGGATGGTCTAACATTGTGGCTCCTATCATATCAGTTCTCTGTGGTTTGGGATGTGTCACTCAGGCTGGTCACGAAACCAGGTCATCACAGTGTCTATGATATATGCAAAAACAATCGGGATCCATGCCCTATGTAAGGACTAACCCCATAATGCCACCACCGAGTTTGATAGCCATGGAATATGTGGCTCTCTCTCATTTATCCATGTCGGAAAATTTTAACTTTGTGTAATGGGTTTCATTCAGGTCCATCTCTGTTAAGAAGATCCCACCACAATCTTTCATAACCTGGAAAATTGTAAACGAGTGTCCATTAAAAAATAAGTTTAGGATCAATAATACGGCCATGAAGTGAATTTACCATATGTGTATGGGCGAGTTTTACGACTTTGTTTATCACATGCCATAAATCTACCATACATAAGTTTCCATAGGTAAGGGAAAGGCATCTTCCATTTTAAGATGTCTACCAACTTGAATGAGTATTTGCTAAATATACTTGCTTCCATAAGACATTCCTGGGATCTTTTACCCAAATATTCTCTCCAGCATCCAATCCCTATGGAAGTCTTCATCTTGGTTGATATTGTTGCATTTTAGATTCATTAAAATCATTTCATGCTTATCTGTGCAACATATTCCGATCCATAAAAATGTTCTTGGATTAGTCTTGTAAGAGCACCAATCATATTCTTTGTGCGATTGCCATCGGGGTTAAACATGATGTCACCACTGCTCATCTTTTAAGATTTCCTTCTCCATTCTCTCAATCAACGCTGGAGAGGACTCAAGTTCCCACCACCTTGCCGGTGTACCGAGTGAATCATTGCATGATTGTTTCTGGCTTCAACTTCACTCTTTCCATCGGCCACACATCGACTTATACTCAATGATCATCGATCAGGATGCCGGATGCGAGCATGCAGAACATATTGTGCATGTTCCCTCCTTATGGCTCCCTTCATGAAATTTTTCCCTTTGAGGGTCATTTCACCTCCATATAGATCAGGAGAGTTTGCCTGGCAATTGGCCGGGGTTCAAGTGGCTCATAGTCAGGAAAAGACATGGTCTTTTGACCCTCGAGTCTTTTTCAACAATGATCTTTTGATACGTTCTTCTGAGAGCTTTGCCTCGGCTTTAAGCTACGACACGAGTCCACGGAGGTAAGCGAGGAAATTCTGCGGGCATGAGATGAGGGAAGCCAAGGCAGAACTCGGGTTTGGGGATCTCATGTGGCACCACTTTGGCTTTGTGATAAAAGACATGGGTATTGGCTTCTTTGGGTTTTTGTGAACAAATTTTCAAACTTCTCGGATAACTTATATACAGTTGCCGGGTAGCCATAGGCGGAGTACATGACCTTTGGTTTCTATCTCATCAAATTTTACGGGGGAAGAATGTTACGCAATACTCCTAACTAGCACGAGATCACAACGTACGGAATTGAAACTCTATGTACATCATTGGTAGAGACTTGGACGAAGTCAATCGGGTCTTTGACATTTTTAGTCTTAACAACATTTTTCTCGAGACCTGTGAGTGCGGTATTTGTTAATTCAATTGCTCACTTACATGCAGTACTCTTCCTTCACTACCTATTAAAGAATTATCATCTTTGGACAAAGAGGACGCATGTGCGGACTGATCCTTCTCCTATCACTATGCTTAGAAGGAGGGTAGGTAGTGGAAGTCTCAATTTCTTGTATCTAATGCAGTCCAAGAATGTGAGAGGGTGTGGTAGTATCAGCCATTAATACAACATCATTCTCTGTCTTTTCTTCAGAAGTAGAATGAAATCCACACACCATTCTCTTCCATGTATTCCTTCCATTCAATGACATCTTCAACTTTTCTTCTTTAGGGAAGAGGCACATAAAACCTTAGGCTTACGGATGTGTGAATAGATCCCGGTTTATCATCTGTTTCATCCATTGTCTTAGGATCTCATGTCCTAAGCATCCATCCATCCAAAGTATAAAACACGGATCTCAGGGGATAGATGGTTTCTTTACTCTGAGGGGCGAGATCTTTGAATGTTAAAATTAACTTATCTACTTGTTCAACATAACCCAACCCTTATCTTGGAATGAGTCTTACATTCATAAAGATGCGGTGAGTCTGGGATATCTTCAGTGTGGAATAAAATCACATCATAGAACATGTGGATGGTCATCCTCATGAGGAAAAAGGTATGTCGAGAACATTTGGGGTTCGGACATGGATTGATTGAGGTGCTTGGAAGCTTACTTTGTTGCAGGGGTTATGGTTGCTATGTAGAACAACACAAACAAGACTTTTCGGATTAGCAATTTGCTTACATTGTGGACATTCAACTTTTATTGGCTGAAAATTAACTATACATGTGCAAACTCAAATAAGGATACATGGCTACAACTTGAAACAACGGAACCACAACCCGTATACGCCAAATCGGGTGAAAGGTATCGAGGAGACTTTTTACATTCACTTTCAATTCTTCTGCGATCTATGGTTGACCTTACGGGAAAAGACAGGGTGCATGAGAGGATTGGTTTTCAATGATGTTGGCGGATGTGATGTACGAATGACAGAGGTCTTAGTTTGGAATGGTCCAATGTACGGGGAATTCAGGATCTTCCCACTTAATGGCTTAGGTGCTCAATCTTTTGATTTTGGAATCGGTGAGCACTGCGACCTTTGGTTTTGGACTCTCTGCTTGGGGGCATGGAGTACGGGGAAACATTGTGGATGTGTGGCGGAAGCGACCCACGCGAAGCCCCGAATACGCGATATTCCTCCTTTTCTTATTCCATATCAAATCCCATGGTCGGTTGCAGGCGAAGAATATCGACCAGCTGTTTCATCAAAAACCATTTCTTGAAATTTGGGTAACGAGTCAAACCAGCCCGGCCCATTGGATGGTGGGGCAACTATCCCTCAGATTAATGAATCGGTGTACTTGTTATGCGTTAGTCACGGACGTGACCAACACCTTATCATCGACTCCTTGATGCACCGAGCATTAATACCAGCACGCAAACATCCCTGCGTGTAAAAACTCGGTTCCCAACACAGAAGCCGACAGAGTTCTTTGGTATTTAGGATGGGAATGGTGGGCACGATCACTATTCTCCTGGATACTGAACCTGAGACTCCTTTATTGTTATTCTAGTGGCGGCTTTGAGGTGCAGGACTCCTGATATTATATAGACTTGGGAGGTTTGATAATTGGGAAGAACCCAACGAGCTTGAGCTCAACCTCTTCATAGAGATGATGGATTCATTGATCACTTTCGACCATTACTAGATCTGAAACATATCTACGAGGGGATTACGCTCGGCTTGCTCTTCCTGCAAGCTCTTTGAATGATACAGATTTAGACATAGAGGAATTCATTTCTTTAGGAAAGAGAGAAATAAAGACTTTCGAGATATTATAAGATCTGAAACCGGGCTACGAGCGTAGACTTATTGGCTACGATACCATCGCCTTGAGAGGCTTCTCAAAGCTTGCTTGCGGTTGTCAACCAACCAGGCTTGGCCTTGTCAAGTGTCTGCGAACACTACTTATTATGAACCCAAGCTGTGAACCCAGGATGAACCTACTTATGCCCACTCACGCCTTAGCGGCCTACCACATGGCTTCCCTTCTTCAAACGGCCTTTAACGTCAGTAGCCGCCGCGAGCTTTACAGGCGAACTTATGGCAAACTTTTATAGTAGTGAAAGTATCTTGGCCAGACAATTTAAGCACGAGTAATAATGCGGAAATTTCAAATGAAAGTCTTCTCTTTGTCTCGGGAATGTTTCTATGATTACAATGGATTCTCTGTACCGGAGATTAATTGTATCGGCTTTACGGACTTTTGATCTTCATTGAATGAAGGATCGATACCGAGGCTTCTAGTAGAGACTATGTCTCGGAGTTTTACCGACATAAAGCTTGTATACATATGTAGACTCATAATGGAAGTGGCCACTGGGTTCTACTTTGTCCACATGAACGGATGCGCGGGCTTCTCACTTCAGCCTAGGGGCGCAGGCAAAATCTTCGTGTTGCGACGGATCGCCCATGTCATCGAACGTAAACCAAAGAAGCTACTCGGACTATGAGTAATGAACTCGTGATGCGAGCAGATCGCTATGATAAGCGCGGGACGCGAAGCGGGGAGAGACTACTCGGACTCAAGACTCAAAACACACCAAATGCGAATGACCCACAGGCTGACACCACCTCTCACCTATAGGAATAGAGGAGGATGACAATGCGCGTTGGTTCGATTGACACTTGGCGGAGATGTCGTTTTGGAATGTTTTCAATTGGTGACGTGCTGGGAGATCTTGCTCATCAGACAAAGCCAGAGATGCAAGACATATGAAGCTTATGGATACCTTACAAAGGCTGAGAATCAAATCTTAATATTACACAATGGATAAAGTGAGGAAGGAAATTCCAAGAGAAAAGCATATACTATGGACTGACTAGATATCATATACAGGGAGAAGCCTTTCATGAGTGGGTCTCGAGGACCACTAGTCTTGGATCATTACGAGGGTTCTTCCATAATTTTGACACGGATATCGGACATGGTACCACTCATCATCCCATGCTTTTGTGTAAGTCCTCCACGACGATCATGGGTTTATTAAGCACTATTTGATGCTTAATTTTGTCATGACTAACCATTGCTAATGCATTTGCATGTGCATTTTTAATATGGGATGGTCTAACATTGTATGCTCTCTATACGGCAAGTTCTCCAACATTTTTGCAAGGATAATGAAAGCACTCTCCGGTAGGTCTTTGAGGCAGTGCGTCCTGTGAGGTATACATCAGTATGTCACAGAAACATCCCGGGATCCATGCTATAAGGACTAACTTATAATGCCACACGGTTGATAGCCATGGAATATGTGGCTCTCTCTCATTTATCCATGTCGGGGCAAATTTTAACTTTGTGTAATAGGTTTCTTCGAGTCCATCTACGGTAAGAAGATCCCACCACAATATTTCATAACCTGCAAAATTGTAAACAGTGTCAGGAAAAATAAGTTTAGGATCATCATGCGGCCATGAAGTGAATTTACCATATGTGTATGGGCCGATTTTTCTGACTCTGTTTATCACATGCCATAAAAATCTCCCCATACATAAGTTTCCATAGGTAAGGGAAAGGCATCTTCCATTTTTAAGATGTCTACCAACTTAGATGTTAGGCTTTTGCTAAATATACTTGCTTCCATAAGACATTCACAGGATCTTTTACCCAAATATTCTCTGCATCCAATCCCTATGGAAGTCTTCTATCTTGTAGTTGATATTGTTGCATTTTAGATTCATTAAAATCATTTCATGCTTGCTCTGCTACCCAACATATTCCGAGTCCACAAAAATGTTCTTGGATTAGTGCTATAGGACCAATCATATGCTGTGCGTTTCCATCGGGGTTAAGCATGATGTCTGCTCATCTTTTTAAGATTTCTTCTCCATTCTCTCAATCAACGTTGGAGAGGACTCAAGTTCCCACCACCTTGCCGGTGTACCGGTGAGACATTGCATGATTGTTTTGCAGCTTCAACACTCTTTCCAGCCATTTTATCTTATACTCGATGATCATCGATCCGAGTCTGCCAGGTCTGGTGTGCGGACATATTGTCTATGTTCCACTCCTTATGGCTCCCTTCATCAAATGTTTCCCTTTGAGGAATCTTTCTGCACATATGAGTGTTTGCATGGCAGGTGAGCGAGGTTCAGTGGCTCATAGATGGGAAAGACATGGTCTTTTGACCTCGAGTCTTTTTCTTATTGATCTTTTGAGATGCCGTTCTTCTCTGACTTTGCCTCGGCTTTTAACTACGACACGATCCACGGGGAGAGTAGCGAGGGAACTTCTGCAGGCATGAGATGAAGCGGGAGGCAGAGACTACGGTTTGGGGATGTCATGTGGCACAACGCACAAAACACACAATATTAAAAGACATGGGTATTGGCTTGCGGGTTTTTTGACGAGACAGAATTTTCAAACTTCTCAAATAACTTATATACAGTTACCGGGTAGCCGCAGCTGGTCTGTGACCTTTGGTTTCTATCTCATCAAATTTCTGAAGAATGTTAGTAATACTCCTAACTATGAGATCTGTTGTCACAATTAAACTCTATGTACATCATTGAGTGAGACTTGGACGAGAATCAATCTGGTCTTTGACAGACAGTCTCGCCAACATTTTTCTCCCAGGACACGAGTGCGGTATTTGTCCAATTCAATTGCTCACTTACCTTACGTACTCTTCCTTCACTACTGTTAAAGAATTATCATGCTGGACCAAAGGGCTAGCATGTGCAGTTTGATCCCTCTCCACATCACTATACTTCGAAAGGAGGGTAGGTAGTGGAAGTCTCCGAACCCTACGCCATCTAATGCAGGTCAAGAATGTGAGGAGGATGTGGTAGTATCGGCCATTAATACAACATCATTCTCCATCTTTTCTTCCAAGAGTAGAATGAAATCCACACCATTCTCTTCCATGTATTCCTTCCATTAAATTTGACATCTTCAACTTTTCTTCTTTAGGGAAGGCTCTTTGCAAAACCGTAACCACGGATGTGTGAATAGATCGATTTATCACTCTGTTTCATCCATTGTGTCTTTGGGATCTCATGTCTAAAGCATCCATCCATCGAAAGTATAAAACACAGGATCCGGGATAAAGATGGGTTCTTTACTCCTGAGAGGCGGATCTTTGAATGCGTGCAGAATCCAAGCATCTACTTGTTCAACATAACCCAACCCTTATCTTGGAGTGCACAGAGTCTTACATTCATAAAGATGCGAGTGAGTCTCGGATCTTCTGTCATCTTCCGAGTGTGGAATAAGATGCATCATCGAGAACATGTGGATGGTCATCCTCATGAGGAAAAGGTAGCCAGAACATTTGGGGTTCGGACATGGATGAATGAGGTGCTTGGAGGAGCTTGACTGTGCAGGTTATGGTTGCTATATGAAACTGACATAGAAAGACTTTGCAGTTAATTTGCTTACATTGTGAATATTCAACTTTTATTGGCTGAAAATTAACTATCTGTGCAAACTCAAATAAGGATACATGGCTACAACTTGACAAACGGAACTACAACCGTGTAAATACGATCGGGTGAAAGGTATCGAGGAGACTTTTTACATTCACTTTCATTCTTCTGCCGATCATGGTTGGCCCTTAAGGAAGAACCAAAGTCATGAGAGGATTGGTTTCAATGATGTTGGCGGATGTGATCTTAGGGCCAGTGAGGGAGGTCTTGGATTTGGAATGGTCAATGTACGGGGAATTCCGGATCTTCCCTTGATGACTTGGTGCTCAATCTTTGATTTTTAGGTGAGTGGGCACTACGACAACTAGTTTTGGACTCTCTCGTGGGGGCATGGAGTGCACGGAAACATTGTGGATGTGTGGCGGACGACCACGGCGCGGAATAAGATATTCCTCCTTTTCTTATTCATATCAAATCCATGGTCGGATTTACCATTGAAGAATATCATTGTCTTTCATCAAAAACCGTGCTAGAGAAATTTGGGTAACGATCAGGCAATTTGGCCCATTGGATAGTGGGGCAACTATCCCTCAGATTAATGAATCGGGCAGTACTTGTTATGAGTTAAGTCACGTGACTGTGGCCACATATGCATCGACTCCTATGCACCAGCACACACCAACACGCAAAACATCCTAAAATGTAAAAACTCCGCTCCTAACTGCTTCAGCTTGAAGTTATTTGGGATTTAGGATGGGAGTCGTGGCCCGATCACTATTCTCCCAATACCAGACACGTAATTTTTATTGTTATTCCCAAAGGGGCGCCTTGAGTGCGCACTCCTCAAATCATTATAGACTTGAGAGGGTTTGATGTTGGGAAGAACCCAATGAGCTTGAGGCTCAACCCCTTCATAGAGAGATCGATTCATTGACGTTCGAATTACTAGATGCAAACATATCTCCGAGGGGATTCGCTCGGCTTGCTCTTCACCGTAAGCTCTTTGAATAGTTACGCATTTAGAGATAGAGGAATCCATTGCTTTATGAAAAGAGAGAAAGAAAGACTCTTCGGATATTACTCAAGATCTCAACCAGTTACGCGTAGACTTATTGGCTCGATACCATCCGCAGCGCAGGCTTCTCAAAGCTTGCTCGTTGCTGTCAACCAACCGACTTGGCCTCTTTGTCATGTCTCGAACACTGCACTGTTATAAACCTAAACCGTGGAACCCGTATGAACCTACTTATGCCCTCACGCCTTAGCGGCCACTTCACATGGCTTCCACGCCTTCAAACGGCCTTTGCGTATCCGTGAAAGCACTTCGCGAACTTCCGGCGAACTTATGGCGAACTTTTTATAGTAGTGCATATCTTGACGTAACAATTTAAGCACACATAGTGCAATAATGCGGAAATTTCAAATGAAAGTCTTCTCTTTATTATCGAATGTTTCACAAACTGACATAATGGATTCTCTCAGACTAAAGATTGATCAGATTTGCTTATCGGGACTTTTGATCTTCACGAATGAAGGATCGATACCAGAGGCTTCCCGGTCGGGCGTACTGCCTATGTTTACCGATAAACATATACATGTGCATCATCATGAAGTGGCCACTTTAGTTCTCGCCCGTCACATGAACAGACGTTGTGCTTCTCACTTCAACCTTAAAGACTGTGGAGTTGAAATCTCTGCACAGTAGCAGATCGCTGTAATAGCGTTGCACGCAGAGCAGAAGAAGCTACTCGGACTATAATGAACTCCGTGATGAAGATATGATAGCGCAGATTTGAAAGCAGGAGACGACCTGACCAAGACTCAAACACACTCACTGCGAATGACCCACAAATGAGCCTTACCCCTCTCCTTATAGGAATGAGAGGGGGACAAACACATCGTGGTTTGTCTGGGATTATTGACACTTGGCAGAGATCATCGTTTTCGGTAACACCAGCAGACATCCGCACGGAGATCCGCTTTCTGCGCCGACAAATCAAGTGCAAGACATGTGAAATACACCGTGGGATACCTTACAAAGGCCCACGCAGGAATCAAATCTAATAATTACACAATGGATACTTCTTCTCGACGTAGGAAAATTCCAAGAGAAAAGCTATGTCACTATGGACCTCCGACTAGGTATCATATGTACACAGGGAAAGCCTTTCATGAGAGTGGGGCTCCCGAGGACCACTAGCAATCGGATTCAATGTGTTCTTCCAGAATTTCGACTGATATCGGACATGGTACCACTCATCATCCATGCTTTTGTGTAAGTCCTCCCACGTATCATGGGTTTATTAAGCACTGGTTTGATGCTTACACTTTTATTATGACTAACCATCCGATAATGATTGCATGTGATAATATGGGATGGTCTTTAACATTGTATGCTCTATAATGGCAAGTTCTCCAACATTTTTGCAAGGATAATGAAAACACTCTCCAACTGTCCTCGAGAGACAATATCACGTAAGGTTCATGATATGTCCTGAAACAATCAGATCCATGCTATAAGGACTAACCCCATAATGCCACCATTTCGCTTGATAGCCATGGAATACGCTTCATTTATCCATGTCTGTGGCAAATTTTAACTTTGTGTAATGGGTTTCTTCAAAGTCCATTCTCGTTAAGAAGATCCCACCACAATCTTTCATGTCCTAAAATTGTAAAATGTCGAAAAATAAGTTTAGGATCACATGCGGCCATGAAGTACTTACCATATGTGTATGGGCCGATTTTTCTGACTCTGTTTATCACATGCCATAAAAATCTCCCCATACATAAGTTTCCATAGGTAAGGGAAAGGCATCTTCCATTTTTAAGATGTCTACCAACTTAGATGGTAGAGCTGCTAAATATACTTGCTTCCATAAGACATTCCTGGGATCTTTTCTCCAAAATATTCTCTCGCATCCAATCCCATGGAAGTCTTCATACTGCTGATATTGTTGCATTTTTAGATTCATTAAAATCATTTCATGCTTGTCTCACGCAACATATTCCACCACAAAAAATGTTCTTGGATTAGTGCTATAAGAGGACCAATCATATTAACTATAAAGAACATCGTGGTTAAACATGATGTCACCCCGCCATCTTTTAAGATTTCCTTCTCCATTCTCTCAATCAACGCTGAGAGGACTCAAGTTCCCACCACCTGCCAAAGCGGTACTGAAGCATTGCATGATTGTTTTGGTAAGCTTCAACTCTTCATCTTTTCCATCGAAGACACATCAACTTATACTCAATGATCATCCGATCCAGGATCCGCCGGACTGTGTGCAGACATATTGTCTATGTTCCACTTTATGGCTCCCTTCATGAAATGTTTCCCTTTGAGAAATCTTTCCCGCACCATATAGGTCGTGAGCCGCATGACGGTGAACCGAGGTTCAAGGGCCCAGGATGGGAAAGACATGGTCTTTTGACTCGAGTCTTTTTCAACAATGATCTTTTCGTATCGTTTACAGCTTTGCCTCGCCTTTTAAACTCGACATGCGCTCGCCAGGAGGTAAATCGAGGAACTTCTTCCGGGCATGATGAGGAAACCGGGAGACAGAGACTCGGTTTGGGGATGTCATGTGGCACAACACTTTTGGCTTTACCAGCAATAAAAGACATGGGTATTGGCTTAGCCGGGTTTTTTGGATGTGACAAATTTTCAAACTTCTCGCATAACTTATATACATTACTGTGGCCAGATCGGTCTATGACACGGTTTCTATCTCATCAAATTTGCCGTAAGAATGCCTGTAATACTCCAACTACTACAGAGATCACACCGTACGTAATTCAAAACTCTATGTACATCATTGATCGAGACTTCCACGTAATCAATTCGTCTTCGACTGTGCGCCTAGCAACATTTTTTGTCCGCGCACCTCGTGAGTGATGTCCAATTCAATCGCTCACTTACCTTCTCGTACTCTTCCTTCACTACCTATTAAAGAATTATCAGCGCCGGACCAAAGGGCTAGCATGTGCGTATTTGATCCCTCCTATCACTATACTTCGAAAGGAGGGTAGGTAGTGGAAGTCTCAATTTTACCGCCATCTAATACTCAAGAATGCGAGGAGGATGTATCACCCATTATTACAACATCATTCTCCATCTTTTTTCTTTCCAAGAGTAGAATGAAATCCACACACCATTCTCTTCCACATGTATTCCTTCCATTCACTCGACATCTTCAACTTTTTCTTAGGGAAGGTCACAAAACCTTCACTCTTCTGATGTGTGAATAGATCCCAGCTTTATCATCTGCTTCATCCATTGTGGCCGGATCTCATGTCTAAAGCATCCATCCATCAAAGTATAAAACTTCGGATCTCAGGGATAGATGGTTTCTTTACTCCCCAAGTGATCTTTGAATCGCACTCGGGAATCAACTTATCTACTTGTTCAACATAACCCAACCCATATCTTGGAGTACCGGGAGTCTTACATTCATAAAGATCTGAAAGAGTCTCGGATCTTCATCTTCCATGTGGAATAAGATGCATCATCGTAACATGTGGATGGTCATCCTCATGAGGAAAAGGTATGTCGTAACATTTGGGGTTCTGGACATGGATTGATTGAGGTGCTTGAGGAGCTTGACCTGTTCTGGGTTATGGTTGCTATGGGGAACAGCATAGGAAAGACTTTGCAACATTAACAGATCACATTGTGGACATTCAACTTTTATTGGCTGAAAAATTAACTATCCTGTGTACCAAATAAGGATACATGGCTACAACTTGAAACAACTTAACTACAACCCGTATCCGTACAATCGGGTGAAAGGTATCGAGAGACTTTTTACATTCACTTTCAATTTTTCCTGCGATCTATGGTTGACCTTCCGGGAAAAGACAAGGTCGCAGGATTGGTTTTCAATGATGTTGATGTGATCTTCCTGGACAGACGAGGTCTCTGGATTTGGAATGTCCAATGTCCTGGGAATTCCGCATCTTCCCACTTGATGGCTTGGTGCTCAATCTTTGATTTTTGGAATCAGTGAGCACTAATACACCGGTTTTGACTCTCTGGTCGGGGGCATGGAGTACCGCAGGAAACATTGTGAATGTGTGGCTAAGTAAACAGCACGGTAAATCAATCGGCGATATTCCTCCTTTTTCTTATTCATATCAAATCCCATGGTCCGGATTTGCAACTCAACATCGGCCAATGTTTCATCAAAAAACCGACATCGAGAAATTTGCAATGGTCAAACTGATCGGCCCATTGGATAGTGGGGCAACTATCCCTCCGACACGAGAATCGCTGTACTTGTTATGCTAAGTCACTATGACCGTGGCCAACACATATGCATCATCGAATTCTCTGATGCACCAGAGCATTAATACCAACACGCAAAACATCCTAAATGTAAAAACTCGGGCCCCAACTTTCTCGGGCTTCAGCTTTCAGTTATTTGGGATTTAGGCGAATGAGTCAGTCTTCATCACTATTCTCCGGATACTAGACACGCACTTATTGTTATTCTAGTGGGCGCCTTCGAGGTGCCGTAATTCCTCAAATCATTATAGACTTGAGAGGGCTTGATGTTGAAGAACCCAATGAGCTTGAGGCTCAACCTCTTCATAGAGATGATCAGATTCATTGATCACTTCCGACCATTACTAGATGCAACACATTCCCGAGGGGGATTCTCGTTTCTGGCTTGCTCTTCATCCGCAAGCTCTTTGAATGATACAGCATTTAGAGATAGAGGAATCCATTGCTTTAGAAAGAGAGAAAGACTTTGGATATTACTCAAGATCTCGAATCCAGTTACGTCAGACTTATTGGCTCGATACCATCTCGTTAGCGTAGGCTTCTCAAAGCTTGCTTCTGCTATTGTCAACCAACCGACTTGGCCTGCCTAAGTGTCTCGAACACTACTTGTTATAAACCCAACCGTGAACCCGATGAACCTACTTATGCCCTCACGCCTTAATGCCCAACACATGGTTTCCACGCCTTCAAACGGCCTTGCGATCCGTAGCACTTCGCGAACTTCCGCGAACTTATGGCGAACTTTTATAGTAGTGCAAGTATCTTGACGGAGAACAATTTAAGCACCTGAGAGTAATAATGCGGAAATGTCAAATGAAAGTCTTCTCTCTTTATTATCGAATGTTTCATGCAAATCCGCATTACTAATGGATTCTCTTGTATCAAAGATTGAGTCGTATCGGCCTTTACTTGGACTTTTGATCTTCACGAATGAAGGATCGATACCGAGCTTCGGCCGAATACGAGACTGCGGCGTCTCGAGTTTTACAGAGCATAAACATATACATATGCAGAGACTCTACCGATGAAGTGGCCACTTTAGGTTCTCTCGCTTGTCACATGAACAGGGCGACGCGCAGAGGCTTCTCACTTCAACCTAAAGGCTGCGGGAGCAAAATCTTCGTGTTGCGCAGCGGATCGTCAGTAATCAGCGCGCGAGCACGCGAGAGCGAGGAAGAAGCTGACTCGGGACTATGAGTAATGAACTCCGTGATGCGAGCGAGTCGCTATGATAGCCTTGAGACGCGCAGACAGCGAGAGAGACTACTCGGACTCAAGACTCAAAACACACCAAATGCGAATGACCCACAAATGAGCCTTACCTCTCCTTATATAGGAATGAGAGGGGGACAAACATTACTCGTGGTTTGTTCGATTATTGACACTTGCGTGAGATCATCGTTTCGGGTAACACCGGTGGTAGACATCCGACGACGGAGATCTGTCATGCGAACAAAGCTGAGAAGTGCAAGACATGTGTGAAATACACTGTGTGGATACCTTACAAAGGCCCACGAGGAATCAAATCTTAATAATTACACAATGGATACTTTCTACTAGACGTAGGAAAAGTCCAAGAGAAAAGCTACCTCACTATGTGGACCCGTGACTAGGTATCATATGTACACAGGAAAGCCTTTCATGAGTGGGGCTCCCAAGGACCACTAGTACTTTGGATTCAGCGCTATGGGTTCTTCCCGGAATTTTGACACCGGATATCGGACATGGTACCACTCATCATCCCATGCTTTTGTGTAAGTCCCTCCCGATCGATCATGGGTTTATTAAGCACTATTTGATGCTTAATTTTTGTCATGACTAACCACCGGAGTAATGCATTTCCGCATGTGCATTTTTAATATGGGATGGTCTAACATTGTATGCTCTATACCGCAAGTTCTCCCAAACTTGCGTTTTGCAAGGATAATGAAACATCACTCTCCGGGGTCACGAGAGGCAGTCATCGCATGTAAGTGTCTATGATATGTCACGGAAACAATCGGGATCCATGCTATAAGGACTAACCCCATAATGCCACTCACTAGTTTGATAGCCATGGAATATGTGGCTCTCTCTCATTTATCCATGTCGGGGCAACATTTTAACTTTTGTGTAATGGGTTTCTTCGAGGTCCATCTCACGGTAAGAAGATCCCACCACAATCTTTCATAACTTTCTGGCAAAATTGTAAACAATGTCGGAAAAAATAAGTTTAGGATCATACATGCGGCCATGAAGTGAATTTACTCATATGTGTATGTTGGGCCCGATTTTTATGTCTCGTTTATCACATAGTTTTTATAATGTTCTTTTGATGTCGTTAACGCTTACCGGTACCAATGACATAGCGGATCCCAAAAATATTCTCGAGAGAGATCTTTCGGCTTTCACATGAGGCAGCCATGCTTTGTGTGAATACACCTTTTTCATGTATCCACCTATTTCCTTTTGGATACACTTTCTCGCACCGGGAACCAAGTGTTGCGGATCCGTGTGGTTACTTTGCAAATTCCCATCTAACACTTGGGTGTTTTGGAGGATCCAAGTTGGCCTCCATTTTTCTAAATACAGGGCCGGGGCTCATCATATGCAATGTATCGAGCTCTTCCCTCTTATAGGCCTTTGATTCCATTACATCGTTAGAATGACAAAACAATGATATCCGAACTTGCTTTATATTGTCATTCTCTTGTTCTTGATCTTTGGAGGTATTCTCCGCTTAAAAAATTTGGAATACAATTATCGGAACCTCCTAATATGCTCTACTTCAAAACTAAAGTAAGCAAAAGGGCTTGCCATCTTGCAAACTTTGCATCTTCGGGGGTTCTTAATTTCTTTTTGACATAAATTTTTCCGGAGCTTTTGCATCGGTTTCACGAGAAAATACTTATTGGCCAAATGAGCAGAAAACTTACTAAGGCACGATGCAGTATCGCTTTTACCTCTTTCTCAATGGGAGCATAATTTGCTTCGACTTTGCTCCAAAATACGAGAGGCAAACAGAACAACTCTGTTCTTTTTCCTTGGGTCTTCTTTCTTTGGCTTGCTAGCACACCTCCCCAACCAATATTGTTGGCATGCTGTTTCCCACAATTTTGTAAGCATTGTCATCGGCAACATGTAGAATGGGCGAGAAATCTTGCATGGATTTGATTTCTCCGCTTTGCGGGTGTGCTTATCAGGTCCCAAGGCTTAGGGTTTTTTCGATTCTACGATTTAGCAGGAGATCTCATCAATGGCACAATTTGGGTAGAAATTGCTCACATAATTAAGGCACCCTACAAAACCTTTGCAAGTCGGGTTTTGTCGAGAATGACATTAGGGAACTTATACGCAAACTCGAGTGCATGATCTTCTAAAGAGAAATCGGCCATTTTCAATCTCATGTCCCTAAGAATTTAATCTTTTGTTCCGCATAACTCCATTTTCTTCTTACTTAGGACAAGACCATTGTTTTTGACCAACTTCATGAAGATTTTCGGATGTATCGGAAGTGGTCACTCAAGTTTCTTTAGAAAATATTAGCGAGATCATCAATGTATGCAAGCAGACTGATCGCATAAGGTTTGAAAATTGAATCCATTACCTTTTGGAATTTGGACTCGGCGCATGCTTAAGTCCAAAAGGCATAACATTCCATTCATAATGATACTGGTGAGGGACGACTGAATGTTGTCTTCCATCTATCTCCTTACCACAGTGGCGACTTTGCTGAAGCAGTGACTTTAAATCAAACTTTGAGAAAACTTTGGCTCTCGATATTCTTCTTATCAAATCTCCTTTGTGGGGGATTGGATAAGTGTCATCTGCTAACACATTGTTCGGAGGCTTATAGTTTATCACTAAGCGTGGAACTCCTCGACTTGTTCACTTCTTTTTGTTTACATAGAATCCATAGCGAGTTCCATGGGACTACTGGATTCTACGATCAACTTCTTCACGTGAGAAGTTGCTCCAATCTCATTACGCGGTGTTGAGTTGTCTTGAACGGGATCATAGGAATGGCTCTTGACCTACAAGGCCTTGCCCGGTGTATCCTTCCTTGTAGGGTAACTCGATACTTTGTCTTTGCTTTCTATGCCGGAAGGCATTTGGCTCTTCGAGTAGCACTGTTCTTCAAACTCTTTACGGATCTCGGCGATATTTTTTTCGAATCTCTCGGAGAGCTTAGTCGTTCTTCGACCCGATAGTCTCCTTATGATCTTTTCTAAGCTCATCCAGGGCTTTTCTCGTAGTTTGAATTTTTCTTTTCTTTTGCCTTTATTATCCGCACCATGGGTGAAATCCTATTTACGGAAACATATGGGATTTCAAATCTTTGACGAAAGCGATTGATAAAGATTCTGCACGGAGATTATCGGGAAATCTAAAGATCCATGGGGTTCTCACTCTGTCAAGGAACACATTTCCCAAAATACAATCTACGGGAATGTCAGAGGCTGCTTTGCAGGAAAGCTTCACACATTTTTTATCAAAGCAGACAGTGCCTTTTGATACTTCAAACTTTAATTTCTTAGATCCTAATCCCTCAACTTCTTTTTCAGCTATAGTCCAATATCTAGAAGGGATTATATGCTTTGATATGAGATTAAGATCTGAGCGAGAATCTATTAAAGCAATAACTTCATAAACTTTTCCAGCAACACTAAAATTTACCTGGATGTGATGTTGCTGATGCTTGACTAGCGAGGACTTGCATGTCCCCAATCTCACTCTGAAGCGATGAAATAAAGCGGCCCGATGCGGTTTGGACTTCGGTGCTTGGGCGAGTGTGCGGTGTATAGTTGACGGGATGTTTTGATTTGTACGGCAGGGAGAATCGAGCGAATTGATCTGTGCTTTCAAAACATTCAGCTCATTTTCTTTCATATGCGCATCTCGTTTTTCGGTTCATGTATCTCCCTTATTCACCTCCCCCCCAAAGTGAGGCCACGAGCTTTGTTATCTTCTTTGGAGATACGATTTGGTGTTCCGTTCGTAAGAAGCTTCAACAAATGTAGGCTTCTTAGATGAAGAGGAAGAACTGGAGGAAGAACCAAGAAGATTCTTCATATAGGCAGAGAGGAGAGCATTTTTAAGATCTCCTTCATCCATGGCTCGAATTTGATATGAAACTATGATATGCTATGTCTTAAAATATCACAATATAATTTGATATGTACCATCGAATGTATCACCATGTGCTCATTCCTCTTCGAAGATACATTGGAAGACTTTATAAGGACCACATATGTCTATCAGACATGGTTATAAATGCTACTTAATTAATATATATAAAATTTTGTAATATAGTTATGTAAAATTAAGTCTTTGCATATGTTTGGTATAAAGAAAAGTATGTTCCTGATTGCAATGAGTTAAATAGTCATTGTGTAATTGAAAGTCAATTAATGTGTGAATTTACTCTAAACAGAGAGTAGTAAAATCAATTTTCTTTAATAATGTTGTTCCTCTAGGGTAATTATGGATGTGTTAGAATAATAAAATCTAATTGAATATTCTTTTTTTATTTTTTTATTTTTAAATTTGATAATATTATGTTTTTTTATATATATTTTTATTTAAGAATTGATATATATCAACATTTCACTTAATGTTTCACTACATCTTCCTCATTTTAATATAGTTTAATAACGAACATAGATCCATATTAATTCTAGATTTACCAAGCATATAGAGAGATAAAATCTCTTGAGGTGCATATATAGTCATTGTGTAATTGAGAGTCATTAATTAATGTGTGAATTTACTCTAAGCATAAACTAGTAAAATATTTTTTTTATGTTGTTCCTAAAGGGTAATTATGGATAGGTGTCACAATAACTAATTGAATTGAATACATCTATTTTTTATTTTTTAAATTTGATAACATTATGCTTTTTTTTAATTATATTTTTTTATTTATGACTTCACTACAATATCTCAACATCTCATTTAATGTGTTACCACATCTTCCTCATACTAACATTATTTAATAAGCACGCCGATCTATCTTAATTCTAGATCCACCAAGCATGTAAAGGGATAAAATCCATTAAAATACATATCTCTATTAGAGCAAAAATAAATTTAACTCTAACCTTCAAAAATCCAAAATTAACATAAATATAATCTAATTATTAAAATATTTATAAATTACCATAGATATTAAATCTAACTATATAAACACTTAACTGGATCCAATGGTAGAGCGCCTTCTCTAAGGAACGAATGTCCACGAATTTCCCAATCAATGTCAGATATAGCATATATTGTATGTATTCCCTAATAAAATTAGATTGGACTTAAATTTTGTTATCTATGGTAGATTTAGGGAGGCAGATGTCGATAATTGTTTTTGTTGCGTAGCGTTGGGGAAAAATCCTTAGGGTTTGGGGTTGAAGGTTCTCCGGTTATATTATCGTTCTACTATAATTCCATAGTATGAAGGACCTCAACTTCCTCGACTAGAACTAGCTTTGGGAAGAGCATTTAAGGGGCCATGTAATTTGCAGAACTCTCTTCTCACCAATCACAAAATACTGTAATCTTAAATTTAAAGAATAAACGGTTATATATTATTTTTTTCAAAAATGAAAATAATAAATTAAACAATAAATTAAAATAATAATAATAATAAATATAATTAATTAATTAATGTATTATAAAAAATTAAATAATTTTAACAAAATTTAATGTATTATCATTAATATAGAGGAAAATTTGGAATGCGCAAATTTTTTTACATAAAGCAAAAATTTATTATAATTGTAGATTTATTAATGAATTAATTTATTAAAGACTTGAATCAATTAAATTTTGAAGTGATCATGAAATTTATTTATAACTAATTAAGTAAATTAATTTTCGATGAAAATTATTAAGTTGAATATGTGATGTTTAATTTAACTGGTATAATTATTTTCATTATTACTATATATATAATTTAGAATAAATGTGATATTTAATTTTATAATAGTTAAATTTATGCAAATTATAATTTTTGTAACATAATTAAATTATCAATTAATAGATATTATAATATAAAAGTAAAATATATTATCAATTATGTGAAAATTATAAACAAATTTAAATTCAAAATGACATTAAATTTTATAATGTAAGATTTTTTTTTCAATTAGTTCATCAAAATATTACTATATGTATTCAGTATTCTTTCGGTCTCATTCCTACTAAATTTGGGTAGAAGAACAACACCAAAGATTATTACAAAATACTAAGAGTTGCTTAGAACCCAAAATCGAAAATACTAATATGCCCAAAAGACCTCTAAGATAAAGAGAACCAAAAAACATCAATGGTATGAGGATTATTCATGTTATTACCCAAAATTTCTAGAAGCCTTGGTTCTCCATGGACATGAAATCGATAGACTCAGTTAGGCACCTTTTGCCTCATTCAAGTGGCATTGGAAAATTATTCATATTTCATTGATTATGTTACAAATCGTTCATGAAATTGATATTTTCATTATGATAATCATGTTGATCCTGACGGGGAGACCCCATCCTCCAAACCATTTTGGTGTGACCCTTCTCTCAAAAAAACCCCTCAAATAGAAATGCACCCAAAGAAAGAGATTAAAAACACCACACCAACATCCTATGTCATATTCACCATTATATGGCCTTGAAGTCTCAGGTCATGTACCCACTCTAATGTGTCTAACCCCAAAATCCAAGAAATGGAATCAAAACCATTGACATCTCTACAATGGGCCTATAATTCACTTAAACCCAAGCTACCCTTAGCAGGGGATTGAAACACACAAAAAAAAACATTGCTATTACACAGCTCCCCAAACGTATAATGCGAAATAACACAATAGAAATTGAAGTGACCAATAATATAACTTGAAGGAAGCCAAACATTAAATTAATATATCCACTCCCATAACCCAGTTTTGTAAGCGTGTCTCTTGCATCTCACGAAGCCCTCTATAGTGTAGCCTTTAAATAAGTTTCTCTCTAGAGTAACATGTATGATTTTGATAGCCCCAATGATGTGCCTAAGAAATCCTCCCCTTCAAACAAAAATAATTATGACTAAGAGCCACGAACAAATAATTTTGCATAAGTTTACGACCTACACAAACACTTCATTCTCCCTACCACCTTCAGAAATTCCCATTCCCAAACTCACTAACAACCAATTCACCTACGCTCATGCAAATAAACTTCCCACCTCCCATAACGAAAGATTGATATTGTGTATGCATGCATAACACATGCCAATTATACCTTAGTACAATTTTCGAGATGGCACTTTGGGATAATGATTATTCCCTCATAACGTGGTTCATCCTTCCCCATTTGAGCCTCTTTTTCCCTCTTCATGATGATACTAAACTAAGCAGCCAAATTATTGGGATTTTGAGGTGGCTAGTTTAGAAAAATTTCCAGGATGGGATCGTGACTACCCTAATTGGCTAGTAGATTCGTCACTTCATTTCCCAATAATCTAGAGCGGGCCATGATGATTTATTGAAAGGAGAGCACCAATAATTGGATTATATTCAACAATAGATTAAGGCGGAAACTCTTAAATAATTTTTGAACTAGAGATATATTGATTACTTTCTTGACTGCATTTATAGCTAACTGCAAATACCAATCCACCTATCACTTGGTGTACCCCACTTTATGATCCAAGGATAAGGCTCTTCAAAGGACCTAAAATTCATCCACAGTGTTAATATTATGTCGAAAATATTTTAAGAAAAATGAATATGGTTACCACGGTCATCACGGACAAGACATCAATACCTGACTGGACCATTGTTTCCTTTGGAGGCCCTGTTGAGGTTTATCTTAATGAATCCATGGGGTGGGAGGGAGAAAAATTTTGGAGATGAAATAGGGTTAGTAAGTCGTTGTGGGCTATCGAAATAAATTGTTATTTGGGTTACCTCTGAATCTCCGCAAAATGCAATATTCCTCACCTTCCGCTTTCCAAATAAAATTCCCTATGAATTTTATATCTTTGAATATTATTCTATTACATTATTTCTAGACATTCAATTGAGAAAATCCTAAAACCAAACCCCAATCCCTCTTCAAGATTGGATTTTTTAGGATATGAATCATGGCCCATAATGTCTCCTTATTTACGCAAGTGTTAAGAGAATGATCAAATATTTCCTCCTATTGTTGAAAAGAGGGGCACCGGGATGGGCCAACATAACCTTCTATTCACAACAGATCCCATGTTAATAGTCACCACCATTCAATTAACCAAAGGAAACTCATCACCTTCGTCCAGACCTTGCATTTCCAAAGATTCTACCAAAGAGGCTCCTTAGGGATTTTTGAATGGTTTGTGAAAATTCCATAAGACTCCTTGATAGTGAACGTACATTGGGATGATATCTCCATTTCAACTTGTTTCCCCCTCTCAATACCTAAATATTTATTTCATTGAATTGTGTTTCTAAGATCTATAATTCCTGAGAAAATTGACCCTCATCTCAGTTCTCTTATGCCTTCCACTATCGCCATTGATCGATATTTCATATATCCTTTCAGATGTTTTTGACCATTGATGTTGATATCCTTGTGGTATATTCTTTGAGAAGTCTTACCTATTCTTATCTTTCCAACCATGGAATATGTTGCCAGGATTCCTCCCAAAATTTGGCTGCAACCCCATATCTAATTTCCCAGATCATGCGCTTGTATATAAGGTAATTGTATTCCAATGTAATATTCCATATCGATGTCCCGAGTGACAACTCTCATTTCCTCCCCTTCTCTACTTGAGTATTGACCAGGTTATATTTCCTAGTCCATATTTCTTTCCATAGATATTTACCTCCCTGAATCCATCTCTAAAATAACTTTTTTCTCATGGTTTTATTAATAATTTTAGGGTCCCGAAAACCTATACCCCCTCCCCATTTTAATAGACACTGTTTCTCCCAAGAGAAAAAATTCCATTTGTGGGCTTTTTATACCCCACACCATAGGAATTTATGGAGCCAAGAGATGATATCCTTGTGTACTCCTTTTGTAGCTGGTATTATGGACAATCAATAGATAAAACGAACCTATAAAATAACCTTGAGAAGCATAATGTACCTAGCAAGGTTCAATGCTCTAAATTTCCAATTCTCCAACCTTCTATAAATCTTCTCTTTGACCTCTTCATAGCGTGAAACCCACAAAGAAGGATACCAATATATTTGACAAGTAGTGTTCCTATCTAAAAGCCAAGAATTCTTACTAGATTCCTTTGCACCATCTTGTTTTTGTTATAAAAGTACATATTATATTTCTCCCCATTGATCGCGATGTCAACGGCCATTTTAAAATCAGAAAGGACTTGATGCAAAGCCTTGAGTCTATTGAATGGTCAGTTCCCCAAATAACATAATATTGTCCACGAAATTTTGGTGGGTGATAGGTAATTCTTGACACCATAAACTCAATCCTTTGAGCATTCCTTGATTTGTTATCACCTTGATGTCTATCCCTATACCTTCTCCAACAAGAATAAAAAGGTAAGGCGAAATGGGATCCCCATCATGGAGACCCTTAGACATCCTAAAGGTGTGAGAATGTTACACATTCATTTGAATAGAGAAGAAAGGGGTGGAGATTAAAGAGAGGATCTATCGGATCCAATTGGGTGAAAAATAGAAGGCCACCAAGACTCTAGGTATTTCCAATTTAGTCTATCAGAAGACATAGATAGATCAATTTTAATGCCCAACCATGGTTTCCTTCACTTCTTACGAGAATGAGGAACCTGATCGTCTATGATAATCCCATCCAAAATATGTCTACATTCAACAAAGAAAATTTGCTCTAGTCCTATGAGGTGTTTTAACAATGGCTTGAGCCTTCTAAAGGTGACTGAGGAGATAATATTACAGATTAAAATGTATAATGTTATGCATCTAAAACCATTGGCAGAACAATAGTTATTTGTCTTGGGGATCAAGGTAAGAAAGGTAGCATTAATTCTACAACATACCTAATGAAAGCGCTTTGAATCCTTTACCACTGCATGTACTTCCCTGCCAATGAATGGCCAATAGCCCTTAAGAAAATTCAAAGTTAAACCATATGGGATTGGTTCTTTATCGCTAAGAATTTACTATACCATCTCTTCCACCTTAGTGAGTGATATCTCTTGCATTAATGCTACATTTTTTTTAGGTTTGATCTGTGATCCTTGATTTGGAATCCTCTTTATCCAACCAATCCTCTGGAAGGATATATTTATAGCAAGATACCAAATCTTCCTCAATGTCTTCATGCTTGATTATCCTATATATGTCTCTTGAATATAGGGAGAAGAGTCAGTTGCGATGTCTATTCTTGACTAGAGCTTTATGGAAGAATCTAGTATTTTTATCACCCTCTCTCAGCCATTGTATGCACAATTTTTGGCACCAAAGGATTTCCTCTCATTTCCATCTGGATTTGAGTTCATGAATCACCTTTCCTTGTTATTCAATAGTATGAGGTAACCTTCCTTCATTGATAATGGTGGTCTAAAGTTCCTCCATACATTCCTCTAGTTTTTAATTCTCCTAAGAAATATTGTTGAATTCCTATTGTTTTTAGAATTTAATTTTGAGTTTTAATTCCTTCATTTTTAGTTGGAATGTCTACATTTTATCTTCCATTTATATTAGTATCTTGTGCCACTACTCCAACTTCAACAAAAAATAAGTATTTTTAAGCCAAAAGTTCTTAGACCTGAATTACCTATTATGGGGAGACATTTTCAAATTGATTACTAGGCTAATAGGTCATCGATTAGACCCTAAGCTTTGAAAAATGGAATATTTAACAAATAAATATTTAACCATCATTTCTTCATAGAGGAAAAATAAATTTAAATAATAGGTCACCTGACGCTAGAGATTGTGATGGTTGTTCCATGTGTATGATCCATTGACCGTGTCTACATCGACTAATATTTAATCATATATCCTAGCCTATAATAAAGCCACTGGTTATCGTCTTTGATTCCCACCTTTTTTTCCTCCATGCTCTGAGTTAAATTAATATCTCCTCCTACAATCCAGTAATCCCTTGGGAGATAAAATATACGACCCTTATTTCCTTGCCCCTCCAAGCTTTGATGATTTTTACAAGGTCAAGGATATCTAGCACCAAGTTCTCCATGAGGTCTTGGGATTGATCCAAGACGCTCTCAAAAATATTAATTGTGTGGGTTGAGGCAGAGATGAGGACTGGGGTGGCTCAGTAGAGGTGCACAAAGGTGGGTTGTTGTCCATTTTTTCGATTTTAGAGTTTTGCATTACCATAGGAGGGTATGAATTTTCTATGGCAGAGGGGTGGTAAAAATGAATGCTAGCAGATGACTACTTCTCAATGTGGCAGGGTTATGTGGGGGACTGGGAAAGTTGGCCACTCTTGTCTCCAACTAGCTTTGGTGAAGTTGACATTATCGAAGCTGGAATTGGGGTTAGGATTAGCATTTATAGCTAGAACATGAAAATTCCTATGTGTATGGCCACAAACATAGCATCTTTGCCATTGAAATGGGATATGCTTGTAATTGGATCCTTGTTTCTAGAGTTCATCGCAATAATAAATATCAATGTACATTGGGAGAAGCTTTGAGATATTCGTATAAGCCTTGATGCAAGTATATGTTATACTTGGTTTTCTTTGTAGCTTTGGAGTGTTTTACAAAATGAGTACATTTTGATCCAAAGTAGAGCTGCGATGAAATATTCTTTATTGGATACAAATATATCCTTCAAATGCAAGTATTTTAAAGTATCAGTGTTTTTTATCTTCAAAGCTTCCAAATATTATAGTAAAAAATTCGTTGGCACCTATTTCCAATTTGTTTTCCCCTTTAGGTTTCCACTTTAGTAGGACCTAGTGGTAAAGTGCCTTCTCTTACGGCCAAATGCCCAAGAACTTCCAAAAGAGTATGTGATCTTACATATATTGGATATATCCTAATACGACTCGATTGCACTTAATTTTTGGATCTATGGTAGCTTTGGGAAGGCAACTATTGAGAATTTGTTTTCCTTTTAGGGACTTAGTGGAAAACTATTCTCATGATGCTCCTAGGGTTATGGAAAAAAAACATTAGGGTTTGGGGAAAAATGTTGTCGAATCCAATTGTTGCTTCCTACAATTTCACACTATGAAGGAGATTCACTCCCTCCATTAGAACTATATCTCGGAAGAGCAATTAAGGGGCCATGCAAAATTTAATAGTTAAAGTTTAAGAACACAACCAAAATTTGTAGATCTCTCTTTTTTCCAATCATAAAATATCATAATCTTAAATTTAAGTAACATACTTTATATTATTCTTTTCATAATGGAAATAAATAATTACTACAATAAATACATAAATTAAACAATTATTTCCAATTATATTAAAAATGGTAATTAATTCAAAAAATTAATTTAAAAAAAATATAATAAATTAAATAATTAAATAATTTAATATTTATTATAATTAATATAAGAGAAAAAAAATCTTATGATGGAATATTAATTGATTTTGAAGTGACCATGAATTTTTTTCCTAATCAGTTAAATAATTTAAATTTCTAATAATATTAAAATTCATCAAAATAAATGAATGCTAAGTTTAGTTTTTATAATATATAAATATTTTAATTGTAAAACTTATTCAAATTGATAAATATTATAATTATAATACTTATTCTAATTTAAAAAATGTAATGTAAAATTTATACTTAATTTTATAATGGTTAAATTGATGTAGATTTTCTTTTTTATAATATAATTATCAGTTAATAAATATCATGATTTTTTTATAATCACTTAAATAATTTAAATTTCTAATAATATTAAAATTCATCAATATAGGCAATTATTGGCCCCATAATATCAAGCCTTTGAGCAATCCTGGATTTATTATCACCTTTGTGTATATCCCTATACCTTCTGCAATAAAAATAAAAAGGTAAGGGGAAATGGGGTCCCCTTGATGGAGACCCTTAGACACTCTAAAAGTCTGAGAATGTTACAAATTCATTTGAATAGATAAGAAACAGGTGGATATTGAAGAGAGGGTCCATCGGATCCAATTGGGTGAAAAATAGAAGGCCACCAAGACTCTAAGTAATTCCAATTTAGTCTATTAGAAGCCTTATATAGATCAATTTTAATGCCCATACATGGTTTCCTTATCTTCTTAAGAGAATGAGAAAACTGATGGTATATTATAATCCCATCCAAAATTTGTTTAGCTTCAACAAAGAAAATCTGCTCCAGTCCTATGAGGTGTTTTAACAATGGCTTTAGCCTTCTCAAGGTGACTGAGGAGATAATATTATAGATTACAGTGCATAATTTATGCATCTAAAACCATTGGTAGAGCAAGAGTTATTCATCTTGGGAATCAAGGTAATAAAGGTAGCATTAAGTCTACACCTTACCTAATGAAAGCACTTCGACTCCTTTACCACTGCAAGTACTTCCCTACCAATGAATGGCCAATGTCGCTTATGAAAATTCAAAGTTAAACCATACGGGCTCGGTTCTTTATCCCTAGGAATTTACTATACCACTTCTTCCACCTTAGCGAGTGATATCTCTTGCATTAATGATGCATTGTTTTTAGGTTTGATATGTGATCCTTGATTTGGAATCCTCTCTATCCGACCAATCCTCTGAAAGGACATATTTATAGCAAGATATCAACTATTCCTCAATTTCTTCATGCTTGATTAACCTTGATTTGTCTCTTGAATATAGGGAGAAGAGTCACTTGTGATGTTTATTATTGACTAGAGCATTATGCAAGAATCTAGTATTTTTATAGCCCTCTCTCAGCCATTTTATGCACAATTTTTGGCACTAAAGGATTTCGTCTCATTTCCATCTGGATTTGAGGTCATGAATCAAATTTCATTGTTATTCAATAATATGATCTAACCTTCCTTCATTGATAATGGTGGTCTAAAGTTACTCCATACATTCTTCTAGTTTTTTATTCTCCTAAAAAATATTGTTGAATTCCTATTGTTTTTAGAATTTAATTTTGAGTTTTAATTCCTTCATTTTTAGTTGGAATGTCTGCATTTTACCTTCCCTTTATATTACTATCTTGTGCCACTACTCCTCCAACTTCAACAAAGAGTATGAACTTTTAATCCAAAATTTCTTAGACCTGAATTACCTATTATGGGGAGCTATTTTCAAATTGATTTCTAGCCTAATAGGCCATCGATTAAACTCTAATCTTTGAAAAATGGAATATTCAACAAATAAATATTTAATCATCATTTCTTTAGAGAGGAAAAATAAATTTAAATAATAGGTCACCTAACGCTAGCCATTGTCATAGTTGTTCCATGCATACACTCCATTGACTATGTCTACATCGACTAATCTTGAATCATGTACCCTAGCCTAGAATAACGCCACTGGTTCTCATCTTTCATTCCCACCTTTCTTTTCCTCCAAGCTCCGAGTTAAACTAAAATCTGCTCCTACAATCCAATAATCTCCCTAGAGATAAAATATACGACCCTTATTTCCTTTCCCTCCAAGATTTGATGATGTTTATGAGGTCAAGGATATCTAGCACCATGTTCTTCATGAGGTCTTGGGATTGATCCAACATTCTCTCAAAAGATATTAAGTGTGGGGTCCGAGGCACACATGAGGAATGGGGTGGCTCAGTAGAGGTGCACAAAGGTGGACTGTTGTCCATTTTTTCAATTTCAGAGTTTCGCATTTTACCAAAGGAGGGTATGAATTTCCTATAGTAGAGGGATGGTAAAAATGAATGTCAGCACAAGACTACTTCTAAATGTGGTGGGTTATGTGTGGGGTGGGGGGGGGGTTGGGGTGGCGAAGTTGGCCATTTTTGTATCCAAGTAGATTTGGTGAAGTTGGCATTATCAAAGGTGGAATTGGGGTTAGGATTAGAAATTAAATCTAGAACACGAAAATTCCTATATGTATGGCCACAAACATGGCATATTTGCCATTTAAATGGGATATTCTTGTAACGGGATCCTTGTTTCTATAGTTCATCGCAATAATAAATATCAATGTACATTGGTAGAAATTTTGACATATTTAGATAAGCCTTGATGTCGGTATAGGGTATACTTGGTTTTCTTTTTAGGTTTGGAGGCTTTTACAAAATGAGTACATTGTGATCCAAACTAGACATGCAATGAAATATTCTTTATTGGATACAAATATATCCATCAAAAAGCGAAGATAGACTCCACGAGTGTTGGAAAAATGAAATTATTTTAAAATATCACTGTTTTTTTACCTTCGGAGCTTCCAAATATTATAGTAAAAAAGTTGTTGGCAGGACCCAATGGTAATGTGCCTTCTCTCAAGGCCAAATGCCCAAGAATTTCCCAAAGAGTATGTGATCTTATATATATTGGATATATTACCCAATACGACTCGATTGCACTTAAATTTTTGGATATATGGCAGCTTTGTGAAGGCAACTACCAAGAATTTTTTGTCCTTTTAGGGACTTGGTGGAAAAATATTCTCATGACGCTCCTTAAGGTTATGGCAAAAAACATTAAGGTTTGGGGAAAAATGTTGTTGAATCCAATTGTAGCCTCCTACAATTTCATACCATGAAGGAGCTTCACTCCTTCCATTAGAACTATATCTCGGAAGAGCAATTAAGAGGCCATGCAAAATTTAATATTTAAGGTTTAAGTGCACAACCATAATTTGTAGAGCTCTCTTTTTGCCAATCATAAAATATAATAATCTTAAATTTAAGTAACATGGTTTATATTATTCTTTTCATAATGGAAATAAATAATTACTACAATAAGTACATAAATTAAACAATTATTTCCAATTATATTGAAAATCGTAATTAATTAAAAATTTGATAATAAATTAAACAATTTTAAAATAATTTAATATTTATTATAATTAATATATGAGAAAAAAAAATCTTATGATGGAATATTTATTGATTTTGAAGTGACCATGATTTTTTTTATAATCAATTAAATAACTTAAATTTCTAATAATATTAAAATTCATCAAAATAAATGAATGTTAGGTTGAATTTTTCTAATATAAATATTTTAATTATAAAACTTATTTTAATTTATAAATATTCTAATTTAAATAATGTAAAATTTATATTTAATTTTATAATGGTTAAATTGATGTAGATTTTCTTTTTTATAATATAATTATCAATTAATAAATATCATGATTATTTTTATAATCACTTCAATAATTTAAATTTCTAATAATATTAAAATTCATCAAGATAAATGAATGCCACATTTAATTTTCCTAAAATAAATATTTTAATTCAAATAATTTATTGTAAAATTCATACTTCATTTTATTATTGTTAAATTGATGTACATTTTTGTTTTTATAATATAATAAAAAATTTCAGTTATAATGTCGCAGTAGCAGTCCAACAAAAAACAACATTTTTCAGTTATAATGCTAGTCTGATTTAGGCAGACACTAGAGTATAAAGCTACCACGTCAGCTTGTTAAATGAAAATCAGTTGAGCCGTTGAGAAGTTTCGTTAGCGGAAGTCCTTGAAGATAGATTGCCATATTGTCTAGTTTGAACTAATTTAGCGCAACATTAAAGTAGGTCAGTCCTGTATATTAAATTAGGTCAGTAACTATCTAAAGGTTTTAGAGTAGAGACAGAAATTAAAATATTTCACAATGTTAATCTTAAAAAGTTAAAAAGGTCGTGGAGGCGGCATAGTGGTAAAGTCGGCGTCGTAATGACAGACCGGTCTTGTGTTCGATCCTGAGCAAGGTCGTAGCTCGTCGTGCCAGTAGTTAGTCTAAACCGGGCCAAGCCCACTACCTTTTGAATGCAGCTCGAGTCTCCTTCAGGATATTGAGATGCAGGTTGAGGGATGTGAAGCAAGCGCAGCTGCAATTCAAAGTGGACAGGGCCCCGACGATGAGGAGGGATGCTGGTGCCGCATTGAAGAGGAGATGCCTTGTGGAGACTATGGGCTCTAACACTTCTATCTTTAGCCGAGTAATTATGTCCAGTTTCTATGTCATTTTTGCTGTTACTATTTGCAATAAGTTTTGTTCTATCAAAGTTGGTTTCCTCTATCGAGGCAGCTCTAAAACGTTGTTCGGGTCGGTGTCCCCTTATGGGCGGCTCAGTTTTTTCCTAAACTCTGGTATGTCAAAGCCGGTTTCCTCTGCTGAGGCAGCTCTCAGACATTTTTTCGGGCCGGTTTCCCCTAAAGGGCAGTTCAAGTTTTGTTATCTTGCTGACGATCTATTGCCTCTGAAGGCATTGTACTAGCTGTATCATATGTTTCACTAATAGAAAAAAAAAAAATCTTAAAAATTTAAAAAAGTATATATTTAGAAACACGTAATTGAGTTAATTATGGATATTATTTAATTATTAATATCCATTTATTTAGTATAAAATTTCTTAATTTATATAATATTTTTTTAATTAATTAATTTATTTAAAAAATATATAGAAAATATAATTAATTTCAAAATAAATATAAAAAAATATAATTAATTTGAAAATATACACTAGTAAATATAAAAAAAAACATAATTACATTTACAATATGCACTACTTATAAAATTATCTAGCTTTTCAAAACCCATGAACTAGACCATTTGAACTATAAAGAGGGTGGATTAAACTAAACTATTAAACGATTAAACTTAAGCAACTATTAAAAGCAAATGTAATTTTCCAAAACTTTTGAAATAGCACAAGAAGTAATACTTATAATATATCCAGGCACTAGTGCCCTGCAACCCAGCCATTCACTGTTCTCCATCATCGATCTATTGTTTGACCAAACCAACCAAAAAAAGTGTCATCAGAAGAAGAGGAAGGACAAGTTATTATTTACAACTGTGTTTCACAATATATAAAATCCTTACATAATGTTTGGCTAGAGAATATCATATATAATGTTTCAGTCTTACATCTATTCATTTCATATTCAACATACATTAACCCATAGTAGATCTTAGATGGATTTCAACTAGAAATTAATTAAACGCTCACATAGTGGCATTTCATCTTAATCCCTGCTGCATGGCATCTCTATTGAATTCATAGTTCACTTCTCTTTAGATTCTTCTTTGGATGCACAATCACTGAACAAATTAATAAAACAAAACAGAAAACATACCAGCGATGATTACTGTCAATTTTTTATTTTTTATTTTTTATTTTTAAATTGCATGCCTAGAGGAACTCGCCGCAATTAAAAAAAAAGAGAATGGTGTTGCTGTTGTTAAAAAAAGAGAGGGAAGGGTGCATTAAACCCCATCGAAAGTGCATATCTTTCTTTTCAATGAGGTACAAAACACATGAATGACAGGAAGCCAGATGAAGCAAAACTAAACAAGAACAAAATTTACTTGGAGACCAAGGAAGAATACATTATTTCATCCTGGCGTTGCTTGAAAGGATCGCATCTGCCATTGCACATCGAAAAGAAACAGAGTAGCCTCAGTTCAAAACCCCATATTACAAAAATTCCATAAAATTCCACAAAAGAAACGTACTCAGAAACGGAAAGGAATAGATAGCCAAGAATCAAGTCGAAGTTCAAAACGCCAAAGATTAAAAGAATGCACAAGTAAAGAAATCAAAATAAAGTGGAAAGAAAATAAAGTGCAAAGCGTGCCTAGCTAAAGTTAAATATAAAGAAAAGAAAAAGAGAAATAGGTAGAATCAAATCTTCAAACCCCGAAACCTTTCGTCTGAGCAACAATAAAACAAATACCCTCAATTTGTTGGAAATTAATTCCAACAGCTGAAGTCAATCAGCAGTAAATGGAGAAGTGAAAGAATAGCGAAACATTGAAGCCAAGGCTAAGACGGTTGCCTGCTGTCTTGAACTAATTGCAAAAGGATTGGAAAGCTTCACAGGTGCAATACAGAAAAGATGGGATTTGATCCCTTTGATATTTTATCAAAGGTGGTAGCCGTTTTTATTAACAGTAGAGTTGAATGCCAAAGACTTTCGTGGCTTCATAGCACGGAAGAATATATTTATTTAAAACAGTCATTTCGAGCTTTTAAGCCCTCAACAACCAAAATGATGAAAATATTGTTTAAACAGTGGAAGATTTAAATTTATGAAGAGACAGGACAAGTGGTCCCTACCACTTAAGCGCAAATCGCAGATCGCAGTTGTTGAAGTATTAGTGTTTTGTTAATATGGAAGTTTGCGATGTGCAATCATCGCGCCACCGCACCATCACAATATCACATATTTATTGTGTTACCTCCACCATATGTTACCGTCATCAAGCCGTGATCACGCCATCGCAAATCGCAACATCGCAAGTTTTGTTTGTTCCGCTAAATGTTTGATCGCGGATATTTGCGATGCGATCCCATCACACATCGCAATATCGCACAATCGCAATTTTTATTTGTTTATTTTATGTTTTAACACGCGGACCTGATAATTTTACATGTTCTACTTTTATGTTCTAATATGTGCATGCCACATATAAAAGAAAGGCCCGAGAGCCTGTAATTGTAATGTTTTTTTGTTTTAAGACAGAACAGAGTCGTTTTTTTTAAGCACAGCAGTGCAGAATTGAAAATACACAGCAGCGTATTTTTCAGAGAGAGACAGAGAGTTTATTTTGAGAGACAGTAAGGTGTTCTCTGTGCACTGTGTTCTAGCAGTAGTCACATATTTTTTTGTAAATCCCTCTGTGTGAGGAAGAACTTGTAACATTTTTTTATGGAATAAAAGTTTGTTTATTGAGTTGAAACTGTGTCTCCTGTGAGTGAAAAATTTTAATTTCTCTGTGTTAGTAGAGGAGAGTATTACTCTCTCCACTATTTGTTCTGGAATTTTTCAATATTCCAGCATGGTATCAGAGCTAGTCCAGGCTCTTTGAAAGTCAAATAAGCTGAAGGAAAGGAGTTCTTTGTTGTAGTAGCTTCTCTAGTAGTGTGAAGACTCAAGAATCCAAAGGTATTTCTCTATACATTTTTTGTGTTACTGTTGCAGAACAGTCAAGTTATTTTAAAATACACAGTCAAGTGTTTTTTGAATCATAGTTAAGAGTGCAGAATGGCTGGAGCCAACACTGGTATGGGTATAGGAAATACCCATCTCCCACAGTTTAATGGGAAAAATTATGACTACTGGTCAATAAATATGAGAGCTTTATTTGTCTCCCAAGACTTATGGGAATTTTTTGAGGAAGGCTTTAAAGAGCCAGCAGATGAAGAAGAGTTTCATATGTTAACTCAGGTAGGAAGAGAACTGTTGAAGAGAAATAAGAAGAAAGACTCCAAAGCTATTTTCGTTTTGTATCAAGCAGTGCATGAGAGTGTGTTTCCAAGGATAGAAGAAGCTAAGAGATCCAGAAAAGCATGGGAAAATCTCAAGACAACCTATCAAGGTATGGAAAAGGTGAAGACAGGAAAACTACAGTTGCTGAGAAGAAACTTTGAGACTCTCTGTATGAAAGAGTCAGATACTATTGACTCATTCTTCACTCATGTGATTTGAATGGTCACACAGATAAGATCTCATGGAGAGACTCTTGAAGACAAGAGGATTGTGGAAAAACTCTTAAGAAGTTTACCCTCAAGATTTGATGTGATTGTCACCACCATAGAAGAGACTAAGGATCTCACAAATTTTTCAGTGGATGACCTTCATGCATCACTGATGACCCATGAACAAAGATTGGGTAGGACTGAAAACTCATCTCTAGAACATGCCTTTAAGACCTAAATGTCTTTCGGAAGAGGAATAGGGCAAGGTAGTGGAAACAAAAGTGGAAGAGGCAGAAGCCAAAACAGAGGTGGAAGGAACAACCTTCCACATTCACATGGAAGGTGCAACAGTCAAAATCACAGTCACGGCCAAGGCAGCAGCCAGCAGAATGATCAGCAGAATGCTCAAGGAAAAAGGTATGATAAATCCAATGTCCAATGTTACCATTGTAAAAAATATGGTCATTATGCTAATTAAATGGTACTATGTACTATTTAATTAATGTAATGGTACTATTTGCCATGAATGTAATGGTAGATTTGAAATTAAAATATATAATAATATATACACTAATTCCCTACAACTAGTTTTTTCTTAGATTTCTCATTAATTTAATAAGTGAAGTTAAAATCATAACAATTTCAGTCACTGATATCAACCCATCCATTAGCATTTAGCAGCTCCAAAAAGTTAAACAATATTTAAACAAAACCAAGCAACAAAAAATCCAAAAAAAAATAATAATATTTAAAAAAAAAACAAACTCAAGAAAAGACGCATGTTATTTACAAGCAAGTCAGTATCTAAACCCTTAACAAAAATTTTCTACTACAAAATCTTAAACATCATGTTTCTTCTATGGATAACTAGTCATTAGATGTTAAATATACCTTCAGCCAACATATGATCGAGATAGATTTTAAGGTTAAACTAAGTAATCAGCAGTGGACGAAAGTTGTTTCTATCTGATCTGGACAGCACAGCCTCACCGTTTTCTTCATAAATGAATAGTTTAATTTTCTTTATATAAATACTTCAACTATAAAAATTAATTATATTTTAATGTCAAACTAATATTTAATTTTAATTTAGTTAAATTCATGAAATTTTGTTTTTCCTGAAATAATAAATTATCAATTAATAAATATCATAAAATAAATGATATATATATATATATATATATATATATATATATATATTAAAATAATTAAAATTTTATAATATAATATTTTAATTGTTAATAAAAAAATTTAAAATTATTTCAAATATAAAGTAATATCAACGGTCAACTTTCATGATGAAGAAATTTTACAAAAGTTATAATATTATAAAATTGCACAATTGAAAAGAAACACAGTAAGCTCTGTTCAAAACTCCACAATACAAAAATTGGATAGAAGATTTTAAGTTCTCCTTGTAATGGTTTTTTAGCTGGACCAATCCCTCTGTCGGCGACATCTTGGAATCGCTTTCTTTGATTAAACAAACCTTCAACATCCCTTTTGCAGAAACCGACCAAACATGCTCAGAAACGGAAAAGAAGAGACTGAAGAATCAAGTCGAAGCTAAAACGGCAAAGACTAAAATAATACACAACAAGAAATAAAAATAAAGTGACAGAATTTTAAGAGATTTCCATCGTGTTGATTAAATTTGAATTCCGCCACCTGTCATTCACGATGGTAAATAATACCGTTATATGCCCTAGTTCATGCTGCACTCTTCAGTTTTGAATTTTTGTTTCAGCGTTAGAATGCTTTATGCTGACGCAATGGAATATATATATATCGCTTTCTAATTCCGCCACATGTCATTCATGATGGCAAATACTACCATTCCATGAGCTCCTTCATGCCGTACTATTTTTTAATTCCGCCACTTGTGATTCATGATGGCAAATAGTACCGTTAAATGAGCTCCTTCATGCCCCACTATATATATATATATATACACACGTGTTTATTACTTTTTAATTCCGCCACCTGTCATTCATGATGGAAAATAGTACCGTTACATGAGCTCCTTCATGCCCTACTATATATATACACACGTGTTTATTATTTTTGAATTACACCCCCTGTCATTCATGATGGCAAGTAGTACCGTTACATGAGCTCCTTAATGTCCCACTATATATATACAAACGTGTTTATTACTTTTGAATCTTGCCACGTGTCATTCATGGCAAATAGTACCATTACATGAGCTCTTGTAAAGTCGGGATGCTTCCTGCTTCGCTTTTCTAATTAAATGTTTTTATTTTTAAAATATTTTTAACTAGAATATATAAAATAATTTGCTACTACCGTTTTGAGTCATAATAAGTAAACAACCATGGATATCTAACAAAGCAGTTCTCTCTTTAAAGATGCTTCATGATTAAGCTTTTTAATTAAATGTTTTTATTTTTAAAATATTTTTAACTAGAATATATAAAATAATTTGCTACTACCGTTTTGAGTCATAATAAGTGAACAATCATGGATATCTAACAAAGTGGTTCTCTCTTTAAACACAGAGAGACACATGTTCAAACACATTATTCTTCTTAAAGCAGACCAACATTCCAACTTTGATTTCCAAATATTCTACAAAGCACACACAGGCTCACTTACATTCCAAGTTTGATTTCAAAATATTCTACAAAGCACACATAGGCTCACTTTTTCATCTGTTCTCAACCTTACCCTGTCAAAAGATTTTACTCATCTTATTTTTTTTTTGTTCCAACACAGCCAAAGTCACAAACCATTTTATACTAACTGGTCTGAAAGTCTGAAGCATTTGGTCGTTCGATCCTCTTTCAAAGAGTTGTGCCTTTGCTTGATTTTTCATGATGGAAGTATCTACAATTTTGGAAGCACAACGAGGGAGACAAAAGCAGGAAGAGCCAAGAGCAGACTATTTGGAGAGGGTTAATCGATTGATAAAAAATGTATATTTTGGTAATGGATGACCTTTTTATCTAATCTGAATAGTCTAGGTACTTTTTAGAATTTGTTTAATAACACATCAAAAAATCTATTATTCAGTACTATTTGTAAGTGTCTCATGGATTTTCTTGTGTGCATCACCAAGTGAAGTGTGACATATCAACATGTCGTAATACGCCCAACCTAGGAACTTAATTGTTCCACTGAGGATAAAAAAATCTTCAATTCCTTTTAGTTCTGCCACACAACCTTCAGTTCCTACAAATGTTGTCATAAGACGATCAATTCCTCTTAAACATTATGATAATCCTTGAACTTAAAAATGAGATTACCTAATTAATATTTTTGTTGTTGGGCATGGATGCCATTTTTTATTCTCAAATTTAAGTAATAGCATCATCTATAGACACCATAATGCATTAAAATTTACATGGGAGTCAAATCTACCCAACTCGTTTGTGTTGATTGCATGTTGCAATATATCTTCCATCCCTCCCTTGCCTCTTTCTCTATTCATATGTGTTAATAATATGTGTTCAATGGCCAAGAAAAAGCATCAGGGTTCTCGTTCTTCATTTGTTTTATCATACATGTTGACATTAGAATCTAGTTGTTTCCTTGGAAGGAAATGCATCCTTATTGGCACATTGATTATTAATCATATATATGCAGATTGATCGACAAAACCTATCAATGGATTGCAGACACCCACCTGCTAAATTTTCTTATGTTTCCATGTTTGGTAAAAACCCTCTTTGGATTATCACTACCTACCAAACACATATTTTTTAATATGTATTATTTTTTTAATTTTATAATTTTAGTTTAAATAATTTGAGCTCATGAACATTACATTATATAATATTTTACAATATCATTTCCATACTGATCTATTATAGTGTGCTATATGAATTTGCATTTCATTTTAAAAATTTAACACTTTTTATTTGTTATATGAAAATTAAATTTTTTATTATTTAATTTGATTGTATTACATTTTCTTAAAATATTAATTAAGATAGAATTATTTTGATTTCAAAATTCCACAAAATTCAAATATTTTAAAATATAATTTTTTTTGAAATTCTAAAAAAAGTGTATATTTGCATATAAATTTCACATCTAGATAAACAACAATTTTCTTAATTTTTAATTTTATTAAAATCTAACCACAAATATTACATGCATATATGAAGAATAGTTAATGGTAAATATTAAGTTTTATTTGTTTATTAATTGATTTTAATAAAAAAATTTCAAATATTATAGTTTTAGATATAAATTATTATTATTAATTTTTTTTAATATAATAAGTATACGAATTTCTTATTTAAAAATATTTTTTGATTTGTGTAATAAATACAAATTTATAATATCACAAAATTTGTTATTTCTATTATTACTTGTATTATTTTTCATTTTTTTTCAAATTTAGCAGCTTCTTGTTTTATCACTATTTTTTTTAGGCTTCACTATATTGTTTTGTAAAGGTTTATAATATAGTTCTAGCACCAAGTGGATCACAATTAGAGAATACAAGGAAGAATTACTCTTAGGTAATGAATACGGATGGCAACAAAACAGTACAAGAAAGTCCCTGAAGAACAATGGTGAGTATTGAAATCCAGAAAAAAGAAATCTAAACGAAAATTTGGCTGAAAATTAACAAGATTCAAGTAGAAGGATAATATTTAAAACATAAAATATCTATGCACTTAAACTAGTCTTATAAAACCCTTGAATATTGGAATTTATAATGACTATTTTTATTTTCATGTTCTTCTCTTTTCAAATTTTTGCTCGATAAAAAAATGTTTAGATCAGAAATTAGGGAAGAAATGGCGGAAAGTAAAGGAAGAACCCCTTATTTTATTACTTCCCTAAAAGAACACCATATTGTTAAAAATTTACAGCAGAAATAATAAATAATTTCCAAGAGGAACAAACATAAAATGAGCAACAATAATCACATAAAACATAAACACAAATGTTTATTTGGGTAAACTTCAACTCTTTGTTCATTACCCTTGGAAAAAACCTTGGACAATCAGCCAAGTGGCCTTTGAGCCTTCACAACTCACCTCCTTGACCTCACATTACAATGAAGTCTTCCTGACCTCACATTACAATGAAGTCTTCTCAACCTTTTATTGGCTCCATTACATTCAATACCATGTACAAAAAAATATGGACATAAAACCAGGGTACACAATACCATGTGTGAAAAACCATGAGTACACAATACCAAATGCCCAAAATCTCTACTGTTAGAGTTGGTCAACTTTACCTTTATTCTGAAGTTAATTTTACCTAACATTCCCCCCCTTAAACCTTAAGTTGGGGTATCTTTGATTATATAAATCCAAACATGCCAAGTGAGTCAATATTGATCACTTTGGCAATCATTCCCCTTAAGGTTTATACCCAGGGTGTTATTTAACCAAAAATTCCCCTATCACCTAGGTCTAATCTAGACTTTACCCCAAATTTCCCAACGACACACATGCCTATGCCCATGTATATGCAATAATTGACTCCATTGTGTATTTTTTTCATTGTTACTCTCTTTATATGACCATCCTCTCAACTTGACAAACTGTGAATGATTCTTTACTCCGTCGTTTACCACCACACAATGAAAAATTTGGTTGACACATTCCATCAAATACTTTGCTTGCATTCATGATCCCACACCCGAAATTTTTACACTGCACAAATATCTCCATCCACTAGGCCAATAAAAACCCTTATCAACAGAAGCATCCCTCTACAGCCAATATTTGGTTGTGATACCACATCTGAAAAATTTACTGTAGAGATAATAAATTATTTCTGAGAGTAAAAACATAAAATGACGAGAAACAATCAAATAAAAAATAAATGCAAATGTTTATCTAGGAAAAACCCATCTTTTGGGAAAGCAACAACCCAACGAAACTTCATTAGCCTTGGTCAAAACTTGGCAAGCCGGCCAAGTGAGCATTAATAGCTCACCTCCATGGGCTTACATTACAATGAAGTCCTCTCATATTTTATAGGCTCCATTATATGCAATACCATGGACATAAATCCATGGGTACACAAAACAACATGCCCAAAAACTCTACTGTTACACTTGGTAAATTTTATCTCTATTCACGAGATAAGTTTACCTAACACATAACACATAAAATATCTATATGGATAGCATTACATTATTACTCAAATAATTATTCTTGCAAGAAAATAAAAATTAAAACCCAATGTAATTTTATAGAATAAAGTCAAATCCCAAAAAATAAAGAAGAAAGAAAATAAGGGTAGCAATTGTCAGTAAGATTGATATCATCACATGGGATGAATGGGAGGAAAATAGATAACTCCAACATTCAAACATCTAGGATGCTTGGAGAACAATTTTCGTACTAAATGTTGAAAGGGATAGGAAGAAATCACTATATAACAAAACGAACCCTAAAATATCTATATGGATAGCATAACATTCTTACTCCTCGAATAATTATTCTTGAAATAAAATAAAAATTAAAACCCAATGTAATTTTATAGAATAAAGTCAAATCCCAAACAATAAACAAGAAAGAAAATAAGGGTAGCAATTATCAATAAGATTGATATCATCATATGGGTTAATGGGAGGAAACTAGATAACTCCAACATTCAAAGAACTAAGATGCTTGGAGATCAATTGTCGTACTAAATGTTGAAAGGGATAGGAAGAAATCACTATATAACAAAACCACCCGTAAAATATTTATATGGATAGCATAATATTATTACTCCTCGAATAATTAGTCTTGCAATAAAATAAAATTTAAAACCCAATGTAATTTTCTATAATAAAGTCAAATCCGAAACTATAAACAAGAAATGAAATAAGGGTATCAATTATCAGTAAGATTGAAATAATCACATGGGGTGAATGGGAGGAAACTAGAAAACTCCAACATTCAAACAGCTAAGATTCTTGGAGATCATTTGTCATACTAAATGTTGAAAGGGATAGGAAGAAATCACTATATAACAAAACCACCAGAAATGTAATTTTTTAAAACCTTTGAGGTAGCACAATAAAATGGAATTAAAACAGAATAATAATATATACAGACACTATTTTCCTACATCTCATTCTTTCTTAAGTATTTTATTATCGAGTCTTGAAGATGAGTTATATTAAACCAAAAATTTGCTGACAAACTGTTCAAGAGAAGGGAAGAAGAAACCTTTAAACTAATAAAGTAAGTGGAGTTAAAATCATCATAATTTCAATCATTGGTGTCCTACAACACAACCATTATCATTTCTCAATGAATAATCAATATTTGAACAAAACCAAAAAATAAAAATGCCAAAAAGTGAAGGAAGGACACATTTTATTTAGAACACCCGGTCATAATATCTCAACCCTTCACAAAATGTTTCTACTAGAAAATCATAAATATCATGCTTCTTCGATGCATGACTACTCATTCGATGTTAAATATACATTCAAACAATATAGGTTCTAGATAGATTTTAGCTTTAAACTAAGAAGTCAACAATGGAAGACAATCATTTCTATCTGTATCTTAACATATACAACTTGACCTCAATATTGGCTTCATCGCTCACTTATTGTCACGTCTCCCAGACCCAGCTTCTTACTCATATAACATAACCTCAGATACGTTCTGCTTTTTTCGTAATTAGATATATTAGTTGGTATTTTTCAGGTCAGTTTTCTTTTTTTCAGAGTTTTCATCCCACTCTAGCTGCTCAATAGGCCCTTCTTCAACTTTCCAGTTTGCAAGCCTTGTAGACTTTCCAGCATTATAAAGTTCCAGCATCAAGGTATAGATGTATGCATCCACGTATACATCTATCTATATTCAGTTAACCTTCCTTGCTCCAACTACTTTCCCAGCAGTTCATATGGAAGGTAAATAGATGCTCTTTTCCTAGTATTTTTAATTATGCTTACAATCTTCCCTTACACACACTTTTATCACACAAAGAGATTTTCAATAGGACTCTCCCCTTATTTTATGGTTACAATTATGCATGTTAAACTCTTCCATTGGAAAACTAGGATATAGATCCTCCTGTTCCAATCAAATGGAGGTAGGGAATACTGAAATTGAGAGTTTAGACTTCCTAGTTTCAGATTCTAGTACTTAGTTAGGATTCAACTTCTGCTTTCTTATATTTACACTTACATGTAATAGAACAATTTACATTCTTAATTCTACAATTCTTTCCATTGTAATACAGCTGATATACGGACCCCATACTGCTATCACAGGGTTGTTGTTCCTACTTTCTGTGGTTGGTTTCAGGGACTTCTGTGCCATCAATATTGTTATGATAGTTTTATTTGTGTGGTACTTGCTGTTCGTGGGTACTGTTTGTTAACATTTTCTGTCTATACACACAGCAATTAACTATTCCTTCAAAAGACAGCAAACCACACCTGTACATAGTTATTAAACTAGCTGTTCAAATGATCTACCATCTCTAACTTCACTACTACAAGGTACTCATCCCTATAATCCAACCATTTGTCTCTGCTATCAATATCTTTAGTTTTCAATTACATGAATTACTGAACAAATAATCAATCTAAAATTTGCATAATGATCCATAACATAACATTTCATAAATTGCATAATAAACCATAACATCACAATTCATAAATTGCATAGTGAACCATAACATCACAATTCATAAAACAGGGATATATTTAATACAGACTTACATAAATCTCCAACATTATGCATGCATACCTCTACTATGACCAGTCCTCCCAACCTTAGAGTTCGTCTATCTCCAGAACTCACCCCCGAGCTGAGATCCTCCAAGAACAGACTAACCTCAATCTGTTCTGGAGTAGCTTATTTAAGCAATGCTTTCCCCAAAGCCTGTTTCCAATTCTGCGTCCAGAATTTCAGGATGCTTTATTCCTGTTTAGCCTAGGCTTCCCATTTTGGGACTCTTTAAAGCTGCTTTAAGCTTTTCCTCAGCTTTTCCAGCTTTTTCTCACCTCTTCCCAACTACTCCTCTTCATTGGGGAAATTTAGATCTTTCCTCAAAAATCTAAATTAGAAATAATTTCTTTCAAGGATTTTTGAAAGATTTGGGGAAAGTCTTTTCCTTTTCCATCACCTCATGGATTAGGCATGTGATCTCACTTTCTCATCTAGTCATAGTGCATACACAATATTTTATTTACTTTTCATAAATAAATAGTTAACCACATCCACACAATAATTATCCATTGGGGTCCACTCCCCTTTGGATTTTATGTTCAAATGTCTCATTTGAAAAGCATAGAACTTGGGGGTGTTACATATTCCCCCTCTGAAAATAAACACTGTCCTCGGTGTTGACAACTATCTACTTAGTTTATTTTGAACATAATTATGAATGCTGTTCCATCATCTTAGCTTCTCTGTTCCATGTAGCTTTTCAGCAGTAAAGTGCTCCACTGCACCTTTACTCTAGCTACTGTTCGATTTCGCAATTCAATTCCTTCTCGCTTTCATCTTTGAAGCGACTCTGGAAGGAAATTCCTCTTCTGGTTCCACCTGGACCACATTCCAATCAATCATGTGAGAAGCATCATGTAAAAATTATAATTTTTTTTTTTTCAACAAGGAGACATGAAACATATCAGGAAATTTAATAAGAAATGGTAGGGCTAATTTATAAGCGATTTGTTTCCCTCCTTTCCAACACCTTCCTCGGTGTTACACTTTAACGTTGATTTTTTTTCAACTTTGACAAAGATTTCTTCTTCGTCCTTGATTTGTTTCCAGCAGAGTACTCTCCTGCTTCCACTCTATTTACTGATGCCTTATGCAGTTACTTTTCTTCCTACTTCTTTGCAAGAAGTCTGTCTGGAAGATCTTTTATTCTGTTTTCTCTGTCAACAATTCATACCAATGTAAGTAATGTCAGGTATATACAATTGATAATCCACAACAACACTCTGCATTTCAATAACTTAAGAAATTCGGTTATTAATCAAACCGTTCAGGTTCATAATAGTTTAGTGCACTTTTAGTAAACTACTTATCCTTTCTTGTTTTTGAGTGAGATTCTTTCCTCACTCAACTTGGTCCAGTTCAACTTTTCTTGATTTTCTAGGTGATTTATCTTCACCTTTTTCCTCTTTGTTTCCAGAGTGCCCAATTTCCTGTTACACACTTGACTAAACAATTTTACAACTTTTTCATTAGTACTCATAAATGAGAGAAAACAATTGTATCATATGCATGGTTATGCTTACCCTTTCTCATTTCATAGCTGTACTTCTAGTATCTTTTCATTGTTTCTTTTTGTTAGCCAATCAATTTAATTAGTAATAACCAGACTCGTTAATAATGTCGATAATTCAATTCTTACTTCACACATGAAATATATATATTTTTTTTTTCCTCTAACCTCTTTTATGAATTGTATCCACTAGTTCAAAACTTACGTGAATAAATTTGGATCTCATGGGTTTCCCCCACACCCAAGTCCAAATACAACTCATCCTCTTTTCTCTCGGTTTGTAGCTGTATGATTTCACACTATTTCCCTGTCTTTGAGTTTAAGACTCAAGAAAATTAACTTTAATAAAATTTACACCAACAAAATTTTATAGTGTGAATACATGTTTTCTTTTATAGTGATAAATGTAATTTCTATAATTCATCACATTCACAAGTATTAGTACTTGATAATGTCAAAAATAAATTTGACACAGTTTCCCCTTTTTCAAGAATCACCAGAGTTTATGCATTTACTCTTAATTGTATGTTCATGCTGTACTAATTCCAATGATGATTCACCCAAAAAATCAATCCATGGTTTATATAGGTTTTCACTTCTACCCTAGCTAGCCCACCTGGAAATTTGATTTATCCCTTCATTCATTCATTCATACTCAATGTAATGGATTTGCATTACATTATTTAATATGCAATGGTCCATACTTACTAAACCAACTATTTAACTGTGTTTATAACTCGTACTTAAGTTTACCACTTCATTATTTTCCATGAACTAAAATATGCTTATAACAAAATACTCTAGTCATGACTTGAATATACTTGACTTGAAAATCATCTTGGAAATTTTTCCAATGAACACTTAATCTACCACAACTAGTGTTTATTACTCCTTTAACCATAAGTAGAGTAATAATATTCCGGCCATATGGTAAAATATGTCCTTCCACTGCCCTTGCAACTTTTTAAGGTGAATTCACTTTTTTATATTCACTAGTGAATTTTTTTTTTCCTTCTCCCTTAATCCCATGGGTATAAAGTTTGAGTTTTTTTCTAACTGACCTCAATTATCATGCATGACGATATTATATGCATACAACTTAACATTATAATAAGATCACCTATATTTATAATGTTACTTGTAGATTTGATTTATGTCCCACGTGCAATTTCTTTCATTTTAATCTATCATTCCTCATGATGATGATTATTATTATATATATATATATTTTTAATAGTTAATTAAGAATTTACAACTTATATTTAACATACCTCTATTAAATATAAATTGTCATTTTTCTATTATCCACCTTTCTTTATATATTCCAATATAAACTAAATACACCTCTCTGGAATTTATCCACTAGATTAAACTTTAATTTAAACACCACCTCTTTAACTTAAAGTTTAAGGTCTACTTTAATTTAAATCCGCCTCCTCTAAAATTACTTTATTGAACTTTAATTTAACTCCATTCCTTTAAATTAAAGTTTAAATTCTCCTTTAATTAACACCCACAAAGTGAATACATTACCCTTTTTAAACTCTCATGATACAAAAGCCTGAAATTATTATTTCATTACATATAATGTAAGAATGCATATATTACCCCTTTCGAATCCCATGACACCCAATCATTTAACCATTCTTTAATTATAACTGAGATAATAAAGGGTTATATAAGGTTCACATCAACTATGATTATAATATAATCATTTAACCCTTATTTAATTACAACCAATGCAATAAAGGACTATATGATGTTCCCATCGATTATGATCTAAGGGAGTCATTATATATATATACAATGGACATATGCGACCTTTATGTGTAGATATGTTTCAATCCCATCAATCAACGATCAATAAACCTTTCCCCGGTTTATCATTCCAACTTCTATAGTTCATGAACCGCCACAACAGTATGAGTTTTTAATCTGCCAGAGTTCATAGTGAAATTTCTTTTTAAACGCCATTATTTCAAGTTCATGAATTTTTTTTTTTTTTTTTCCAATGTTATATTTTCCGCTTATCCCTTCAATATATTCTTTAACTGTTACTATCCTTTTTGTTTTCCATCCCCTTTATAACATTTAATATTTTTCCATGTGTACAGTTCACCTATATACATACGATACCATGCCTCTTTTATGGCCCCTATGTACAATCATTTTCAAGCAATCCCATATATGCCACCTACATGTCAACATGTAACCCTATATACAAATATAAAACCTACATGTATATAAAGATGCAACCTAAGTATAGTATCAATTGCCAAAATTTAATTGAGATGAGCATAACTCTAGGAGTAACCGTTATATATATAAGTGCTCATCAATATATATATGAACACCTATCCCGAACACATGTGTTTATGTCACATATATATACTTATATATATCCTTTGATAACTTACTTAATTGCGCATGTGTAGTTATATACCGCGTACCTTTATCATTGGTATAATACTTTTGTTAATGCACATGTCCTTATATAAGCGGCATACATAGAAATTGCCATACCATATATTTATATAACACTATGATATGCATTATACAACCTATGCATTCATTTTCTAACGTGAAAGCGCTCACGTATAGGGATGATACCTAATTATATATATTTTTAAAGTACCCTTTTTATACCTTAGCACGCACGTCGTATAATTATAACACTGATCTATATATCGTGGCGTGTATTATTGAACTCGCCTCCTCCTTCCATTTTACACGTCGACTATTAATTTTTCATATTGCTGGCTTAACACGTTAGCGTGACTATGTCGACGTGGAGTTTACGGCGACCCGTTTATTGACCTGTACACCGCGGTTTGGAAATGCATCATGGCTAAGTAGATGCGCGCGACCAATGGATATGATTGAATTTCGCTTTCGACTTGTGACAATACAGACCCACCCATGAGTGGTTTTTAATATTACCGCCATCTCTCTATTGCAGCGCCGTAGAGTCTGCTCTACTCGTTCTGCCCGGTGTGAATGGTACCGCCCGTGACGCGGTCACCAAATATGCGTGCTGATATGATTTACCTCCTACCTCGAATTTACGTTATTCTGCTTTGAACCAGTGCAATAAAATCTGAATTGTTTATACGCAAACTCTGTTTATGCGTACTGGCTGCTGACAGGAACAGCAGAGCGGGTTGGTGATGGTATGCTATGATTTAACATGTGGTCCCGGTGATGGCTAATGTTTTTGTTCTTTGTAGTCGCAGGGCCGATTCCTCGTTTGGAAGATTTAACCCTTGGATGCCGGCGTGCTCTGTAGGTACATTTCCTGGCACGTTGGTTTTCGCTATTCTCTGCTGGCCCAGTACGGAGTGCATCAACCCTGCATTTGAACCATTTGAATTCTAGGGTTATCCTACCGCCCGTATGGATTCTAAGCGTAGCACCCAGCTGGATGGTACAAAAGGGCTGATCCCTGCAGCTATGCAGACTATGGCGTACTAATAGATCGACGCAACTGATTTTTTTTTCAGATCGACCTTGGGATTTTTCTGATTTCCTGGGGAGATGGGATTAGGGTTTTTTTTTTTCTACCCATCTGTTGGTTTCTCCGCCTAAGAGTACCTATATAGTCGATTCAGTCAGAGTTGGATCTATTTCTGATCGTTATAGTTGTCATTGATCTCAGTTTCTTTTCCTATCGCAGGATTCGTTCCGGTGTGGTGCAGAGATAACACAATAACTTGCCGGTTTTCTTCTTCTGCTAGTAAGGGAAGCTCCGTCGCCAGGTTTTTCGTTTTCCTTTAACCCTAACTCTATCAATGTTTTACGCTGGCTTTCCTTCAAATAACTCAGAAGGTGTTACTGCCAATTTGTTTTCAGGTTATTCACGCAGAGGTTTCAGATGACGAGGTTTTCCCCGGTCGCTCTCTTTAACTTTCCGATCTCTCCTTGTCTTTATTTATGCGCATAAGGGCAGTCTGAGGATGATTCGATGAGTTGTTGACTCTCTCTGTTTGCAGGTCACGCACTCCAGTTCTCAGATCTCCTCACCCTAGATGTATTTCATTATCTGCCTGCACGTTGACTCTTAACATTGTTTTTCTCTCTGATAGATCCCATCTTACGCATTTGTTCACATGCTCTCATTTCCTTGGCTCGGTCGTTTTTTTTTTCAAGCACTATTGTTTTTGTGTTTCGATTAGGGTTGATACACCTGCGTTCCTCCTGAAATTTCTCATAGCTGCATCGCATTTTCGAGTTGATCTATTTTATACTGGTTACCATATATAAACATTCCGGGTTCGTAACATATGGCCGCGGCCTCCTGCGCAGGGATCAATTTGTTTTAGCCTCGGCATTTACTACCTCCGAGTTATTTCTTAGATTTTTACTGCTGAAATGGTTTAACTATACTGTGTTTCAAAACTATGTGATAAAAATTGCTCAAACAGAACCCTACTTGCGGTGAAATGTTAACAAGGGTTTGGTAGCAAGATTCGTTTTAATTTCATACCCATGCACAGTGAGTCAGCCCATTTCAATAGGGTTTGACCGGGCGCCTCACCTATTGGCCTTGGGATTCTTATATCGGTACACTGCGTGCGTCTCACTCCTAATTTTTTTTTTTTTTTTTTTTTTTGTGAGTCATATGGACGGATATACATAAGGGTTGACAACAGGACTTCTTACATATCGGCTCATACCATATGTTTAATTTGCAGCTTCTATATTGTTTGTTGTTTTAATCGCCCATTGACATATAGGATACCTATTCACGGTTCCTTTTTTTTTTCATATATTGTCGTATTCCTATCTGTCTTTTACCATGCCAGTTTCATATTTATACACAGCCCCTTCTATTCGTGGTTAAAAAGCCTACTTGCCCTAGATTGTGATACTTGCTAACATATATTCGTTTTATTACATGCCTATTTGCGTATTCAATGGTTCATTTGATGAGGTTCATTGGCCATTGATTTTATCTATAACCATACCATTTATTTCAAAGGTTAGGGATGGAGTTAAAATACAAAATGTTTTATAATTGCTATGAGTACTATAATCCTTATCTAGTGGAGATTTAATTTGGGGTGTGATGAGAATTTAAAAATACATGCTCTATAAGGCATTTTCTTAAATTCTACTTTTCTTTTGAGGTATACTAATATGTAGTTAATGGTACTTGACTAGAGGACATTAATTATAAGTCAAGTATTTTTCTATGATTCGGGTGTTTCAAGGGCAAGGATAGATTTAGAGGTGCAATCTATACCCTTATAAATGTTATAAAAATCATATAGAATAGAATTACTCTTTTCTAGCACAATTTTGAATGTCATATTCTAATATCTAACTTTATTTTTTTTCTATGGGGACCAAGTAACTTCAGATTTATCTACAAGAACAAAATAATATTTAATTATATTATATAACAGATTTCGCTAATATCACTTAAATGGGTATAGATAAGCCGTAATCGAGATGAAATACTTATATATATCACTACACAGGTTGCACTCAACCCCTCCTTTACCATCATTGTTATAATGATCTATCTACTTGTGCTCTCGATACATTGTATGCTACATAAAAATGCCTACATATACATGCTCTCGATACATTGTATGGTATATTACATTTGAATCCTATTTCCAGGATATCTATTTAGAGCTTTTCGAAGCAGATTTAAATTAGAAATCTGAACTATCAATGCTGTAGAATTTTTTTTTTTTTTGTAGAGCAGAATTTCTGTTTAGTATGGAATTTTCTCAAAATATGTGCTAAGTATTTTCTCCACTTTCGTGGTTTACATTATGCTATGCAGCTTTCAGTTCTGTTACTCACTTTTTCTAGCATACTCATAAGCACATAATCTCATTTATATAGATATATTAGAAATGATTTAGAAATTACTCATCTATGGAGAACTAGGTGCCCTCAGATTTGAACCGACCTTGGTTTAAAGTTTCTGTGGGTCATAACTGTAAGATTTGTTACAATTCTATGGTCTCAAATCTCACTAACAAGACCAGCAAGCAAAAAACACACAAGCACGGAAGGTTTCATTTTCAAAACCCAAACTCAGGTCAGGTGACTCAAAAGGAATTGTTTTATTCATTTGCGAGCACATAACCTGCCCAGTTTTCTCAACTTGGGCTCCGATACCATTTGTCACGTCTCCCAGACCCAGCTTCTTACTCATATAACATAACCTCAGATACGTTCTGCTTTTTTCGTAATTAGATATATTAGTTGGTATTTTTCAGGTCAGTTTTCTTTTTTTCAGAGTTTTCATCCCACTCTAGCTGCTCAATAGGCCCTTCTTCAACTTTCCAGTTTGCAAGCCTTGTAGACTTTCCAGCATTATAAAGTTCCAGCATCAAGGTATAGATGTATGCATCCACGTATACATCTATCTATATTCAGTTAACCTTCCTTGCTCCAACTACTTTCCCAGCAGTTCATATGGAAGGTAAATAGATGCTCTTTTCCTAGTATTTTTAATTATGCTTACAATCTTCCCTTACACACACTTTTATCACACAAAGAGATTTTCAATAGGACTCTCCCCTTATTTTATGGTTACAATTATGCATGTTAAACTCTTCCATTGGAAAACTAGGATATAGATCCTCCTGTTCCAATCAAATGGAGGTAGGGAATACTGAAATTGAGAGTTTAGACTTCCTAGTTTCAGATTCTAGTACTTAGTTAGGATTCAACTTCTGATTTCTTATATTTACACTTACAGGTAATAGAACAATTTACATTCTTAATTCTACAATTATTTCCATTGTAATACAGCTGATATACGGACCCCATACTGCTATCACAGGGTTGTTGTTCCTACTTTCTGTGGTTGGTTTCAGGGACTTCTGTGCCATCAATATTGTTATGATAGGTTTAGTTGTGTGGTACTTGCTGTTTTTGGGTACTGTTTGTTAACATTTTCTGTCTATACACACAGCAATTAACTATTCCTTCAAAAGACAGCAAACCACACCTGTACATAGTTATTAAACTAGTTGTTCAAATGATCTACCATCTCTAACTTCATTACTACAAGGTACTCATCCCTATAATCCAACCATTTGTCTCTGCTATCAATAGCTTTAGTTTGCAATTACATGAATTACTGAACAAATAATCAATCTAAAATTTGCATAATGATCCATAACATAACATTTCATAAATTGCATAATAAACCATAACATCACAATTCATAAATTGCATAGTGAACCATAACATCACAATTCATAAAACAGGGATATATTTAATACAGACTTACATAAATCTCCAACATTATGCATGCATACCTCTACTATGACCAGTCCTCCCAACCTTAGAGTTCGTCTATCTCCAGAACTCACCCCCGAGCTGAGATCCTCCAAGAACAGACTAACCTCAATCTGTTCTGGAGTAGCTTATTTAAGCAATGCTTTCCCCAAAGCCTGTTTCCAATTCTGCGTCCAGAATTTCAGGATGCTTTATTCCTGTTTAGCCTAGGCTTCCCATTTTGGGACTCTTTAAAGCTGCTTTAAGCTTTTCCTCAGCTTTTCCAGCTTTTTCTCACCTCTTCCCAACTACTCCTCTTCATTGGGGAAATTTAGATCTTTCCTCAAAAATCTAAATTAGAAATAATTTCTTTCAAGGATTTTTGAAAGATTTGGGGAAAGTCTTTTTCCTTTTCCATCACCTCATGGATTAGGCATGTGATCTCACTGTCTCATCTGGTCATAGTGCATACACAATATTTTATTTACTTTTCATAAATAAATAGTTAACCACATCCACACAATAATTATCCATTGGGGTCCACTCCCCTTTGGATTTTATGTTCAAATGTCTCATTTGAAAAGCATAGAACTTGGGGGTGTTACACTTATATTTCAATTCTTCTTTGCATCTATAATCTTTGAAAAAATTAATGAAACATAAAATGACTACATACTTGTATTAGGATGAGTACAAAAATATTAGAATAATTTTTTCATAGCTGAAAGAGACCGTTGCGATTGAGAAGGGGTCGTGCATTAAACCCTAAACAACTTGAAAACTCCAAAGGGTTTTCTTTTCAATGAAGTACAGAAGCCATGAGTGATTGGGTATTGGATGGATATAACAAAAAATTGAGATAGAGATAAATTTCACACACAAATGACACTCTGATATCTTTATTGATCACAAAAGTTACAAATATATAGGACATAAAACATTGACTTTGACACATATAAATTACAAAAAAAACTCATACATAGGAAACAAAAACTTCTAGATTGACACTTGGGAACTCACAATCAAAACTCAGAACAACACATGGAAGAATTACTTCCAAAACCCTCCCTTAATGTTTACATGGAAAGAATTGAAAACACACATTACAAATATAAATAAATATTTTTTTTTTCAGATTTTTCTGATGTGGTCATCACTAGCATTCATATCCACTCTCAAATATCATGGTTTTGTCTCTTTTCTTCACCAAAATATCACGTTTCATACTTAATTCATTTAAGAAATAACTACTTCATACCATTGTTTATGTACTTTGCAAAATTGACTCTTTTCAACCAACATAAGCACCACGGGACAATCTTGATACTCAACCATCTTATGGAACCATTGGAGGTAATTTTAGCCCAAAAGTGGACTCCTAAGGAAAAATAATAAAAAGATAGTTAAAATAATAAAATAATAGTTATGAATTTTGTAGGGAAAAGAGGAATTTTTTTTAACTATATTTTTGGCCTATCTCCTTATAGGTTTACTCAAATTTCAAGTATAGATACTCGTTGGATGCAGAATTAATTTCCACATATAATGAGTACCCATTGTGCATACTTTTGAGAATAGAAAAGTGAAAAGGGGGACGCAGAGGACAAGGTTTAAATAAAGAGAAAAGATAAAAAGGATGGAAGGGAGTCGACAATATAACTAAATTTTGATGTTTATTAATTTTATTTTCAATAATTTATAAGGTAAGTGATTTTTAATAAATTATTTAAATATTTTTATAAATATATTTCTCTTTTTACTAAAATATATTCTATATTATATATTAAAAATATAATAATAATAATTATTAAAACTAAATAATATGGAAAGTGTTTTTTTACTAAAATATCTTATGTATTAAAAATAATAATTATTAAGCCTAAATTATAGGGTATTTATATTATTAATTATTAAATAATAATTAAAAATCACTTACCTTATAAATTATTAAAAATAGAACTAATAAACATCAAAATTTAGTTATATTGTCGATTCTCTTCCATCCTTTTCATCTTTTCTCTTTATTTAAACCTTTTCCTCTGCGTCCCCCTTTTCAATTTTCATTCACTTCTCAGCCCGTCCTAAATATGGATCCCCGTTGGGATTCAAAATGTCGACTGTTGTTTGATCACACTGTGGATAATCTGGAGATATCTTCATCAAACTATAACCAGAGAAGCTTAAAAACCATAATTTTTTCTTGTTTTCCCTCCAAAATATTTACATGTACCTCTTTTTATATTTAAAGGATTTTTATTGGTTTAGATATTATGACATGGAAATTACATGAAAATTTCATTGGAACTTTTAGGATAAAATTTCCACTAATATGCCACCATATGTTGAAATATGACCTTCTCTTATATTCACTACTTATCTACGATAACATTATGCGTACATAATGTCTTCAACACACAATTATACAACTTTACCTTGTATTAAATAACCTGTACCGATGCTCTCGGAGCACGAAGAGTCACACTAGCTTTACCTTATTAAGAAATACCTATAACTAATATTCCCGGAGCATGACGAGTAACATTAGTATATTCAATAATTGACCTATTCTTTGTGGTTCTGAATCATTTAATTTTTATTTATTTTTGCAATACATTCACTATAAAATATTAATATTGGAACACACCATAAAATAAAAACTAGATCAAGAAATATTTTGAGTTCACATCTAGACTGAGAACACCAAAATTGCAACTTTGTGTCGCAGCTCACATCCTTGTTCATTCGCAGCATCTTATAAGTGAAATGGAACTTATTTGGAGTAAATTTCACGAATTGGCTTGCCCAAAAATCTTCGAAAACACTCCTCTCACTTCCCAGCTCTTCACCTTCCAGTCCACGCCACCAAACGCTTCATTTTTTCCCATTCTACAGTTCCCCATTTGATGAGGTGAGAATAAGGGTAACTGCGCTCCTCTCTTCCACTTCACCTCATTCTTTACAAACTTCTAGATTTCATAATTGGTAGGAACCTTAATATCATGCCACTCCTCATCACTATTATGTGTTCCCACCTCTATGGCACCAACAATGATTAAGCACCAGTAACGATTAAGATCTGGAGGCATCAATTCTAAATTGATTCCATCCTTCAATTTCGTGGCATTCAAAGCGTCAATATCATAATTTTTCTCACGACATGGACACCCTTCATCAACATGCTTTTGAATATGTGATCGAAATCCCGTCAAATAACCAAAGTCACATATATTGCAGTGGGTTTCAATCAACCACCATTCATGGTCATCCCAAATGACCCTTGTGAATGATAATAAATCCTTTCATGCTTCCTAGACCATGTGGCCATTATGTTCTCAGGGGAAGTTGAAAAATATATCCAAAGAGCTCGATCTATAATAGATTTCACATACCTCAGTCAACAATGGGTAGCATTGAAGTTCCATACTCATTATGAGGATAAAGGGTCGCAGTCCCACCATATTATTCAAACAAATTTGCAATGAAGAAAAATAAACTACAGCACTTGCCCTCAACTACTACGTTTCTTTGATAACAACACATACTCTTCGATAACCATTTCATACACTGGTTCGTTCTCACAATTTCACCCAAAAATATTTCTTGAACTCCATATGTACACAAGAAACAAATCCCCACTCAAAAACTCCATATCTACAAAAGAAACAAATCTACACACAAAAATGTAGAAGTAAAACACTAGACTAATATATGTACAAAGGATTAGCTCTCACAGTTCGCACATCACCCTAGCCTTCCCTTGAGAAATTTAGGCCAACACTTTATCTAATTCCATAATAGAATTTTAGATAGAGAGAAATGTGACACAAAAATCACACTCTAATATTTTTTTGTTCATAATAGTTACAAATATATAAGACATAATACAATGACTTCGACACATCTAGATCACAACTACAACTAATATTGAGGAAACAACAACTTCTAAATTATTCCTTGGGGACTCACAATGACAACTCACAACAATACATGGAAGTGTTACTCCCAACAAAATATAAACTAAAGATGCTTAAAAGTTACTCAAAAGCCAAGTAAAATTACAAGTGTTAGCCCATAACGAAAAGATGAAAAGGAAAAAAAAACACTACATTTAAAAACCATTGATAAAACCATAATTCTATATTATGTAGAGTTCAACCTTCAGATTTCTATTATATTTTTTTGAAGCTACTCCGAATGATCCCCGCTCATCTTGAAAAACTTATTGTGAATTAAATCATCATCATCATCCTTTCTCTACCCATCATACCTTCACTTCTCTCACACATGTCCTAGGCATTCAAAATGTATATTACCATCATTTAAAAAATTAAGAAAAGCATATTTCCACAAATGTAATCAAACTTCGAAAACTCAAAAGATTAAAAATTGAACCAAACCAACATATAAATGATAATACGACCCAAATCGACATACAAAATACAAAATATAAAAAATTAAAGTGCAGATTGATGAGTCATGGCCATCCTTAACTTAAATTTAATCAAAAATAAAAATCATAAAGTATCTTGAATGCCAAAATCTCGACGTGATCATCTCGACAACAATTACCATAGAATAAATCCCTATAGTCTAGCCTCACTTCGTCGTTGCGCTTCTCTTTTCTCTTTTATCTCGAAACCAGTGAGATGAAGCCACTCTCATGTGCCTGTCATCTAAGAAATTCTACAATCTAAATAGAATATAAAGGGTTTTCATTATACTTATTATGCCTTAATTTGTTCCCTTTTAAAAATTTTCTTCCACGCTCGCAATGATAGTACCATGCTCCTTCCTCATTACACTTTACTTAATTAAATATTATTTTTTAAGAGTTAAATTGAATATTTGTTCCAATATCCCATCAAATTATACAGTCTTTTGTATGCTACAATCTAAACAGATTCAAAGGGTTTCCATTCTACTTATTATATTTGAATTCCTTCCCTTTTAAATATTTTCTTTCACCGTGGAAATGATAGTATCGCGCTCCTCCTTCATTACACTTGTCTTAATTAAATATTATTTTTTCGGAGTTAAAATGACTATTCTTTATACTATCCTACCAAATAATATAATTTTTAGGTTGATATGGATTTTTTTTTAATCAGTGAACCCCACTTAACAGTGACATTTGTCTAATTAGAATTAAGTAGATATTTTTTATAACCGTGCATATTTCACCCTCATCCTTGTCCGCTGTAATAATTCTAGGAGCTTAGCAGCGAAGCATTTGACTTATCATGGATGACACGAAGAAATATAAATGGAGTAGTAGAAAATACTGTGTCGGACTATATGTCCATTCCCGCTGAGGAAGAAGAGGCAGATTGTCAAACCCATATATTCACCTCCCGGGGACTTCATTAATTCTTCGAAGCGAGAGTTTATGTTCGCCAAAATGAAAAAAAGGATCATCGCCTCAAATTCATGGAAGATATTGCCAGGATTCCTACCAAAATTAGGTTGCAACCCCATATCTAGTTTCCCATAGCATGCCCTCGTATATAAGATAATTATATTCGAATGAAATATTCAATATCGATGTCCCTAATGAAAACTCTCATTTCCTCAGCTTATATACTTAAGTGTTGACCAGGTTGTATTTCCTTGTCCTTATTTCTATCCATACATCTTGACCTCCCTCAATCCATCTCTAACATAGCTTTGTTCTCATGATTTTATTAATAATTTTAGGGTCCCGCAAACCTATTACCCCACCCCATTTTAGTAGGAACCACTTCTCCCAAGAGAAAAAGTCCATTTATGGGCTTGCTATGCCCCATGCCATAGGAATTTGTGGAAGTAGGAGACGATATCCTTGTGTATTCCTTTTGCAGTTGCGAGTATTGACAATTCATAGATCAAAAGGGACTATAAAATAACCTTGAGAAGCGTAATGTACCTAGGGAGCTTCTACGCTCTAAATTTCGAATTCTCCAACCTTCTATAAATCTTCTCTTTGACCTCTTCCCAGCACAAACCCCGCAAAGAGGGATACCAAGATATTTTACTAGTATTGTTCCTATTGAAAGCCAACACTTCTTGCTATATTCTTTACACCATCTTGTTTTTGTTATAAAAGTACATATTATATTTCTCCTCATTGATTACCATGCCAAAGGCCATTTTAAAATCAAAGAGGAACTGACGCAAAGCCTTGAGGCTATTGAATGGTCAGTTGACCAAATAACATAATGTTGTTCACAAACTGTTTGTGGGTATAGGAAATTCTTGACCTCATAACCTCAAGCCTTTGAAAATTCCTTGATTTATCATCACATTGATGTCCCCATACATTCTGCAACAATAATAAAAAGGTAAGGGGAAAGGGGATCCCCTTGATAGAGACCCTTAGACACTCTAAAGGTGTGATAATGTGACACCTTCAATTGAAAAGAGAAGAAAGGGGTGGAGATTAAAGAGAGGGTCATTCGGATCCAATTGGGTGAAAAATCAAAGGCCACAAAGACTTAAAGTAATTTCAATTTAGTCTATCAGAAGCCTTAGAGAGATCAATTTTAATGCCCATCCATGGTTTCCTTCTCTTATGAAGAGAATGAACAACCTGATGTGTTATGATAATCCCATCCAAAATATGTCTGCCCTCAAAAAAGAAAATTTTCTCTAGTCCTATGAGGTGTTTTAACAATGGCTTGAGCCTTCTCAAGATGACCGAGTAGATAATATTATAGATTACGATGCATAAATTGATGCATCTAAAACCATTGGCAGAACAAGAATTATTGGTGTTGGGGATCAAGGTATGAAAGGTAGCATTAAGTCTAGACCATACCTAATGAAGGTGCCTTGACTCCTTTACCACTGCATGTACTTCCTTGTGAATGAATTTCCAATGGGGCTTAAGAAAATTCAATGTCAAACCATATGGGCTCGGTGCTTTATCTCTAGGAATTTACTATACCAATTCTTCCACCTTAGTGAGTGATATATCTTGCATTAATGTTGAATGTTTATCATGTTTGATCTATGATCCTTGATCTGGAATCCTCTCTATCCAACCCATCCTCTGAAAGGAGATATTTATAGAAAGATACCAACTCTTCCTCAATGTCTTCATGCTTGATTAACCTATATCTATCTCTGAAAGCAATGGATAAGAGTTAGTTGTGATGTCTATGATTGACTAGAGCTTTATGGAAGAATCTAGTATTTTTATCACCTTGTCTCAGCCATTGTATGAATAATTTTTTGCACTAAAGGATTTCCTCTCATTTCCTTCTAGATTTGAGGTCATGTATCAACTTTTTTTATTATTCAATAATATGATCCAACCTTCCTTTATTGATAATGGCGGTCTAAATTTCATCCACAAATTTCTCTTGTTTTTTCGCCTCCTAAAAAATATTGTTGAATTACTATTGTTTTCAACATTTAATTATGAGTTTTAATTCCTTCAGTTTTAGTTGGAATGTATGCATTTTACCTTCCCTTTATATTAGTATCTCCTGCCACTACTCCAACTTCAAAAAAAAATATTGATTTTGAGGCCAAAAGTTCTCAGACCTGAATGGCCTATTACGGGTAGCCATTTTCAAATTGATTTCTAGCCCAATAGACCAGTGATTATACCGTAAGCTTGGAAAAATGAAAGCTTCAACAAATAAATATTTAACTAGGATTTCTTCAGAGAGGAAAAATCAATCTAAATAATAGGTGACTTGATGCTAAAAAATGCGACAGTTGTTCCATGTACAAGACATTGACTGTGTCTACATTGACTAATCCTCAATCATGGATCCTAGCCTGGAATAATGCCACTGGTTCCAGTATCTGATTCCCACCTTTCTTTTCTGTCGGGCTTTGAGTTAAATTAAAATATCCTCCTATCATCCAGTAATCCCCCTAGATATAATCATGTATGACCCTTATTTCCTTGCCTTTCCAGGATTTGATTATTTTTATGAGGTCAAGGATATATAGCTCCATGTTCTCCATGAGGTCTTTGGATTGATTCAAGATGCTCTCATAAATGATTATGTGCAGGGGTCGAGGCACAAATTAGGGATGGAGTGGCTCAATCAAGATTCACAAAGGTGGATTGTTGTCCATTTTTTCGATTTTAGAGTTTCGCATTACCACAGGAGGGTATGAATTTCTTATAGCAGAGAGATGATCAAAATGAATGCTAGCAGATGACTACTTTTCAATGTGGCAGGGTTATGTGAAGGGGTGGAGAAGTTGGGCATTTTTGTCTTCGATTAGCTTTGGTGAAGTTGCCATCATCAAAGGTGGAACTAGGGTTAGGATTAGCAGTTATAGGTAGAGGAAGAAAATTCCTATATGTATGGCCACATACATGGCATATTTTCCATTGAGAGGGGATATGCTTGTAATTAAATCTCTTTTTTTTGAGTTCATCGCAATAATAAATATCAATGTACATTAGGAGAAACTTTGAGATATTCATATAAGCCTTGGTGCATGCATAGGGTATAATTGGTTTTCTTTGTAGCTTTTGAGGGCCAAATGCCCAATAATTTCCCAAAGAGTACACGATCTTATATATACTGGATATGTTACCCAATACGACTCAATTGCACTTAAATTTGTGAATCCATGGTAGCTTTGGGACGACAACTACCAAGAATTTTTTGTCCTTTTAGGCATTTGGTGGAAAACTATTATGGTGACCCTCCTTAGGGTTATGGCCAAAAACATTAGGGTTTGGGGAAAAGTGATGTCCCCTACAATTTTAGCCTCCAACAATTTCACACTATGAAGGAGCTTCACTCCCTCCATTAGAACTAGCTCTCGAAGAGCAATTGCGGGGCCATGTAGAGCCATGCAAAATTCAATAGTTAAGGTTTTAATGCACAACCAAAATTTGTAGAACTCTCTTTTTACCAATTATAAAATATCATAATCTTAAATGCAAGTAATATGCTTTATATTATTCTTTCCATAATGGAAATAAGTGATTACTACAATAAATAAATTAAACAATTATTTACAATTATATTGAAAATGGTAATTAATTAAAAATTCCAATTTAAAAAAATTACGATAAATTGAACAATTTCAGAATAATTTAATATTTATTATAATTAATATACGAGATTTTTCTTTTTTCTTATGATGGGATATTTATTGATGTAGTAAAAACTCAAACTAGCTCACTTTTGATGTGACCATGAATTTTTTTTATAATCAATTAAATAGTTTAAATTTCTAATAATATTAAAATTCATTGAAATAAATAAATGCGAATTTTAATTTTGTCTAATCTAAATATTTTAATCATAAAAATTATTTTAATTTAAATAATATAGTGTAAAATTTATGTACTTAATTTTATAATGGTTAAATTGATGCAAATTTTTGTTTTTATAGTACAATTATATTATCAATAATATATATCATAAAAAAAATTTATATTCAATTAAATAATTTCAATTTCTAATAAAATTTATACTTAATTTTATTATTGTTAAATTGATGTAGATTTTTGTTTTTATAATATAATAAAATTATCAATTAATAACAGATATTATAAAATAAATGTTATATATATTTTTAATTATAATAAAATAAAATAAAAACATTAAATGTAAGATTTTTAAATAATTTAGATTTAAACATTTAAATTTTATAATATAATATTTTTAGAAATTTAAACTATTATTAAAAAATATTTTGCAATTATTTGAAATATAAACCTGCTAAATTATAGATAAAAAATTTATATAAAAAAGTTTGCAAATTTATTTTTAAACTAACTCAAAACGATAACCCTAACATTTTCGTCAAGAAAGCCCGAAACAACGCCTACCCTTCTCAAACTTCCTCCATATTGCATTTTGATCGAACTGAAATGCAGAGAACTTTCCGATATGTGAGACCCGGTGAATATGTGGCAGACAAATGATGGATTTCCCCATATAACAGTCAACAAAGGATAATAGAATCAGCGAATTAAAACGAATTATAGAAAAAATCGCAAAGGAAATGTAACAATTCAGCAAAAAGCAGCATTTTTCCGTTCTAATGCGAGTCTGAACAGGGTATAAGTATATACGGTGATTCACTACTCATCATTAACTGGATCTCCAACAACAATCAAATGATGACGCCGGTACTACAGGGTTGGGTGGAGAGGACACAGGGTTTATGGCAGAGAAGTGGCTGCCCGCCCATCAACCATATATATCGTGAAAGAAATACCAGGGCAGATAAATTATCAAAGAGGGGCCTGTCAGCTGGATATGGCAATATGGAGGTTTCACATCTTAAGGAGGGCCGATTGATTAGGACATACTCGATCCCCATTCCATAGTTTTTGTCATATTTTCCCATTCTACTGCTATGTTTTATATAGGTTATAAGGGGACTATAGGATTTTTGGAATCACACAGGTAGATATTACCAATTTTGAGTGCTACAGGATATGGGGCCACGAGGAATGCTTCCGAGTTGCATCGGAAAGGCAAGGGGCACCATATCGGAAGACATACTCTTTTCACTTTATCGGCTATGTCTTTCGTATCTCTCTTTATTTTTACATGGACTTCGGCAAGCGAGCCTGCAAACTGCTACAAGCGAGCCGGATGAAGACAAGCTAGCGTTATGGGGATTTTGATTCATAACAGTCATAATATTATCCCATTTTGCTTTTTCAGGCGACAGGTATTAACCAGAACAGGGTTTTCTTCTTATCTGTTGATGATGGAATTGATATTATGGTGATGAACTGACAGAGTTTATCACAAGATAATATGCATGTCAACATGATATGATGGTTATTGGTATGTATTATCAATCGTATTGATAGCCTTTATCCTTCACTGGATGTATTATGCATAGCTGCCCATATACACAGGGCGCTAATATAATCTTGGATGGAACTAGACCTCCAGAGATGAATGATGATCCACTTACATGGCTCATTTTTCCCATTAATGAGCTTATGCAAATGGATTAATATGTAGGAATTCTTACTGTATTCACAGATGAGAACATAATGATTATGTACTGCTTTATATCCTAATATAAAACAGCGTTTTTTTTCCTCTGAAAAAAAAAAGAGACTAGAATATAAAGCTACCACGTCATCTTGTTGAAAGAAAATCAGTTGAGCTGTTGGGAAGTTTCGTTAGCGGAAGTCCTTGAAGATAAATTGTCGGATTATCAGATTTGAACTAATTCGGAAGAATGTTAAATTGGGTCAGTCTTGTATATTAAATTAGGTTAGTAACTATCAAAACATTTTAGAGTAGAAACAGAAATCAAAATATTTCACAATGTTAATATTAAAAAGTAAAAAATAAATAAAAATAAAAAACATGTAACTTATTTAATTATGGATATTATTTACTTATTGATATTCATTTATTTATTATAAAGATCCTTCATTTTGAAATATCTTATGATTTTTTTATATAGCATGTCTAAAAGAGTTATAATTCATTTGACATAATATTAATTTATATAATATTTTTTTAATTAAATAATTTATTTAAAGAATATATCAAAATATATTTACTTTAAAAATAAATATAAAAAATATACAATTTGAAAATATACGCTGGTAAATATAAAAAGAACATAATTACTTTGACAATATCCAGTACTTATAAAATTATCTAGCTTTTTAAAACCCATGAACTAGGACAGTTTGAATTATAAAGAGTGAATTAAGATATGTCGAAGAACCACAGAGAATAGATTTATTGATTCTGAAGCTTAATTATCAAAAACTTCCACTTAAAATGGTTAAAACAGTGAAAAATGAGTTGAGACCATTTGCGAGTGGATGGTAACTGGAGTCTCCAACTTCGGATCATTAGCGGCTGAAAATGAATTGCAACGGGATGATTACAGGGTTTCGTGGAGTGAAAGTCTTTGAAAAATAATTGCCAATTCGAAATCAGCTAACAAAAGACTCAATGATTTTGATTTTGACAACAAACTAATTTAGATGAATAACATTAAAAACAAAAAGAATATAAACCTTAAACTAATTTTCTAAAACACTTAAACTAAGCACAATGTGTAAAATGAATCTATAATCACCATAAACCTTAATAATCAGCATAATCTCCACAGAAGTTCCTTTTGTGAATTTTCCTCCATTAAAACTCAAAAATATTTGAAACGAAATCAGCTAAGATGGAAAGTGACTGATATTTGGTGGAAAGGCACAGGATTCAATCACATAAATAACGCAAATATTTCACACATGAACAATGAGCTACGGCTCTTCAATTACTTATAAAACTCTGAATCATAAAAATCTCTCAAAACAATGAACCCGTGAAGGGTATTTAATCTAATTGACATGCACACACTCTCACACATAACTGAACTTAATCAACTCGCTTAACTCACTCTTTAACTCACTCACCAAATCTAACTGTAACTCAACTCAACTAATTCCACTTAACTATTTGTCTAACTTCTGCATGAGGAAGTAATTATATATTTTAACACTCCCCATTAATTATGACCGCTAAACTAAAATATAACTCATGACAACTCAAACATGCCTGCTGGTCTATGTCTCAGCTAGGCCTACAAATCCCAGGTTTCTTTTGTGAAACTCAAACAAATCTACTGCTAATGGCTTTGTAAAAATATCAGCCAATTGATCACTCATTCTACAAGGCTTCAAGTGAACTTCTCGATTGCTCACAAGTTCTCGAATAAAATGATATCTAGTATCAATATGCTTGCGCTTTTGATGAAACACACTATTCTTGGATAGTGCAATTGCTGATGTGTTGTCACAGTATATCGCTGTTGATCCTTGCTGTTTCTGCTTGAGTCCATCCAATACTCTTCTTAACCATACTTCTTGACATGCTGCTGAAGTTGCTGCTACATATTTTTCTTCTGCTGATGATAGTGTAACAATAGGCTGTTTCTTAGATGCCCATGCTATCACTCCTGAACCGAGATGGAAAACATAACCGGATGTGCTCTTCCGATCATCCAAACTTCCTGCAAAATCACTATCTGTATATCCAATAAATTCTTTCTGTTCTGTACTTGCATACATTATGCCATAATCTTTGGTTCCTGCTATGTATCTCAGAATTCTTTTTCCAACACTCCAATGTGTGTCTTTTGGAGTTTCCATGAATCTGGAAATTAGACTCACTCCCTGCATAATATTTGGTCTTGTAGCTGGGAAATACATGAGGTTGCCAACCAATCTTTTGAATAGAATTGGATGGACATCTACCCCTTCATCATCCTTACTCAACTTTGTACCCGTTGCAACTGGTGTAGGTACAGGTTTGGAATTATCCATCCTGAATCTTTTCAACAAATCTGTTGCATACTTATTTTGACAAATAAAAATGCCTTTTTCAGATTGCTCAACTTCAATGCCAAGAAAATATTTCATGAGACCTAGATCTGTCATCTCACATTCTTTCATCATGGCTGCTTTATATTCATCTAGCTCAAGATCACCTGTAAAAATCATATCATCAACATATAATCAAACTATCAAAATCTGTCCATTCTCATTTACCTTTGTGTATAAGGTAGGCTCAATGCTACTTCTACAAAATCCATTCTTGATCATATAACTGTCGATTCTGCTATACCATGCTCTAGGTGCTTGCTTCAGTCCATAGATGCTTTCTTCAATCTGTAAACTTTGTCTTCTTGTCCTTCAACTTCATACCCTGGAGGCTGTTGCACATAAATTTCTTCTTATAAAATTCCATTCAAGAAGGTTGATTTGACATCCATCTGATATAATTTCCACTTGTTCTGAGCTGCTGTCGCTAGAACTGCTCTTACAGTATCCAGTCTGGCGACCGGAGAAAATTTTTCTCCAAAGTCTATTCCCGGTTGCTGCGAGAATCCTTTTTCTACAAGTCTTGCTTTAAATCTGTCAATCTCACCTTTCTAATTCACTTTGGTCTTATATACCCACTTCACACCAATGAGATTTTTATCGTTTGGTAAATCAACCAAATCCCAAGTATCATTATTTTCAATTGAATTCATCTCTTCATCCATGGCTTGCACCCAATTGTCATCACTGATTGCTTCTTCAAACGAAGAAGGTTGGAATGCCAACAATGCAAAATTTGAACTAACATCCAAATCATCATAAATATATTTCATACTTCTCATCTTTTTCTTACCTGATTCGCTGCTTGGAGAATTCTGATTTGTGGATCTGCTTGAAGATCCATGCTGCTCTGAAAATCTGGGAGTCCTTGCTAGTGTGACTCTGTTTGGTGTCTGCTCTTTTGGTTCTTGCTGCTCCTCTTCTTCTACAAGATCATTCTCCATCAATGGTGTTTGAGCATCGGTTAGTGTGTCTACAGTCTCATTCCATGACTCTTGTTCCTTGAACATAACATCTCTGCTAATGATTGTCTTCTTTGTGACAGGGTTATACAATTTGTAAGCTTTTGACTGCTCACTATAACCAATAAATATACATTTTTCACTTTGATCATCTAATTTGCCTCTTATTTTCTTAGGCGCATGTGCATAGGCTACACATCCAAAAACTTTGAAATGAGATACACTGCAAGACATACCTGACCATGCTTCTTTTGGAACTCTGTTCATCACGCTCTTTGTAGGAGATCTGTTTATCACATAAACAACACATGCAACTACTTCATCTCAATACTCATTAGACAGGTGTCATGTTCATGATTGTTTGGTTCTTCCTCTCTGCTACACCATTTTGCTGTGGTGTGTATCTGGTCGTAAACTGTCTTCTGATTCCATGTTGTTTGCAGTACTCATGGAATGCCTTCGAATCATATTCTCCACCACGATCTGATCTCAATACCTTGATCTGTTGATCACTTTGGTTCTCCACCAAAGCTTTGAACTCTTTGAACTTTGCAAAAGTTTCAGACTTCTGCTTCAAAAAGTAAACCCAAGTCTTCCTACTGTAAACATCAATAAAGGTGAGGAAGTAACAGCTTCCACCAATCGACTGTGTCCTCATAGGTCCACACAAGCCGGTATGCACCAATTCAAGTGGTTTCTTTGCTCTGTAAGAAATTCCTTTTGGAAAACTTTCACGGTGTTGCTTTCCCAAGATGCAACACTCACAAGTGCTAGTAGGTTCTTTGATGGGAGGTAAACCTCTGACCATCTGTTTCTGTTGCAACAATCTTAAACCGGAAAAATGCAAGTGTCCAAACCAAAAGTGCCATAACCGGTATGCATCAGAACATGCAGTTGTGAAAGAACTAACCTGATCATTGTAGTTCATAATGAGAGGAAAGAGTCTGTTCCTCGTCATCTGCACCTTTGCAATCAGCTGCTTGCTTGGGGATTTGTCGTAAATAACACACTGTTGCCCCTAAAAGATAACTTTGTATCATTTCTACATCAGTTGACCAACACTAATCAGATTGTGTTTGAGTCCAGGGACATAGTATACCTCTGATATGGTCTTTGGCTCCCGCTGCTTGATCACAATGTTGACCACTCTTTTGCCATCTACAACCACAGTCTTGTCATTCCCCAACTTTACTTATTTCTGCACTGAGACATCCAAATTAGCAACCAAATCCTTGTTTCCTGTCATGTGGTTACTGAACTAACATTAGCTCTCTGATTGCCTTGATCTGCAATCTTCTTCCTACAATCACGAGCATAATGACCAAATCTATTGTAGTAATAGCACTTTACCTTAGATTTTTCAGACCTTTGATTGTTATGAAATCTTCTGCTACTGCTGCTTCCATGTTGATGCTCATGATCGTCTCGACCATCTCTGTGATCGCCATAGTTGCTGCCTCGTCCTCTGCTAGAAACATAGAGTCAGTATTTTCTGTACTAACATTAGCTCTTTGATTGCCTTGATCTGCAATCTTCTTCCTACAATCACGAGCATAATGGCCAAATCTATTGCAGTAATAGCACTTTACCTTAGATTTTTCAGACCTTTGATTGTTATGAAATCTTCTGCTGCTGCTGCTTCCATGTTGATGCTCATGATCGTCTCGACCATCTCTGTGATCGCCATAGTTGCTGCCTCGTCCTCTGCCTCTCGATCGACCTCTGCCTCGACCTCTTGAAATATAGACATGACTTTGGAAGAAAGTTTCCAAAGTGGAATCCTTATTTCTGTCTATCCTTGCTTCATGCGATAGAAGGGATCCCATCAACTCATCAATTGTTAGTTTTTCCAAGTCCTTTGCTTCTTCTATGGCAGCTACCACAACATAAAATTTGGTAAACAGGGATGGAAGAACCTTCTAGATCACTGTTCGATCCTTAATATCTTTGCCATAGATTTTTAACTGATTGACGATAGACATGACCCTATTCATGAAGGAATCAATGTCCTATGTCTCCTTCATCTGTAGAATTTTGAAATCTTTCCTAGTATTATGCAATTTAACAATATTAACTTTGGCCATACCTTGATAGCTGGTCGCCAAGGTGTCCCATGCCTCCTTTGCTGACGAGGTTATCATGATCTTCTGGAACACAGCTCGATCTATTCCCCAGTGGATCAGAAGCAACGCTTGCACATTCTTCCGCTTATCTTTCTTCCATTGTTTCCTCTCTGCATTACTGAGGGCTCGTTCTTCTGCATCATCTTGAGATTCTGAAAACCCATACTTGACATGATCTCATACATCATGCGCTTTTAGCATGGTCTCCATCTTAATGGCCCACACATCATAATCCGTCCTTGTGAAAGAAGGAATTTGTGACTGGAAACTGCTTGTAGCCATCTTTATTTAAACAAAAGTTCACTGCTAAAACCCTAAAAAATTTTGATATGCTTTGCAAAGCTTCAAAAAAAAAATCCTTATAATAAAACCCTAAGTTTTATTTTTATTTTTTATTATTTATATAAAAATTTCTTTATTAAAAAAAATCTTTATATAAAACAAATCCTTTTTTTTTTTTTTTAACTTTTTATAAAAGCTCCACCTTTTAAAGCCTTTATAATCTCCTTACGAAGAAACCCTTTTAAAAACCTCCTTTGTAAAAAATACCTTCTCACGTTTATGAGAGACTCCCTTTTAAAAAAAACATTATAACCTTTCTATCAAATTTCCTCTATAATACTCACTCAATAATATTCGAACGAAGTCATAAAAGCCTTTGGAAATGGCTTTAAATGAACAGTACTACGTTGCCCTTATTTTTGGTCGAATAACCCGTCCAAGCTTTAATACCGCCGCGTGCTAACGCACTTCTCGATCTATGGTGTTGGGTTAGTGCCTTAACGCACTACAAAATACAATATGCCCGCGTGCTTAAAAATTGTGTCAATTTTTTCGTTTTTAACGCGGTTCTCTACAGTGGGAACCAGCGTTATAACACTGTCTTTAATTAACAGCTGTGTTGTAGCGCGAAAACGTGGGAAAAACAATTCATTTTTACACACGGATGACTGCTAATCCGTTTTTCTTCCGTTCTCTGTGACCTCGCTCTGATACCAATCTGCTGGAAAGGCATAGGATTCAATCACATAAATAACACAAATATTTTACACATGAACAATGAGTTGCGGCTCTTCAATTAATCATAAAACTTTGAATCAATAAACTCTGTCAAAACAATGAACCCGTGAAGGGTATTTAATCTAATTTACATGCACACACTCTCACACATAACTGAACTTAATCAACTCGCTTAACTCACTCTTTAACTCACTCACCAAATCTAACTGTAACTCAACTCAACTAATTCCACTTAACTATTTGTCTAACTTCTGCATGAGGAAGTAATTATATATTTTAACAATATTGTCATTAAGTACAAACATCACCTAACCTTAAAAGTGTGTCTTCTCGGGATAGAATAACAATTAAAACCTAATGTAATTTTCTATAACCATATCAAATCCAAAATAGTTAAGGTAGTAATTACCAGTTATAATACTTTCTTGAAAAAGGTGAGGAGGTAGCTAGATAGTTCCAGAGTTCCAGCAGCTGAGCTGCTCAGAGTTCGCCAAAAAAATTTCTTGAAAGAAGGTGGAGGAAAATTAATATTTAATAAAAACTATTAAAAGAATGCACAACCAAAGAAATCAAAATAAAGTGCAAACCCTGAAGTTAAATCTAAGGAAAATAAGAAGAGAAAGAGGTAGAATCAAATTTTCAAACCCCAAGACCTTTAGAGCTGCTTCTCTCCTCTATTTTCAATGGAGTTGTCTATCTAGCATATAGAATAGTTTGGATGGCAGTTTTTTTGTCAAAATTTAATAAAATAAAATTCAAAAAATCAAATAGTTGAAGAGTTTGAATTGCATTTTTTATAGTGAAAATAGATTCCGCACTATCAAAAATCTTTAAAACGCTTATTCTAATAAATATTTGCTAAATTGTTTCAAAATCTCTGCCAAATTCTGAATCATTCTATATACTAAATAGACTACGGCATTCTCAATTCGTCTCCCTGCTAGAAATGAAACAGCTCCTCTTTCGAGTATAATAAATGGAACAGATTCCAATAGATTTCCGTTGTGCTGATTACGTTTGAATTACGCCACCTGTCATGCACGATTGCAAATTGTACCACTATATGCAATCGGTCATGCTACACTATTTGGGTTTTGAAAATTTTCGTATACGGCCACGATGCTTCATGCTTATGCTTTCTTATTTTAGAAATATTTTTAAATTTTATATATTGTTTTTAAAGGTTTTTTTTTTAAATTAAATTTCTCTAAAATCCAGCAATAATGACTGCGACCATATATATATATACTAATTAACTAAAAAATAAGAGTAAACAACCGAGTATACCTAAGTAAATGGTTTTCTCCTTTGCACGTAAGGGCTTGATCACCACCTAGCTGAACACATGCTCAAACAGGTTATTAATGTAACCCGCATCCCAACTTTGATTTCAAAATATTTTAGAAAGCACAAGCGGGGCTAAAAGGAATCAACCATCTCTCATACTACATATCATTCACTTGTTTTTCGGTTATAAAGGAATATTTTAGTAAACACATCAAAGGACTAATAATTGTGTTTTAATTCTAATTTTTCTATTAATTTTTTTTAAATTTATTTTGAACCAAACCCTATATAATATTTTATAACTTCATAATATGAATTTGCATTTATTTATTAAGTTTAACTTTTTGGTTTGCTATATGTAATTTTTTTTTTTTTGCTATTTAATTTGATTTTATTATAATTTTTTGTAATATTAATTTAAAATATTAATTATTAATATTTGATAATTAAACATAATACGATTTATATCGTATGTAAATTTCATATTTTTATATTTAATAATATTTTTATTTTAAATTTAATAAAATTTAACCATATATAATTACATTTATATAAACATATTTAATAATCTTTTTAATTCAAATTTTGATGTGATATGCATAACATTGATGTTGATGTTGTATGTGTGTAAGAAAAAGAATTTATAGTAAAGATTTAGTTTTATATATATATAAATTTCATATTTTTATATTTAATAATATTTTTATTTTGAAATTTATTAAAATTTAACCATACAGATAGTTACATTTATTGAGATCGACTAGAATGTTGCATTGCAAAAAATTAATAACATTAAAAAAAAATGTTACTTCTAAGTTCAAAGAAAAAAATGTGGTGTGAGAAAGATCTAGCACCTAAAAGAAAATTAAGATATTATAAGGAGGTCATCAACCCCACCCTCTAAGATTAAAAGTATCTCTTTGTTTTAACTAGCTCAAAGAAGAATATTAATATAGCCAAGATTATAACAAACTCTCATGAGCTCCATAGTGAAACAGGTCGTTAGACAGTTGGTAAAACACCATGGATGGAAAGGATCTGCCATCTCTTTGAGAATATGAACATTTTGGATGAAAATAGAGTGCTCGAGGTACAACCACATTAGATCTCAATTTCATAATCTTTGTTGCAATACTGACCTTCCTAGCCTTTTAAGATGTCAAAATTATAATGAGCTCTGGAGGCTTCTCTCCAAGATTTTTGAGCATAGGAATAAAAGCTTAAATCAAAACAAATAATTCTTTTCTTTAGGTCCTATAGACCAAAGATTGGTCTCAATGGACATTAACCATCATCATCATCATCATCAACATATTTAATAACTTTTTTAATTTAAATTTTGATGTGATATGCATAACATTAATCTTATATGTGTGTAAGAAAAAGAGTTTATAGTAAGGATTAAGCTTTATATATTTGTCAAAAAATTCCACTTAAAATGGTTAAAATGGTGAAAAATGAGTTTAGACCATTTGCGAAGGGATAGTAACTGGAGTCTCCAACTTCGGATCATTAGCGGCTGAAAATGAATCGCAACGGGATGATTACAGGGTTTTGTGGAGTGAAAGTCTTTGAAAAATAATTGTCAATTCCAAATCAGCTAACAAAAGACTGAATGATTTTGTGGTTAGAAATTGGCACAGCAAACTAATTTAGAAGAATAGCATTAAAAACAAAAAGAATATAAACCTTAAACTAATTTTCTAAAACACTTAAACTAAGCACAATGTGTAAAATAAATCTATAATCACCATAAACCTTAATAATCAGCATAATCCCCACAGAAGTGACTTTTGCGATTTTTCCTCCATTAAAAACTCAGAAATATTTGAAACGAAATCAGCGAAGATTGAAAGTGACTGATATTGTCATTAAACACAAACATCACCTAGCCTTAAAAACGTGTATTCTCGGGGTAGAATAACAATTAAAACCTAATGTAATTTTCTATAACCATATCAAATCCAAAATAATTAAGTTAAGGTAGTATTTACCAGTTATAATACTTTCTTGAAAAGGTGAGGAGGCAGCTAGATCATTCCAGAGTTCCAACAGCTGAGCTGCTCCGAGTTCGTCAAAAAATTTCTTGAAAGAGGGTGGAGGAAAATTAATATTTAATAAAAACTATTAAAAGAATGCACAAACAAAGAAATCAAAATAAAGTGGAAAGCGTTCCATACTGAAGTTAAATCTAAGGAAAATAAAAAGAGAAAGAGGTAGAATCAAATTTTCAAACCCCGACTCCTTTCGTCTGAGCAACAATAAAACAAATATACTCAATGTAGAGTCGTTTCTCTCTTCTATTTTCAATGGAGTTGTCTATCCAGTATAGAATAGTTTGGATGGCAGTCTTTTGTTAAAATTGAATAAAATAAAATTCAAAAAACTGAAGAGTTTGAATTGCATATTTTATAGTAAAAATAGATTCAGCATCATCAAAAACCTATAAGACACCTATTCTAATAAATATTTGCTAAAAATTTTCAAAATCTCTGTATGCTAAGTAGACTACGGCATTCTCAATTCGTCTATCTGCTGGAGAAATGAAACAGCTCCTCTTAAGAGTATAATAAATGGAACGGATTCCAATAGATTTCCATTGTGCTGATTACGTTTGATTTCCGTTGTGCTGATTACGTTTGAACGGATTCCAATAGATTTCCGTTGTGCTGATTTCCTGTCATGCACGATTGCAAATTGTACCACTATATGCACTCGGTCATGCTACACTATTTGGGTTTTGAAAATTTTCGTGTACGGCCGCGATGCTGCATGCTTATGCTTTCTTATTTTAAAAATATTTTTAAATTTTATATATTGTTTTTAAAACAATTTTTTAATTTTTTTTTATTAAATTACTTTAAAATCCAGAAATAATTATTACAACCATATACACTAATTAACTAAAAATTACGAGTAAACAACCATGTATACCTAATTAAATGGTTTTCTCTTTTGCACGTAAAGGCTTGATAACCACCTAGCTGGACACATGTTCAAACAGGTTATTAATGTAACCCACATTGATTTCAAAATATTTTAGAAAGCACAAGTGGGGCTAAAAGGAATCAACAATCTCTCATACTACATATCATTCACTTCTTTTTTTTGGGGTTATAAAGGAATATTTTAGTAAACAAATCAAAGAACTAATATTTATGTTTTAATTTTAATTTTAATTTTTTATAATTATGTTTTAATTTAAAGTTTTTTAGTTTTTTTTGGTTTTAAATTTGTTTTTAACCAAACATTACATAATATTTTATAGCTTCATAATATGAATTTGCATTTCTTTTTTTAATATAATTTTTTGGTTTGCTATATGTAAATTTAATTTTTTTGCTATTTAATTTGTTTTTTTACAATTTTTTTAATATTAATTTAAAATATTAACTATTAATATTAATAATTAATCATAATACTATTTATATTGTATATAAATTTCACATCACTATATTTAATAATATTTTTATTTTAAAATTTATTAAAATCTAACCATACATATAGTTACATTTATATAAACATATTTAATATTTTTTTAATTTAAATTTTGATGTGATATGCATAACATTGATGTTGTATGTGTGTAATAAAAAGAGTTTATAGTAAGGATTTAGCTTTATATATTTGTTAACTGAATTTAATACCATTTTAGATTCATCTTTACTTCTCTTTTCACTGGAAAAGTTGAGTTGTTTGTATCTCAAGAGATTTGAGAATATCCTTTCACTCTTAAAATTGTTTGCATCTCAAGAGATTTGATCCCTCTCAACCCTTGGTAGATTTGGAATTAATATGGACGTGGTTCTATTATTAATTATCGTGATAATTATTATTTTTGTATTTTTAATTTTATATAATTTTACCAAATCAAAATATTTTATTGATAATTATTTTTGTTAATTATATTTATAATTTTATTTTAAAGAATCAAAATGTTTATAGTACATTACAACATCTCAACATTCTAGGCTCTCCCTCTCTAGGCTATTACTTTTAACCTTTTATTATTTTTTAATTGAGCCAATATGTAAATGTTTGCAAACACTAATACTAATACGACATCTCACCCATATCCCTTTTATTTTAGATTTAATTTTTTAAATATTGTAAAATAAAATAAAATAAAAATATTTATAAAATATTTTGATTTTAAAATAAGTTATTAATGGTATGGTAAAATGTGGGTGAATATCCATGGATAAGAATATTCATACATTGTATGTTTATTGCAAGTATTAATCACACAATCACTTTTGAGTTATGGTTTTTAGGTATGTGGTATTGATAAGACATGATATTTTATTTTAAAAAACAAAATTTAGAAGTTAATAATATCCATGGTAAACATTGCGTAAATATTCATGATTAAGAATATTATTATATTGTAAATATTAAAATTTTATGTGTTTATTAATTAAATTTAAATATTGTGACAAAACAATTATTTTAATTTATCTGGAAAAATGGGTTTAAATTTATAATTACTATTTATATGTTATATATTTTAAGTATATTGTAATTTTATTTTATCTAAAAAAAAATAAACTAAATTACAACATATAAAAAAAAATGAATTTAAAAACTATTCACATTTAAAGTGTAACATCTAAAACCTACACATATATCCTATACTAGTTAGTTGTAGAGTGAGTCATTGCCCAATGAAGAAATTTTGAAATACTATGACTATGAATATTGATTATCATTATTTAAATTTCTTTTGATATAATTTGTATATTATGAATTTTTTAACCAATTTTTTAATTCTATTAGTAAATAAAAATTTATAATATTTGTTTAACAATTTTTTGCTAGTTATATTAATAAATATAAATTTATAATATCACAAAACTTATTATTTTTATTACTATTTTTATTATTACTATTATTTTAATTCAGCAACATTATATTTTTTTAATGAATATTATTTTTAATTGATTACTTCACTATACTACAAGTGAAGTTTAAATAGATCCACTACAACATTGAATTATTATTAAATATTGAAAATTGATGGCAAACAAAATTTGAAATTCTTTGAAACAAATTTGCTAGTCTTGAAATCTGCCAAAGTAGTTTTAAATTGATATCATTAAATTAAAACAATATCATTTAAAATAGAGTAATTATGGAATTAAAAGAATATTATAAATTCTTAAAATAAAAATAATATGAAAAATCAAAATAGTCATTTAATTTTCTAGAATTAAGTAAAATCCATCAATATCATTAAATTAAAAGAATATCATTTAAAATAGAGTAATTGTGGAATTAAATTAATATTATAAAACCCTTAAAATAAAAATAATATGAAAAATCAAAATAGTGATTTAATTTTCTAGAATTAAGTAAAATCCAAAAAATATGAAGACTGAAATTAACAATGATATTGATATCCTCACATAGGGTGATTGGGAGAAAAGTGGATAGCTCCACCATTCAAACAGTTGAGGTTCTTGGAGATCAATTGCCATAATAAAGAGTGAAAGGGGGAGGAGGAAAAAAACTATATAACAAAATTGCCCTTACATTCACTTGTAAATTGTTAGCCTAGAAAACAATTAATGTAAAATGTGATTTTATAAAGCATTTAAATAGAAAAATGAAATGAAATTAAAATATCTAATAATATATACATGAATGTAACACTCATAACATACAAATTTTAAAAAAAAAAAATATTACTACTTACTTTAAAGTTAACCAAATGAGTAAAACATAAAAATTTAACATAAATCTTATTTACTCCATACTCTAGAGTTAATATGAAGATTTTAAACCTTGTTACAAATATTTAACTCTCCATTTAATGATCTTGCTCATAAATTTGGGTTGTGATATATCTTTCACATTATACAATATCTATATATGTTTTCAAGGGTTTTTTATGCGTATCCTTTTACTAGCCTTAAACTTTAATAATATCATAGCATTAAACGTCTATCATATCATCGCATTTATATGTATAGTATCGAAGACTGTGAATACCAAGGCTTAGTGCTGGCATGTCTTGACAATTAAATGCTTCTCGTCTTTCCAAGTAAATACATTGACAGTTGTGTGACTATTTTTGGATTCGGTTTGAGTTTCAATGGCCACCTGCCCTAATCTCATCGCTCGATTTCCTGGAGATAAATGGTTAACACAATGGCAAGAAATGACTTTTTATTCTAGCAAAACCCTAACTGACTCCTTCATTTGTCTCTGCTCCTGTGTGGGGTTTTTACTATGCCTCTGTAAGAGTTGATGCCACAGTATTGAAGGTCGATTACGTCTGGTAGGGAGGACCGTCACTGCTTGTGAGTTTTTCAATGGCGATGCGCCACATGAGTTGCAGTTTGGAGAGGAGAAGAACCTCGAGGTTATTAGCGAGTTGGAATCGGTGTCTCCATCCATATTCCTTTGGGTTTTTGGCAGGATTTCAGCCTCTGTCACCAATGCAAGTTTCTGATTCTTTTCCCACTCATTTCAATCTTTCCAGCTCTGGTAAAACCATAACTTAGGTCGCTGCATTACTAGCTTTACGAATTCCCTCAATCAATTTTTTTATCCTTTTGAAAATACAGACATGGTGTTTTAATATTCATAATTTTATTGTGATTCCAGTTCAATGTTCGGATGTTTTTTGGAGGCTGTCACCTACAGGTATACAAATTCCTGATTTATTTTCATTTGGTTTCAGTTCTTCGTATTTACAATACTATTTATGTTATTTTCTTCATGTCATATCCCACATAGTTTCTGTGGTTCTTTTTGTTACATGTTAGTTCCCTTACAAAATGGCAGGGTCTCCTGTGATGATATATTCATGTTGCACGCCGGATTCATAGCTTTTTGCTAACAAAATTCAGCATCACCTTCTAGATACTATTTAAAAGATCTCGCTCAGTGTCAAGGATCCTTCCTCTCTCTGGTGCATTTGTAACATTCATTGGGATATAGTCCCAACATTTGTTCAGTCAAATGGCTTGTCTGTTAAGCCTCGATTTTCTTGTTTCAAGTTGTTTACATGTATTGTTTCTTATGCAATTTTATGAAGAATATTTAAGCGTTTTCCCGAGCTAGAAATTTTGGGCCTCGATTAAGTTTCAGAAAGACTTTAATACTGTAATTTTCGTTGTTTTGATTTAGTATTGTTTCTGATGAAAGAATGGTTTCCTGTTAACTCAGCTCTTAAAATCTGTCTTCATTTTGGAATTTTTTACTGTTGTAAATTTGGAAACAACGTGGTTCGTTTCATATGTATATATAAGTTCTATTGCTTAACCATGTTATTTGTTATAACTTAGTGATTTTGCACTTGAATTTTGGTTATACTTATGCTTGTTTCTCTGTCATTTGATTACATGTTTTATTTTCGGCCTTTAGGCCTCAAACCCTAGTTGATATATATATATATATATATATAGTCTTCATTGTAATCCTCTTATATATATAATATTTGTTGTAATCCTAGTTTCCAGTTTCTTCTTTCTCTTAAAATTATCATCATACTGTTATGAATTTTCCTACTACATGGTGACCGGACCATGTCCGAGTATAGGTAGTCAGGGGTAGTGACAACTTTTGGGTTGGGTTATTTCCCCATACCTAGCACCAATGGTTCACCTCGCCATAGGTATATGAAGGAATAATTTTCCTAATTATGAATTCTGAGATATTAATGAATCTTCGTAATAAATAATATTTACAGTAGTCTATGTCATGGTTTTGGGGAGATATTTCTTAATAGCCATCTACTATATTTTCTAATTCCCTTGCAACAAGACTTATTTTCTTATGTAGAAGTTCACAACATTATTCTTCAGAAACATATAATAGTTATCTCAAAATCTGTAAATAATTGCTAAGTCATTTATAATTCACAAACTCATTCCTTTTTACTACTGAGTATTGTTCCATCAAAAATTATTTCTTCCTAAAACTAAGTAAACACATCTCTGTGTACAAATAATTGAAACAACCTTCCTGTCAAATTATTCGGGAATGAACAATCATTTATCTGGAAGTGAAATTGGTTGTTGATTTCCACCCAACCTTCAAGAGAAGCAATTACGTCCTTCTCTTCCCCCCGTGCTCCACACCTAAGAGGTACAGGTTGACAATGTTTTTTCCTGTGACCTCAAGAACCCAAGTCCAGTTAGTACCAGAAAATCTTAGGAATGCTGAGTAGTTTCCACTAGTCTTTACCAGCTCAGGAAATTTCTCACTCTCTTCCTTAGTCCATGAATAGAACCCATAGTCCATGAGGTAACTATTCAAATTATCCAACCACCTCCTTGTTCTTGGAATACTTTTACCATTAGCCTTTCTAATTTTTATGGAACTGGTTTTCCATAACAAATTTTATTTTTCATATTAACAACAACAAAAATAAACTTTTCCAGAAAACATTAAATGTCTTAGCCTTTTATTTTAAATAATAACAAAATGTCATTTTACTAGTTAACAACTAGTTAATACCAAATGTAGCTGTCACAACTTCCCCCTTGGAAGTAACAATGTCCTCGGTGTTTCACTCTAGCTCAAGATATAGCTCTGGGTAAGCCTCACTTACAAATACCTTGTCTTCCCAAGTAGCCTCATCCAGGCTAAAGTGCTTCCATTGCACTTTAACTTGGGTGATGGCTTGCTTCTGAAGCATGATTTATCTCCTGTCAAGTATACGTTAAGGCTTGACCAGAAACTCATTGTCTGGATCTACCTGCAACTGCAAATTTTTATGTCAAATTCACATAAAAATTCATGCTTCAAGTTACGATTTTTCTAACTCTACCATACCTGAATGTTTTGCCAATGGATTACATGTTTTGATCATGTACATGTCGCTTTAGCAGGGACACATGAAACACATTGTGCACCCGAATGTGGTTTGGTAAGGCCAATTGATATGCCACAGGTCCCACCCTTTCCGATATATGGAAGGTTCCATAGAACCTAGGGGCTAACCTGGCACAATATTTCCATCTCAAGGTGCTCTTCTTAGGTTTTATCATCACATACACATGATCACCCACCTTGATTTCTCGATAAGTCCTTTTCTTATCTTCGTATATCTTCTGTTGATATTGTGTATCTTTCAGGTTTTTCCTGATCTTCTTTACCTCCAATTCCATTTCAGCCAACATTTCTAGTCCAAGCATTAGTCTCTTTTCGGGGCTACTCCAATTTATGGGAGTGTGGCATTGCCTCCCATATAGAGCTTTGAAAGGACTCATCTTAAGGTACTCCTGATAACCATTATTGTAAGCAGATTCAACTAGGTGATACTCCTCCCATTTAGTTGGTTGTTGCATCACGTACATGCACAACATGTCTTCCAAACTTGATTTACCCATTCTGTTTGACCATCCGTCTAGGGATGATAAGCAGTGATGAAGTTTATTTGGGTCCCCAGACCTGTAATTTTTTTTTCTTCAGAATATTGAAGTAAACCTCACTTCTCTGTTCAAAATAATAGTCTTTGGAATGCCGTGCATTCTGAATATTTCTCTCAAAAAAATATATGCTATGTGTACAATCTTTTAAGTGAATTGTACAGGTATAAATTGTGCAGACTTACTCAACCTATCGATAACCACCATAATAGAGTCATTGTACCTCTTTGATTGTGGTAAACCTATAATGAAGTCTAGGGATATGACCTCCCATTTCCATTCAGGTACTGGTATGGACTGCAACAATCTTGTTGGATGTCGATGCTCAACCTTGACCTATTGACACTCCAATTTTTTTTTTAAATATTTAGTGATGTTTCTACGCATACCAAGCCAGAAATATAATTTTCTAATTGCAGTTAACATCTTCTGGTATCGTGGGTGTCCTGGATAATTAATTTGATGGTATTCATTCATGATTAGCTCCTTTAGATCCATACAATTTGGTATATATATCTTTCCTCTAAAAGTTAGCATTTTTTCTTTACTAACTCCATACTCAGAAGTGTTTCCTTGCTTTCTAGCCTCTTCCATTTTCTCACATAAAAATTGGTATTCTGGATCCTTCCATGCTTCCTCTTTTACTTAGTATGTTGGGAAAATACTCCAGAGGGGGGGGTGAATCAGTATTTACAGCATATTCAAAACCTTTTACTTTTTCACTCTCTAAAACCCATACGCTACTTTCCTTTAGTAAACTCGCGTATATACGCGGATATCCTTCATGCAACTCGCGTATTAGCAGAGATATAAATATGCAGATATTTATTAACTTAGTTCTTTGCACTATTCAATCATCTGATGTTAAGTTACCAGTAAACATGTGTAGTAACAACAGAATAAACCATCACACAAAGCATCACACATGAACACCAGGATTTTTAGGTGGAAACCCAAGTCGGGAGAAAACCACCGCTGCAGTTGCTCAGCCTTCAATATTTTATTATAGAGAAACATCTTACAACATATGTGCTGGTGCATACTCTACCAGCACGCAGGCACCCACCTGCGCTCGTTTACCAGCCTCTCCTGGAAGGGAGCTCCAACCCCCTGACTCGTTTACCAGCCTCTCCTGGAAGGGAGCTACGACCCCCTGCTCTCGTTTACCAGCCTCACCTGGAAGGGAGCTACAACCCCCTGACTGAAGGCTACAACCCTCAGCACCTCTACAGACCACGTTTCATCAATTTTCACACTGGATCCAAAGCTTCAATAGAGCACAAATTGCTGCAGCCCTTTTCATCATATTGTGACTGACCCACTCCATACTTAAGAAAAATAACCATGAAACAGACATAACTCTACCACATAGATAACAGAACCAAAGAACAGACTTTACATTTCTCTACCATGACTTCAAGCAATCCAGGTTTGCACACGCGATTTCCTTTCACGTATGTCGCGTATATACGTCTTCCGTTCACATAAACCACAGTTACTGCAGATATATTTACGTAGTTAGTTTTATTGCGCATACGCGTTTTCTTCGCTTGGTTACGATATGGCTGCTCTTCTTTCACAACTAGCGTATGGTTCTTCAGAAATTTAGGTCATTGCAATTCTTCAGAACAGATACATCACACAGATTTTACCCTTTACTTCAGACAGATGTTCGCCTCATCCCAGATCTAATCATTCCATAAACAGATCTAGCAAGTACCAATACATTTCAGATCTAGATACCCTTCTTCATCATTTTCTTCATTGGTGCATCATGCATTCAGATCTATCATTCAACTGTAACCCTTTCCATTCAGATATACTTCAGAGAGAAGTATTCATTCAAGCTCAGACATCTTGCACCCACACACCTCATTTGCACAATGAATTTCTTCTCCTTATATAGGTTTACCCTTTTTCAATACCATGAGCCAAAACCACATTACTTCCGATGGTATTCCTGGACGGGGTCATTTAGACGAATCATTACCCAATACAATGGGTCAATACCATGGTAGTTACCCCTGGTTTTGCACTTTAAGAGCGCTTTTGCCCATACGCGACTTGGCACGTTGATTCCCGCGTGCATACGCGACTTCCCCTAGGAAAATCCGCGTATGCCTAGAGACATACTCTTTTCATCAAGATTTAGCACATGCTAAATTCCTTTCTTCATTCCCTTCTGTACTCACTGTAGATACATCAGATTTACTTCATCAAGAACATATTCTATCAAGCACAACTTCATCAAGTAAGTTGCCATCATCTTCATCAAGTGGGTTGTCATTCAAGGACAACACTCAGCATCATATTTCTAACTAACATCATTTCACATCAGATTTACATCATTTACCAAGTTCATCAGGTTAGGAATAACTTCATCAGGTGGTTTTCCATCAAGAACAACACATGTCAACAATCTCATGTCTTCATCTTCATTTAGTGGGTTGCCATCAAGGACAACACTCTGCATCATATTGCCAACAATCTCCCCCTTTGGACTTGATGGCAACCACGATGGTGTTTGGTTACCACAACAGATAGGTATATTAAGAATACAATGACACCATGTCACTCTCTCCATTTTTGACACCATTCTTTCTCTTCATTCAAACACCATGTCACTCTCCCCCTTTGACATCAAGGGCAAAGGGTGGATCAAAAACCAACATACTCTCCCCCTTTTCTCCTCATGTGGAAGAAGCGTTCTGCAGATCTGATATATACTGAAGTGACCAAGCTCCCCCTGAGTTCATGCTGAATCTTCAAACATATTTTTCAATGAAGTACATGACTCTATGAACTTCCTATTACCAAAGACTCATACTTACATCAAATATCCAACCAAGTGGATTTACATATGAGACTCAAGTACCCAACCAAGTGGGTTTACACATTTCAACTCAGCTACCCAACCAAGTGGGTTTACAAAATTTGACTCAGCTACCCAACCAAGTAGGTTTACAAATTTGACAAGTCCTTACATGACTGAATATTACAATTTTACATCATGGGTCTCAACAAGACCTTTTCATCAAAATACAAATATGACCATTTATGACCAACACCATAAAGTCCTCAAGAAAGAGAACATATTTCAGAACCATCATAATGCCAACAATGCATTATACTCAGCAAAGCTAATGCTCCCCCTGAATCTGTGCATCCAAGCAACCTTTCCATATGACTAAGGCTCCCCCTTAGTTTGTGCATCCTGAACACTTTCACCAACAAATCATCAAGGCATCTTTATCAAAAACATTAGAAATAGAATTATGAGAACTGGAACACCGCCAGATATACCAAACAGTATCAGAGATACCAAACAGCACTGCAGCTGAGCTGAAGAGAGCTGACTCCAAACAGAAATTTGTCAGCAATCAGACATACGCGGTTGAACTCGCATGTATACGCGACTGTGTTTCAGGAAATCCGCGTATCCAATGCATCTTCTATATTTTAACTAGATCTGATCCTCTGTGAGAAAAAGACAGTGTTCAGCTTCTTTCTGAGATATTTGAATGCTTCCCTGAAATATAGATAGATAGAACAATGTAGTTGTGTCTTCAAGCGTCATCCAACGGTTGTAGCATAAGCACATTAGTAACCAAGCCTTCAGATTCTTTGCAGCATCAATACAATCTTTCCAAGAGAGATTATCATACCAGAACAGCATCTTCAAATATGTGTCAATCATCAATATGGTCCAATATCACCATGATCTTTAAGATTTAACATGAAGTAACATATGTATGCAAAAGATCTCAACCATAGTAACAAACTCTGCATGATCTATTCTTATTTCTGAGTCAAACGACATCCAACTCATCCATGTGTGAGTACAAAAGATACTTATCAGCAACCAGGGCTCAAAATCTCATAATAATAAACCATGTACCAGGTCATCATCATTTGAGCATGAGAATCACAAAAACTAAAGAATAAGCAGTCATATTGTCAACAATGCAATCATTAGTATTCAACCTGCTGCTCCCCCTGAACCAGTGCTCCTTCTTAACTTGTGCAACCTGAATACGTTCATCAGCAAGTCATCAGCAACAATCTCTGCATGAACTGCCCTTATCTCTGAATTATAAGACTTTCATCTCAACAATGAATACTCTTCATCAAAAAGCAAATACGACTCATCCACAATCTTCAACATAAGAAACCATGTATCATATCATCATTATTTAGAACTGAGAAACTAAGCTGATATTGAGTCAATAATACAGTTATTAACAGTCAGACTGATGCTCCCTCTGCTCTAGATCTTCAGCTATCATATAAATTATCTTATCATCAATGCATACGCGGCTGTGTTTGCTGGAACTTGCGTGTATGCGCAACTTTTGTTAATAGAACCCGCGTATGGAAAGTGAAGTATAGAAATTTTTCACATTCCTTCATCTCCCCCTGAACTTGTACTTCCTGTACCTGTCTTCTTCATATCAGATGCTCTGTCAGAAATACATATAACCAGAATAATCAAATAAATCATGAGAGAAACCATACATTGCTCCCCCTGTGACGATACATTACTAAATCTCATAATGTATCCCACATCATTCCTGCAGTCAATCAGAGAAGTAAGCTTCAGAAGCGGATGACTGCAGTAGGGTCAAAATTCCCTACGTTTCTGATCGGTCCTCCATCTTTTTCCAGATTTGTTTGAACTTTCTATTTTTGTGCTGGAAGTTATCCAATTTCTCATATCCGTTCAACCTGCATTCTTTTTCTACATGTCCATAATTGTTACAAGAATAAAATCTCATGTGTCCAGAGAAATAAGCATAAGAATCATAATGAGTATTTCTAATCTTCCTCCTTTTACAATCAGCTGCTTTATGTCCATACTTGTTACATGAAAAACAATATCCCTTGAAGAAACCAGAGTACCTCTTTATGTAGGAACTGTTTGATTGAGGCTGAAATGATCTGCTCCTGCAATTTGCTGCAACATGCCCATAATTATGACATTTAAAGCATTCAACTTTATTGACTGATTTCCTTTGAGATTTCATCATTGTTGGTTGAACTTTTGTTTCTTTCAACACTTCAGGTTTTGTATTGACATCCTCTGAATTTTTAGCACTTCCTTGTGAGCTAGATTCTCCTTTAACAGTTTCATGGAAACCAAGACCAAGTTTGATAGCAGGAGACCTTTGATTACTCAGAATATTGTCCAAAATCTTAGTACTATCTTGAAACCTCAAAAGTTTAACCTTTTCTTCTAATTTACCTTTGAGAATGTTTACCTCAACCTCCAAGGCTTAACATTGCTTCGTCATGCTTTCTTCTTTCCTTCTTCCATCTTCTACTTGATCATTCAGATTTATAATCTCTTCTTTCAACCAATTTTCGTTTTCTTCACATGTTTGTTGCAGCTCTTCATTCTTCTTATTTGATTTTTCCAGATCTTCTTTGAGAGAGATGATTTCTGTTTCAAGGCCTTCCTTTTCAAATGGTTGTAGAGGTTCCTCATTCTTCTTACTTGATGCTTCAAGATCTGCTTGCAGAGAGATGATTGCAGCTTCAAGTCCTTCATTCTTCTTGCTTGATTTTTCGAGATCTGCATTTAGATCGTTTATTTCTGCTTCTAGTTCTTTAATTCGATTGGATGCATAAGTATGAAACCTTTGATACTTGTCCACCTGTCCATTCAACATTTCTATTTGTTCTTTCATTTGAGAGATCATCTCTTTGTAGATAGAATCTTTCTTATCAATTTTCTTTTGTTGTTCTTCAACTTTGATCTTGATAGTTTCTTCTAGATCCACAACTTTACTTTCACTATATTCACTATTGTTTGCACACATAAGATTATTCAAAGGACCCCAATCACTATTTGATTCATCTTCTTCAATTTCTGCTATACATGTTTTCTGAGATATCTTCTTGTTTCGAGTAGCCTTCTTCTTTTGCTTCTTTGCCATGAGCACTTTCAAATCATAGTCAGAATCTTCTTCATCTTCACTGGACACTTCATCATCATCTTCATTTGCATAATAACTCTTCCTTTTTTCAAATTGTTTCCCTTTACCATGTTTTTCTCTATAAGGACATTTAGCAGCATAGTGACCAACTTTTCCACAATCAAAACATTTGAAGGGAAGCTTACCTTTGAATCTTCCAGTACCTAGTTGGATTTTTCTCACAAAATTCGCTTCTTCTTCTTCGGATATATAGCTGGATTCCTTGACAACTTCCTTTTCTTTTCCTTTTGCAGATGCCTTAAAAGCAACTTCTTTGATTTGAGAAGGACCTCCTTGTCTCATTTCAAAAGCAGTCAGAATACCATGTAATTGAACAATAGTAAGAGTTTGCAGATCTTGCCTTTCTTCAATAGCTGAAACTTTAGAGTCAAATTTTGAAGTCAAGGATCTTAAGACTTTTTCAACCAAAGTAGTATCAGTTATGGTTTCACCCAAATTTCTCATTCGAATTACAATATCATCCAGACGTAAGAAGAAATGGGCAATACTCTCATCACTATGCATCTTCAAATTTTCATATTCAATTCTAAGAGTTTGGAATTTTGCACTTTTTACCTTTGTGTCTCCTTCATAACTTCGAATGATTTTGTCCCATATTTCTTTTGTTGAATGTAGCTGCATCACTTTAGCAAATTCCGGTTCAGACATGCTTCCTAATAAGACATTTACTGCTTAGGCATTGATTTCATACTTCTTTCTTTCTGCTGCATCAGTAGGAATTCTTGTCGGATATTGATAACCTTCTTCCACGATTGCCCATACATCTGCACCAAGACTTTGCAGATATGATTTTGTTCGTACCTTCCAGAATATCAGATTTCTTCCATTGAAAAGAGGTGGCTTTATAGACATTACTCCTTCAAGACTTCCTATTGCGACGGATCTCCTTCAAGCGATCAAGATTTTGCAGAAGAACCAGCTCTGATACCAATTGTTGGGAAAAAATACTGAGAGGGGGGGGGGGGTGAATCAGTATTTACAGCATATTCAAAACTTTTTACTTTTTCACTCTCTAAAACCCATACGCTACTTTCCTCTAGTAAACTTGCGTATATACGCGGATATCCTTCATACAACTCGCGTATTAGCAGAGATCTAAATATGCAGATATTTATTAACTTAGTTCTTTGCACTATTCAATCATCTGATGTTAAGTTAACAGTAAACATAACAACAGAATAAACCATCACACAAAGCATCACATATGAACACCAGGATTTTTAGGTGGAAACCCAAGTCGGGAGAAAACCACCAATGCAGTTGCTCAGCCTTTAATATTTTATTATAGAGAAAACATCTTACAACATATGTGCTGGTGCAGACTCCTACCAGCACGCAGGCACCCACCTGCGCTCGTTTACCAGCCTCTCCTGGAAGGGAGCTCCAACCCCCTGACTCGTTTACCAGCCTCTCCTGGAAGGGAGCTACGACCCCCTGCTCTCGTTTACCAGCCTCACCTGGAAGGGAGCTACAACCCCCTGACTGAAGGCTACAACCCTCAGCACCTCTACAGACCACGTTTCATCAATTTTCACACTGGATCCAAAGCTTCAATAGAGCACAAATTGCAGGCCTCTTTTCATCATATTTTCAGACTCGACCCACTCCATACTTTTAAGCACAGTCAACCATGAAACAGATACATATAACTCACTGACAGATAACAGTAAACCAGCAGAACAGATCAGACATTTCTTACCACAGACTTCAGCAAATCCTAGTTTGCATACGCGATTTCCTTTTACTGATGTCGCGTATATACGCGCTTCCGTTCACATAAACCAGCGTATACTTCTGTACATATTACAGAGCTAGTTTTATTGCGCATACGCGCTTTCTCTTCAAATAAGTCACAGATATACGTCTCCTTCGGCGAACTAGCGTATGGTTCTTCAAACTTTTATGTCATTGCAATTCTTCACAACAGATACATCACTTCAGATTTTACCCTTTACCTCAGACAGATGTTCGCCTCATCACAGATCTAATCATTCCATAAATAGATCTAGCAAATACAAGTACATTTCAGATCTAGATCCCCTTCTTCATCATTGGTGCATCATACATTCAGATTTATCATTCAACTGTAACCCTTTCCATTCAGATCTACTTCAGAGAGAAGTATTCATTCAAGCTCAGACATCTTGCACCCACACTCTTCATTTGCACAATGAATTTCTTCTCCTTATATAGGTTTGCCCTTTTTCAATACCATGAGCCAAAACCACATTACTTCCGATGGTATTCCTGGATGGGGTCATTTAGACGAATCATTACCCAATAAAATGGGTCAATACCATGGTGGTTACCCCTGGTTTTGCACTTTATGAGCGCTTTTGCCCATACGCGACTTGTCACGTTGTTTCCCGCGTGCATACGCGACCTCCCCTAGACATATCCGCGTATGCCTTGAGACATACTTGTTTCATCATAGATCTAGCATCAATTGAATTCCTTTCTTCATTCCCTTCTGTACTCACTGTAGATACATCATATTTACTTCATCAAGAACATATTCTATCAAGCACAACTTCATCAAGTAAGTTGCCATCATCTTCATCAAGTGGGTTGTCATTCTAGGACAACACTCAAAGATCATATTGCTAACTAACATGATTTCACATCGCCTTTACATCATTTACCAAGTCCATCAAATGCAGAATAACTTCAACAGTGGATTGCCATCAAGGACAACACATGTCAATGTAGCCCCATGTTTTCATCTTCATTCAAGGCTGACATCAAGGACAACATCTCTCACATCATACAATAACTTCCCTTGGACTTGATGGTAACCACGATGGTGTTTGATCACCACAACAGATAGATACATTAAGAATATAATGACACCATGTCACCATTCTTTCTCTTCATTCAAACACCATGTCACTCTCCCCCTTTGACATCAAGGGCAAAGGGTGGATCAAAACCAACATACTCTTCCCCTTTTCTCCTCATGTGGAAGAAGCGTTTATATACTGAAGTGACCAAGCTCCCCCTGAGTTCATGCTGAATCTTCAAACATATTTTCCAATAAATTATATGACTCTATGAAATTTCTATCACCAAAGACTCATACTTACATCACATATCCAACCAAGTGGATTTACATATGAGACTCAACTACCCAACCAAGTGGGTTTACACATTTCAACTCAGCTACCCAACCAAGTGGGTTTACAAAATTTGACTCGGCTACCCAACCAAGTGGGTTTACAAATTTGACAAGTCCTTACAAGACTGAATATTACAATTTTACATCACGGGTCTCAACAAGACCTCTTCATCAAACTACAAATATAACTTTAAGACCAACACCAGAAATTCCTCAAGAAAGAGAACATATTTCAGAACCATCATAATGCCAACAATGCATTATACTCAGCAAAGCTAATGCTCCCCCTGAATCTGTGCATCCAAGCAACCTTTCCATATGACTAAGGCTCCCCCTTAGTTTGTGCATCCTGAACACTTTCACCAACAAATAATCAAGGCATCTTTATCAAAACATCAGAAATAGAATTATGAGAACTGGAACACCACCAGAGATACCAAATAGTATCAGAGATACCAAACAGCACTGCAGTTGTGCTGAAGAGAGCTGACTCTAAACAAAAATTTGTCAGTAATCAGACATACGCGGTTTTCTGTGCATGAACTCGCGTATATATGCGACTGTGTTTCAGGAAACCCGCGTATCCAATACCATTTCTATATTTTAACCAGATCTGATCCTCTGTGAGAAAAAGACAGTGTTCAGCTTATTTCTGAGATATTTGAATGCTTCCCTGGAATACAGATAGATAGAACAATGTAGTTGTGTCTTCAAGCGTCATCCAACGGTTGTAGCATAAGCACATTAGTAACCAAGCCTTCAGATTCTTTGCAGCATCAATACAATCTTTCCAAGAGAGATTATCATACCAGAACAACATCTTCAAATATGTGTCAATCATCCATATGGTCCAATATCACCATGATCTTTAAGATTTAACATGAAGTAACATATGTAGGCAAAAGATCTCAACCATAGTAACAAACTCTGCATGATCTATTCTTATTTCTGAGTCAAACGACATCCAACTCATCCATGTGTGAGCACAAAAGATACTTATCAGCAACGAGGGCTCAAAATATCATCATAATAAACCATGTACCAAGTCATCATCATTTGAGCATGAGCATCACAAAAACTAAAGAATAAGCAGTCATATTGTCAACAATGCAATCATTAGTATTCAACCTGCTGCTCCCCCTGAACCAGTGCTCCTTCTTAACTTGTGCAACCTGAATACGTTCATCAGCAAGTCATCAGCAACAATCTCTGCATGAACTGCCCTTATCTCTAAATTATAAGACTTTCATCTCAACAATGAATACTCTTCATCAAAAAGCAAATAGGACTCATCCACAATCTTCAACATAAGAAACCATGTATCATATCATCATTATTTAGAACTGAGAAACTAAGATGATATTGAGTCAATAATACAGTTATTAACAGTCACACTGATGCTCCCTCTGCTCTAGATCTTCAGCTATCATATAAATTCTCTTATCATCAATGCATATGCGACTGTGTCTGCTGGAACTTGCGTGTATGCATGACTTTTGTTAATAGAACCCGCGTATGGAAAGTGAAGTATAGAAATTTTTCACATTCCTTCATCTCCCCCTGAACTTGTACTTCCTGTACCTGTCTTCTTCATATCAGATGCTCTGTCAGAAATACATATAACCAGAATAATCAAATCAACCATGAACGACATCATACATTGCTCCCCCTGTGATGATACATTACTAAAACTCATAATGTATCCCACATCATTCCTGTAGTCAATCAGAGAAGTAAGCTTCAGAAGCGGATGACTGCAGTAGGGTCAATATTCCCTACGTTTCTGATCAGTTCTCCATCTGTTTCCAGATTTGTTTGAACTTTCTATTTGTGTGCTGGAAGTTATCTAATTTCTCATATCTGTTCAACCTGCATTCTTTTTCTACATGTCCATACTTGTTACAAGAATAACATCTCATGTGTCCAGAGAAATAAGCATAAGAATCATAATGAGTATTTCTAATCTTCCTCCTTTTACAATCAGCTGTTTTATGTCCATACTTGTTACATGAAAAACAATATCCCTTGAAGAAACCAGAGTACCTTTCTATGTAGGAACTGTTTGATTGAGGCTGAAATGATCTGCTCCTGCAATTTGCTGCAACATGCCCATAATTATGACATTTAAAGAATTCAACTTTATTGACTGATTTCCTTTGAGATTTCATCATTGTTGGTTGACCTTTTGTTTCTTTCAACACTTCAGGTTTTGCATTGACATCCTTTGAATTTTTAGCACTTCCTTGTGAGCTAGATTCTCCTTTAACAGTTTCATGGAAACCAAGACCAAGTTTGATAGCAAGAGACCTTTGATTACTCAGAATATTGTCCAAAATGTTAGTACTATATTGAAGCCTCAAAAGTTTAACCTTTTCTTCTAATTTACCTTTGAGAATGTTTACCTCAACCTCCAAGGCTTGACATTGCTTCGTCAAGCTTTCTTCTTTCCTCCTTCCATCTTCTACTTGATCCTTCAGATTTAGAATCTCTTCTTTCAACCAATTTTCGTTTTCTTCACATGTTTGTTGCAGCTCTTCATTCTTCTTATTTGATTTTTCCAGATCTTCTTTGAGAGAGATGATTTCTGCTTCAAGGCCTTCCTTCTCAAATGGTTGTAGAGGTTCCTCATTCTTCTTACTTGATGCTTCAAGATCTGCTTGCAGAGAGATGATTGCAGCTTCAAGTCCTTCATTCTTCTTGCTTGATTTTTCGAGATCTGCATTTAGATCGTTGATTTCTTCTTCTAGTTCTTTAATTCGATTGGATGCATAATTATGAAACCTTTGATACTTGTCCACCTGTCCATTCAGCATTTCTATTTGTTCTTTCATTTGAGAGATCATCTCTTTGTAGATAGAATCTTTCTTATCAATTTCCTTTTGTTGTTCTTCAACTTTGATCTTGATAGCTTCTTCTAGATCCACAACTTTACTTTCACTATCTTCACTATTGTTTGCACAAAGAAGATTATTCAAAGGACCCCAATCACTATCTGATTCATCTTCTTCAATTTCTGCTATACATGTTTTCTAAGATATCTTCTTGTTTCGAGTAGCCTTCTTCTTTTGCTTCTTTGCCATGAGCACTTTCAGATCATAGTCAGAATCTTCTTCATCTTCACTGGACACTTCATCATCATCTTTATTTGCATAATAACTCTTCCTTTTTTCAAATTTTTTCCCTTTACCATGTTTTTCTCTATAAGGACATTTAGCAGCATAGTGACCAACTTTGCCACACTCAAAACATTTGAAGGGAAGCTTACCTTTGAATCTTCCAGTTCCTAGTTGGAGTTTTCTCACGAAATTCGCTTCTTCTTCATCGGATATATAGCTGGTTTCTTTGACAACTTCCTTTTCCTTTCCTTTTGCAGACACCTTAAAAGCAACTTCTTTGATTTGAGAAGGACCTCCTTGTCTCATTTCAAAAGCAGTCAGAATACCATGTAATTGAACAATAGTAAGAGTTTGCAGATCTTGCCTTTCTTCAATAGCTGAAACTTTAGAGTCAAATTTTGAAGTCAAGGATCTTAAGACTTTTTCAACCAAAGTAGTATCGGTTATGGTTTCACCCAAATTTCTCATCCGATTTACAATATCATCTAGACGAAGAAAGAAACTGGCAACACTTTCATCACTATGCATCTTCAAATTTTTATATTCAATTCTAAGAGTTTGGAGTTTTGCACTTTTTACCTTTGTGTCTCCTTCATAGCTTAGAATGATTTTGTCCCATATTTCTTTTGCTGAATGTAGCTACATCACTTTAGCAAATTCTGGTTTAGACATGCTTCCTAATAAGACATTTACTGCTTTGGCATTGATTTCATACTTCTTCCTTTCTGCTGCATCAGTAGGAATACTTGCCGGGTATTGATAACCTTCTTCCACGATTGCCCATACATCTGCACCAAGACTTTGCAGATATGCTTTTGTTCGTACCTTCCAGAATATCAGATTGCTTCCATTGAATAGGGGTGGCTTTATAGACATCACTCCTTCTTGACTTCCCATTGCGACGGATCTCCTTCAAGCGATCAAGCTTCTGCAGAAGAACCTGCTCTGATACCAATTGTTGGGAAAAATACTGAGAGGGGGGGGTGAATCAGTATTTACTACATATTCAAAACTTTTTACTTTTTCACTCTCTAAAACCCATACGCTACTTTCCTTTAGTAAACTCGCGTATACACGCGGATATCCTTCATACAACTCGCGTATTAGCAGAGATCTAAATATGCAGATATTTATTAACTTAGTTCTTTGCAAAATTCTTTCATCTGATGTTAAGTAAACAATAAACATGTGTAGTAACAATAGAATAAACCATCACACAAAGCATCACACATGAACACCAGGATTTTTAGGTGGAAACCCAAGTCGGGAGAAAACCACCGCTGCAGTTGCTCAGCCTTTAATATTTTATTATAGAGAAAACATCTTACAACATATGTGCTGGCGCAGACTTGACCAGCACGCAGGCACCCACCTGCGCTCGTTTACCAGCCTCTCCTGGAAGGGAGCTCCAACCCCCTGACTCGTTTACCAGCCTCTTCTGGAAGGGAGCTACGACCCCCTGCTCTCGTTTACCAGCCTCACCTGGAAGGGAGCTACAACCCCCTGACTGAAGGCTACAACCCTCAGCACCTCTACAGACCACGTTTCATCAATTTTCACACTGGATCCAAAGCTTCAATAGAGCACAAATTGCAGGCCTCTTTTCATCATATTTTCAGACTCGACCCACTCCATACTTTTAAGCACAGTCAACCATGAAACAGATACATATAACTCACTGACAGATAACAGTAAACCAGCAGAACAGATCAGACATTTCTTACCACAGACTTCAGCAAATCCTAGTTTGCATACGCGATTTCCTTTTACTGATGTCGCGTATATACGCGCTTCCGTTCACATAAACCAGCGTATACTTCTGTACATATTACAGAGCTAGTTTTATTGCGCATACGCGCTTTCTCTTCAGCGAAGCTGCGTATATACGCGCTTCCTCTTCGGCGAACTAGCGTATGGTTCTTCAGACTTTTATGTCATTGCAATTCTTCACAACAGATACATCACTTCAGATTTTACCCTTTACTACAGACAGATGTTCGCCTCATCCCAGATCTAATCATTCCATAAACAGATCTAGCAAATACAAGTACATTTCAGATCTAGATCCCCTTCTTCATCATTGGTGCATCATACATTCAGATTTATCATTCAACTGTAACCCTTGCCATTCAGATCTACTTCAGAGAGAATTATTCATTCAAGCTCAGACATCTTGCACCCACACTCTTCATTTGCACAATGAATTTCTTCTCCTTATATAGGTTTTCCTTTTTTCAATACCATGAGCCAAAACCACATTACTTCCGATGGTATTCCTGGATGGGGTCATTTAGACGAATCATTACCCAATACAATGGGTCAATACCATGGTGGTTACCCCTGGTTTTGCACTTTATGAGCGCTTTTGCCCATACGCGACTTGTCACGTTGTTTCCCGCGTGCATACGCGACTTCCCCTAGACATATCCGCGTATGCCTTGAGACATACTCTTTTCATCATAGATCTAGCATAAATTGAATTCCTTTTTTCATTCCCTTCTGTACTCACTGTAGATACATCAGATTTACTTCATCAAGAACATATTCTATCAAGCACAACTTCATCAAGTAAGTTGCCATCATCTTCATCAAGTGGGTTGTCATTCAAGGACAACACTCAGCATCATATTGCTAACTAACATGATTTCACATCAGCTTTACATCATTTACCAAGTCCATCAGGTCAAGAATAACTTCAACAGGTGGATTGCCATCAAGGACAACACATGTCAACAGTCTCATGTTTTCATCTTCATTCAGTGGGTTGCCATCAAGGACAACATTCTGCATCATATTGCCAACATAGTAAAAAAAATTGCATTCAAAATGGTTATAACACAGCTCATAAACACAATGTAGTTTCCTACTTAAGGCATACACTACACGGTTATATTTACCCTTCACGTGCTAAATATCCATATCAAAATCACTTAGGAATGCATTCCATATTGCCTGCTGGGAGTTTAAATTAGCTTTCTTGAAGTAACTGGTCAAGCTACTATGATGAGTTTCTAATACAAACTTCTTTCCCAGTAGGTAGTGTCTCCATACACAGAGTTCATGTACCATTGTCATTAACTCTAAATCATAGGATGACTATATTTTCTAATGCTCTTTTAACTTTCTTGACTCATAAGCCACTATCTTTCCTTCCTGAGATAAAACTACCCCAACTCCCTCCTTACAAGCATCTGTACAAACCTCAAATTCTTTGTTGGGGTCAGCCACCCTCAACACTAGTGCAGTTACCAATATCTTCTTCAACCTCTTGAAACTATTCTGGCACTCATTAGTCCACTTAAATACTTTTCCTTTTCTCTGCAAGGAGGTGATTGGAAAATCAATTATGGAAAATCCTTCAATGAATCTTCGATAATACCTAGCCAATACCATAAAGGATTGGATATCTGCCACATTCTGAGTAACTCACCATTCCATGATTTTCTTAATTTTCTCTGGATCAACAAAAATCCCTTCTACTGAAATAACATGGCCTAAGTACTGGATTTCTATTTTGAAGAAATCACATTTGCTAAACTTAGCGTATAACTAGTGTTTTCTTAACATTTCCAGAACTATTCTAAGATGTTCTCTATGCTCTTCCTGATTCCTAGAATAGATTAAAATATCATCAATAAATATGAGTACAAAGTTATCTTGAAAATGGTGAAATATACTATACATTAACCTCATAAATTTCATTGGCGCATTTGTTAACCAAAAGGGTAGCACCACAAACGCATAATGCATGTACCTGGTACGGAAAGCAATCTGATAAATATCTTCATCCTTGATATGGATCTGGTGGTATCCCAACCTTAAATCTATTTTTGAGAATATTATGGCCCCCTTCACCTGATCGAACAGGTCGTCAATCCGCAGTAAAGGATATTTATTTTTTACTGTTAATTTATTGGGTTGTCTATAGTCCATGCACATTCGCATGGTTCCGTTCTTATTCCTTACAAACAACACTGCTTCTCCCCAAGGGGATAAACTTGGACAAATGTATCCTTTGTCTAGCAGCTCTTGCAACTACATTTTTAGTTCAGTTAATTCTGGAACACTCATTCTATAAGGAGCCCTTGACACAGGTGATGCTCATGGCATTAACTCAATGGTGAAGTCAATATCTCTTCTTGGGGGTAATCCGAGTACGTTTTCTGGAAATACATCCATAAAATATTGTACCACTGGTATGTTCTCCATCATAAGGGTCTTCTCCTTGGAATTGGCATATCCCTCCTGGATAGCATAAATCTGACATCCCTTCCTCACACACACTTATTCATTTGGGATGTCGTAATAGGATGTAGCTGTAGCGGTTTCTTGATTCCCTGAATCTTGTTGCATGTTCCATTTTGAATTCTGTAATAAATAATATTTTCCTTACAGTCCACGAATGTCCAATGTTTTTCTAGCCAATCCATACCCAACAACACATTATACGAGCCTAATGGTAGTATATTCAGGTCCACATTTAACTATTGATCTACAATTTCCAATATGCAGTTTGGAATTTTGGCACTCACTTTTCTTTTAGCTCATGTGGCTAGTTGTACTAGCCAAGGATTTTTGAATTTATGACCCTTTAATTTACACAATTATACTATTTTAGGGTTAACATAACTTAGACTTGCACCTGGGTCAACCAAAGTAGAAACAGATTGAGTCAGTAACTTACCTTACAACTCTATCATTGTTGGCTGATAATTTTCATGTTGATCTTCCAACGTTGCATTGATTCGGCTATGTTTCAAGCCACATCACCTACTATAGAAGCCTCCTGCAAGTTTGCAACTGTTTCACTTCTCCCTCGCTATGAGAAATTTTTATAATAATGTGCCTCACCACACCCCCAACATTGCAGAAGGGGCTTGGTTACCCATTGCTCAGGTTTTCTAGAAGCCTCTGTAGGCCTCTCTTTCACAGGACGTCGGGTTCTTTGATGGTTTCTGTCGAATTACTTGCTTACAAAACTTTGTGCAGAATTATTAAAATGATTACTTCTAGCACCCTTGAAGTTTGAATTGTTTTTCTGTCATGTTTTTGGCTGCCAAATTTTCTCACTTCCCCTTTTTCCTTGGACCGCTAGTAGCACATCCTTGCCTTACAAATTTATTCATCCACATTCTTAGGATTTAAAAATTCAATTCGTTTCTTAATGTGGTTTGGAAAAATACTCAGGAACCTTTGAACCTTAGCCTTTTCATCTCTAAGATATGAGACATATCTTAATAGGAAGGTGACCTTGGTAATAAACCTGTCCATAGTCATCTGACCCAGTTTCAAGTCATGGAATTCTCTAGGTTTTTTGTCATAAAAACGTTATTTCAAATACTTATCTTTAAAGTATTGCTGGAATGATTCCCATGTAACATCTTCATCTTCAATGTTGTGAACATTAATTACCTCCTCCCACCACATGGTGGGTTTTTCTCTCAACTAATATATGGCCAATCTAGCTTTTAGGTTGTTTTTGTACTCATATACTTGAAAATATTTATTCATATTTATCAACCAAGCCTCCACCACTTCTTCAGCTTCTCCATCAAATGTAGGTAGTTTATTTTTTGAAATTCACCTTGAAGCTCCACTTTTTTCTTCTTAATGTCTTGTTGGTCTGACACATTATCGGACTCTGCTTCATTGTAGTTTATGTTTTTGTTGCTTCACTGTAAAGGACTCCTTCCCATTCTGTTCATGGTTTATTCTTTATTTTGTTGTTCGTTCTCTTCTTGCACCCCTCGATTGGGACTGGGTTGTAATACCCCTTAATCCGCTTGTCGGAAAGGCTCTTAAGTATCCTTTCATGTTCTTGCATCAAACATTCATTGTCACTTCTCACATGGACCATTTCCTCTTGCATCTTCTGCACAGTACTTAACAGTATGTTGGTCTGGTGTTGTTGTTCTTCCAGCAGCCTACTAGTCTTCTGGTGTTGATCTATGCTTAATTGAATCCACATATCAGGCTTCATTTCTGGTTGTGCTTGAGGTGTAGGTTCCTCAGTATTCTGAGGTGTTTGTTGTGCCGATCCCTTTCTCATGTTCTCCCTTGCAATACTACTTCTTTTTTATGCATCAGTATAACACATCTTCAATTGTTAGGTGACCCCTAGGGTCCCAGTGTATGAACGCTACTCTGATACCACTTGTAAAACTCATATCATACAAATTAAAAAAAAAAATTACTCCTTGCTCTAAAGTTAGCCAAATGAGTAAAACATAAAACTTTAATATAAATCTTATTTACTCCATACTCTAGATTTAATATGAAGGTTTTAAACCTTGTTACAAATATTTAATTCTCCAGTTAATGATCCCACTCATAACTTTAGGTTTTGATATATTTCTCACACTATACAATATCTATATATGTTTTCAGGAGTTTTCTATGCGTATATTTTTACTAGCCCTAAACTTTAATAATCTCATAGCATTAAAATTCTACCATATCATTGCATTTATATGTATAGTATTGATGACTATGAAACCAAGGCTTTGTGCTGGCACATCTTGACAATTAAATGCCTCTTGTCCTGGAAAGTAAATACCTCGACAGTTGTGTGATTATCCATGGATTAGGTTCGAGTTCCAATGGCCTCCTTCCCTAATCTCACCACTCGAATTCCTAGAGATCAACGACTAACAAAACTATGGGAAATCACTTGTTATTCTAGCAAAACCCTAAGTGACTCCTTCATTTGTCTTTGCTCCTGTGTTGAGTTTTTACTCTGCCTCTGTAAGAGTTGATGTCGCAGTATTGAAGGCCGATTCTGTCTGGCAACGAGGACCATCACTGATTATGATGTTTTCAATGGAGATGCGCCCCATGAGTTGCAATATGGAAAGGAGAAGAAACCCAAGGTTATCCACGAGTTGGAATTGGTGTCTTCATCCATATTTCTCCGGGTTTCCGACAGGATTTCAGTCTCTGTCACCTATGCAAGTTTCTGGTTCCTATCCCGCTCATTTCACTATGTTCAACTCAAGTAAAACCCTCAATTCAGTTGCCGCATTGCTAGCTTTCTGGATTCTCTCAATCAATTTTTTATTTTTTTGCAAATACAGACATGGTGCTTTAATCTTCATAATTTTTCTGTGATTCCACTTAGATGTTTGGATATTTCATGGAGGGTATCATCTACAGGTATACCCATTCAAAATTTCTTTTCCTTTGGTTTCAGTTCTTCATATTTACAGTATTATCTATGTTATTTTCTTCATGTCATATCCCACAGAGTTTCTGTGGTTCCTTTTGTTACAGGTTAGTTCCCTTACCAAATGGAAGGGTCTCCTGTGATGATATCTTCATGTTGTATGCCCGATTCTTAGCTTTCTGCTAACAAAATTCGGCACCACCTTCCAGGTACTATTTAAAATATCTCGCTCAATTTCAAGGATCCTTCCTGTATCTGGTGAATTTGTAACATTCCCTGTGATATAGTCCCAACATTTGTTCAGTCAAATGGATTATTTGTGAAGCCTCGATTTTCTTGTTCCGAGTTGTTTATATGTATTGTTTCTTCTGCAATTTTATGAATAATATTTAAGCGTTTTCCCGAGCCAAAAATTTTAGGCCTCAGTTAAGTTTCACGCAGACTTTAATACTGTAATTTTCATCATTTTGGTTATGTATTGTTTATGATGAAAGAATGGTTTCCCGTTAACTTGGCTCTTAAAATCTATATTCATTATGGAATTCTTTACTATTTTAAATTTGGAAACAACTTGGTTCGTTTCATATGTATATATAATCTCTATTGCTTAACCATGTTATTTGTTGGAACTTAATGAATGTTCACTTCAATTCTGGTTATACTTATGCGTGTTTCTATGTCATTTGATTACATTTTTTATGTTCGGCCTTCAGGCCTCGAACACTAGTTTATATCTGTACAGTCTTTGTTGTAATCCTTTTGTATATATACAATATTTGTTGTAATCCTAGTTTCCAGTTGCTTCTTTCTCCTAAAATTATCATCAAACTGTTGTGAATTTTCCTGCTACTTGGTGACCGGACCACCGTTTAAACTCTGTCCAAGTATAGGTAGTCAGGGGTAGCGACGATTTTTGGGTTGGGTTATTTCCCTGTACCCAGAACCAATGGTTCACCTTGCCATAGCTATAGGAAGCAGTAATTTTCCTAATTATGCATTCTGAGAGATTTATCAATCTTGGTAATAAATACTATTTACAGTAGCCTATGTCATGGTTTTGCAGAGCTTTTTCCTAATATACATCTACCATATTTTCCAGTTACCTTACAACGAGACTTATTTTCTTATGTCGAATTTCACAAGATTATTCTTCAGAAACTTATAATAGTAATCTCAGAATCTATAAATAATTGCTAAGTCATTTATAATTCACAAACTCATTCCTTTTTACTACTGAGTATTGTTCCATCAAAAATTATTGTTTCCTGAAACTAAGTAAACACATCTCTATGTACAAATAACTGAAACAACTTTCCTATTTAATTATTTTGGAATAAATGGTCACTTATCTGGAAGTGAAATTGGTTTTTGGTGTCCATCCAACCTTCAAGAGAGGCGATTACATCCTTCTCTTTCCCTTATGCTCCACACCTGAGAGGTATAGGTTGACAGTGTTTTTTTTTGTGACCTCAGGACCCAAAGTCCAGTCAGTGCTAGAAAATCTCAGAAATGCTGAGTGGTTTCCACTTGTCTTTACCTACTCGGAAAATTTCTCACTTTCTTCCTTATTCCATGAACATAACCCATATTCCTCACTGGTATATTCCTCTTATGCTTAGAGGAACATGTAACGGTTCAAACTGTCCAATCACCTCCCAGTTTTTAGAATACTTTTACCATGAGCCTTTTTACTTTTTATGGAACTGTTTTTCCATAACCAAAATAAACTTTTCCAGAAAACATTAAATGTCTCAGTCTTTTCATTTAAAATAATAACAAAATGTCATTTTACTAGTTAACAACTATCTAATACAAAATGCAGCTGTCACAAGGAACTAGTGTGATACAACCCACTCTTTCTTAGGTTTCTCTCTATAAATTTGCTAACAAAAGTTTCAAGAAGAAGAAGAGAAATCTTCACACTAACCTAATAAGTGAAGTTAAAATAATAATAATTTGAGGCACTCGTGTCCTGCAACCCATCCATTCACATCTCTCAACTGCAAAAAGTTAATCATTATTTGAGCAAAACCAAAGAGCAAAATCTCCAAAAAAAAATTTAATCAATATTTAAACAAAACCAATCTCCAGAAAGTGAAAAGAGAGACACATGTTATTCACAACTTGGTCACAATATCTAAACCCTTAACAAAAATTTTCTGCTGCAAAATCATAAACATCATGATTTTCTATGGATGAAGACTCATTAGATGTTAAATATACCTTGAGGCAACATATGATCCTAATGGATTTTAAAGTTAAACTTAGTAATCAAAGTAATCAACAATGGACGAAAGTCATTTCTATGTGAATCTTCATTTCTATCTGAATCTTAACCTGCCCAGCACAACCTCACCGTTTCCTTCAATGAATGCGGAGCTTATTTCCAAGTATAAATATTTTAATTATAAATTTTTTTTTTTTTTAATATCTTAATTTATAATGGTTAAATTCATACATTTTTGTTTTATTTGAAATAATTAAATTATTAGTTAATAAATATCATAAAAAAAATGTAATATAGAATTAAAAAATAATTAAAATTTTATAATATAACATTTAAAAAAATTTAAATTATTATTAATAAAATATTTTCCAATTATTTGAAATTTAAAGTAATATCAACCGTTGACTTTCATATCGATAAATATTAAAGATAAACATTTTAAATTTTTAAACAAAATCAAAATTAAAGACCATAACATTTTCGTCATGAAATCCGGAGACCGCAGCTACCGCTCTCAAGCTTCCTCCGTACTACACTTTCATGGAACTGAAGTGAGAGAGATGACCGATATGTGAGACTCTGGTGAATGTGTGCAGCAAAATGATGGAAATCCCCATATAACACTAAACAAAGAATAATCGAAGCAGCGAATTAAAAGGAATTACTGAAAAAAACGCAAACGAAATGTAAGAGTCCAGCAAAAAGCAGCATGTTTCAGTGCTAATGCTATTCCGAAGATGGCAGAGACGAGAATATTAATCTCCCACGTCAGCTTGTTAAATGAAGATCAGTGGAGCCAGTGGGAAGATTACTATTACTTTAATTTAGCAACATTATATTTTTAATCAATATTTTTTTTTAATTTAATATTTCATTATATTATTTTTAATTACAAGTGGACTTTAAATAGAGACTACAACATTGGATTATTATTAAATACTGGCAAAAAAAAATTTGAAATTATTTGAAGTAAATTTACTGGTCTTGACATTAAATTAATACTATAAATTTTTTAAATTAAAAATAATATGAAAAATCAAAATAGTCATTTAATTTTCTAGAATTAAGTAAAATCCAAAACAAATTGAGGTAGCAATTAACAGTCATATTGATATTGTCACATATTGATATCGTCACATAGGATGGTTGGGAGGAAACTAAATAACTCCAACATTTAAACACTTGAGGTGCAGCCTAGAAAAAAATTAATGCCAAATATAATTTTATAAAACCAATAGTAGAAATGAAATGAAACTAAAATACATAATAATATATATGAACTAATGCCCTACAACCCACTCTTTTTTTATACTTCCGTGTATAAATTTGCTAACAAAAATTTCAAGAAAAGGAAAAGAGAAATCTTCACACTAACCTAATAAGTGGAGATAAAATCATAATAATTTCAGTCACTGGTGTCCTACACCCACCCATTCGTATTTCTCAACTCCAAAAAGTTAATCAATATTTGAACAAAACTAAACAGCAAAAACTCCAAAAAAAAATTAATCAATATTTAAACAAAACCAAACTCCACGAAAGACACATGTTATTTAGAACCGGGTCACAGTATCTAAATCCTTAACAAGAAATTTCTGCTGCAAAATCATAAACACCATATTTCTAGTCTCGATGACTACCCATTAGATGTTAAATATACCTTCACCAAAGATATGATCTAGATGGATTTTAATGGTAAACTAAGTAATCAAGGTTAAACTAAGTAATCAACAAAGGACGAAAGTTGTTTCTCTCTTAATCTTAACCTGCTCAGCACGGCCCCTTACTGTTTCCTTCATAAATCAATCGGGAGTTTAATTTTTCCGTATAAAGATTTTAATTATAAAAACTAATGTTAATTATAAAAGTTATTTTATTTTAATGTTAAAATAATATTTAATTTTATAATGGTTAAATTTATGAAATTTGTTTTTCTTCTTGAAATAATTAAATTATCAGCTAATAAATATCATAAAATAAAGATAATATATATTTAAAAAAAAATAGTGAAATAATTTAATTTTAAAATTAAAATTTTATACCATAATATTTTCAAATTTTCAAATTATTGTTAACAAAATATTTTGCAATTATTTTAAATATAAAATAATATCAACAGTCAACTTTCAGAATGAAGAAATAATTATAAAATATAAAAGTTATAATATTATAAAATTAAAGATAATTTTTGAAAAATTTTAATCAAAATCAAAATGAAAACAATAACAATTTCGTCATGAAAACCGGAGACAACACCTACCATTCTCCACCTTCCTCCGTGTTGCACTGAAGTGACAGAGATTATCTACCTATATGAGAGACTGGTGAATATGAGTGTCTGGCAGAAAAATGATGGAAATCCCCATGTAACACTCAAACAAAGAATAATCGAAGCAGCGAATTAAAAAGAATTATAGAAAAATTCGCAAAGTAAAAATCCAGCAAAAAGCAGCATTTTTCAGTGCTAATGCTAGTCCGCAGAAGGCACAGAGTAGAGTATAAAGCTACCACGTCAGCTTGTTAAATGAAGATCAGCTGAGCCAGTGGGAAGTTTGGGAAGTTTCCTCAGCGGAAGTCGTTGAAGATAGATTGTCAGATGGTCAGGTTTGAAATCATCCAACACAACCTTAAAACAGGTCAGTGATATGTATTAAACTAGGTTAGTAACTATCAAGACATTTTAGTGCAGAAATTTCACGATGTTAATATATATATATATATATATATATATATATCAGATTGTAAGCTCTAATGAGCAACCCTTGTTCTAGTTCTCTGTTGACGGATCGACTATATCTATTTTATCTCCTAATTTTATGTTTTAAGATTGTAATGGAGAATCACATCTGCCAATACTTGTATTTTTTCTTTTAATAAAAAGGAGTATTTCTCTTTATTTTTTTAATTATTCAAATTCATTTTATTTTAAATATGGAGATTTTTTAATTTTAAATTGTTTTTATTGTAATATTATCGGTTATTTATATATGATAGTTGTTTATATCATTTTTTTAATTAATTAATTTAATTAAAAAGATAAAACAAGTAAATATATTGTTTATAAGAAATGTTCGGTGAAAATCATATAAAATAAATTTTTGTTCGACGCGTTTTGAACGAGCCAGTGTGATTCATCATCACGACAACATGAAAAATCTGATCAAGAAACCTAATTACATAGACAAGAAAAGCTCCAACTAGCCGTTCTAACATAATGGCTAGGTTGAGTAAAATAATAAATTAAATTAAATTTCAACAAATTAAATTAAATTTTACTATATTTAATTTAAATAAAATTTAATATTCAGGTTTTAATTTAAATCTCATTTAATATTAAAATTTTCTAATGTTAAAAAGAAATTTTCTTATATACATGTATATATATTTTTTATTACTATGAAAAAATAAAAAATAAAAAATAAATAAAAATAAAAATAAATAATTAAATAAAAGTTAATAAAAATAAAAATACAAAATAAAAATAAAAATAAAATTTTTAAATTTTATAAAAAAAATAAAATAAAATAAATTAAACAAAATAAATAAATAAATCGATACAATAATACTAAAAATATAAATAAATTATTAACCAAACAAAAATAGTAAAAAAGAATATAAAATAAATAAATAAATTTCTATATAATTTACTTCATAGCTAAATAAAATCATAAAATTATGCTAATAAATAAATAAATACATAAAATGAAATGTTTTAAAAATCATAAAAATAAACCAAAAGGTACAGATAAAGAGAAAGAAAACGAGAACCAGAGGGAGCACAGAAGGAGGAAAAAGAAAAAAGGGGTAGCTAGGAGTGAAGGGCGGAAATCCAGCATCCACTGACACTCCACCCGTCATCCTTATTAAAGTTGATTGGCCTCTTTTCAATTTCTAAGACTTCCCTCAACTTGCAGTGGTGAAAAATTATTGAGTAAAAATTAAATTTCTAACATATATAAATAATTATTGATAATTAAATTAAAATTAAAAAAACTTTATTTTAAAATAACCTTATTATATATTAATGTTTATTTATCATTACCCATCATTTTATTTAAATAACTATACTGTTTAAATAACTTATATGACAAAAACCACGAAACATAGATTATTGATTCTTAAACCTAAGTATCACAAGCTTGCGTTTTTTTTCTTCTTGGAAAAAAAAATCCTAACACCCGTCATTTAATTTTAATAACTGCACTACTTAATAAGCTTGCATTTTTTTCTTCTTGGAAAAAAATAAAAGAAATCCTAACACCCATCATTTAATTTAAATCACTGCGCTACTTAAATAGCTTCTGTGGGAAGAGCCACCGAACATAGATTATGATTATTAAGCCTAACCATCATAAGCTTGCGTTTTTTTCGTTGATTAAAAAAAAATCATAACTATCATAAACTTCCACTTAAAATGGTCAGAAAGGTGAAAAATAAGTTGAGAGTCCAGGCCGGTTGCAAGTGGATGGTAACTACAGTCTGCAATGTGGGATCATTAGCGGCTGAAAAAGAATCGCAACGGGATCATTACAGGGTTTTGTGGACTCGAAGTCTTTGAAAAACAATTTCCTGTTAGAAGTCCACCAACAAATATTAAAGGATATTGTGGCTGGAAATTAACACCATCAAACTAATTTAGAAGAATAGCATTAAAAACAGAAAGAATTTAAGCCTTAATTAATTTTCTGAAACCCTTAAACGAGACACAATATGTAAAATGAATCTATAATCATTATAAACCCCAATAATCAGCATCGTCCCAACAGAAAGTGTCTTTTGCGAGCTTTCCTCCATTAAAAACTACCAGAAATATTTGAAAGGAAATCAGCGTAGAGTTAAAGTGACTGCTATTGTTATTTCCCACAAACATAGCCTAAGCATAAAAGGGTATATTCCTGGAGTAGAATAACAATTAAAATCTAATGTAATTTTCTATCCAGATCCAGTCCAAAATAATTAACTTAAGGTAGTAATTACTAGTTATAATACTTTCTTGAAAAGGGTGAGGAGGAGGCAGCGAGATTATTCCAAAGATCGTCAGAAAAATTGCTGAAGAGGGTGGACGGAAATAACTATTTCATAAAAACGAGAACTACATTGATCTGTAAACGATGAAACTAAAGCAACTAGTAAAATAAAATGTAATTTTACAAAACCTTTGAACTAGCACAATAAGTAATACTTATAATATATCTAGGCACTACTGCCCTCGAACCCGGCCATTCCCAGTTCTCTAGCATCGATCAATTGTTTGACCTAAACCAGCCAGCAAAAGTGTCATAAGAAGATAAGGAAGGACATATTATTATTTACAAAAGCTCTTCACAATTTTTTGGCTAAAAAATATCACATACCTTAACCCAAAATAGATCTTAGATAGATTTTAAATACAAATTAAATAATCGCTCACGAGTAGCATTGCATTTTAATCCCTGCTTCATGGCCTCTCTATTGCCTCCATAGTTCACTTATCTTTGGATTTTTCTTTGAATCCACAATCACTGAACAAATTAATAAAACAAAACAGAATACTACAGAACTAATTTTTAAAAGCGATGATTACTGTAGAACTATTTTTTTTAAATTGCGTGCCTACAGGAACCACCTGCATTAAAAGCCATCGAAACTGCAGAGCTTTCTTTTCGTCCCTGGAAAACAAGAAAGAATAGAAGGATTCGTCCGGGCGTCGTTTTAAAGGACTGCAACTGCCATTGCACAATTGAAAAGAAACAGAGTAAGATCTGTTCAAAACCCCATAATACAAGAATTGGATAGAATTCAACTTCGATTAAACAAACCTTCAACATCCCTTCTGCAGAAACCAACCAGGCATTCTACACTTACTCGGAAACTGAAAAGAAGAGACTGTGAAAAATCAAGTCAAAATTAAAAATGCCAAAGATTAAAAGAATCCACAAAACAAGAAATAAAAACAAAGTGGGAAGCGTAAATAAAATCTTAATCTGCAAACTATATTATTGATAAAATAGATTACACACATTTATACAAGAATTAGTCTCAAGATAGGAAATCTATCTTGGACGTACAATAAGTTGGTTGAGGGAATATCTCAACCTCACACCAAATAAGGAAACTAGTTTTAGCTAACCTAGGAAATAGGAACAGACTCTATTCATAGAGAGTCACAATTGGACAAGTAGTAATTAGACATTCTAACACACCCCCTTAATGACTACTTGTCTCGATATCACTTCGCAAAATCTAGTTGTGATCAAACATAACAAAGAATATGTCGACGTCCATATAAAGGAGCAACCATCCACCGGAATGCATGGGTACCAACCGCTGCAACCGCTGGTCTCGTAGGATGTCCTTCGTATACATGGTTCTGTCAACCATTATCACTGCATACATGTACCTGTATCTATAGATCCCCCTCCAACGTGGGTTTTATCGGATGACCCGTAACCATGCTCTTCGTTCATCGGGGTTTTATCGGATGACCCGTAACCATGCTCTTCTTTCATCGGGGTTTTATCGGATGACCCGTAACCATGCTTTTCCTTCAGTGGTTTTTTGCTGACCACAAACTGACACTGCAAAATGGTTTTTGGCTGACCATTAACCTGTAGTTACAAAGTGGTTTTGAGATGACCACGAACTTTTACAGGGATACACATGCCTTTATAAGGCTTACATACTCCATATCTTGGAATTACCAGGTACATAAAATGACCACTACAAACCCATCCTAGACTTGCTTACCATTCAACTGAGTGACTCATCATCAAAAGTCTATTCTAAGAAACCCACACTAATTCACACAAACTTTCACCTATATGTCCATCATCCTTTAATTTTTAGTGTCGTTGTTGGGCTGTTGCACAAAAATAATATTTGTTACACTTCTGTCTTACTATCTACCACAGAGTATCTTCGCATCTGCTTTTTTTCTCGTCTAATTGGTGTCTTGAATTCCCCTGCGCGATTTGTTAGAGTAGCTAATTCTAACAAAACCACTCCATTGAGTTAGCTAGGCTCAATGCTTCAAATTTCAAAACATTTTCACAAATACGACATTTTACCGTGGCATAAGATTACTGAAAAGACTCCAACCCAACTACGATTCACATACACCTCAAACCTACCATATAAGTTTTGGTAGCAACACACAAGTCTTTTAAAAGTTCAGTATTCACACTGGTTGTAGTTATCACTTCATATATCATTTCTTCCGTGACAAAGCTGCTGCAAACTCTAAAGCACTTAGTTTTGCAGCCTCCATCTCATGCCTTACCAGAGTATTTTCTTCTTCCAACTTGCGGACAGCAGCATTGGCACGTTCTACCTGCCCCCTGGCTTTACGTAATGCATTCTCCATTTCAGAAAGTTTCTTCATGGTACTTTCCTCAAGAGACTGTTTTTCCTGTTTTAAGGCGGACATCTTCTTCCTTCTCTTGCCTGAGAGCTTTTAATTCAGCCTTGTCTTTACTCAGTCTGCGAGCTGCCTGCATTACCTTTTGCTGGGCCCATTCAGTTCATTCTTGTAGCAGTGTTTCCAGTTCTCTAACACGATGGAACATTTTCACAAGCATCTCATTGTCAAGAAACTCTTAATAGAGAGAAGGAAATACAATCTGCCTTTTGCAACCCCTTTTTAAAAAAAAAAAATAACAAGAACAAATATAAATTTGTTCAACTCCCAAAATCCAAAAACCGTTTCAACAAACCGCACCAGAATTAAGTTCTGAAGTTTATTCAATTGACAGTGGAACATGCAGAAAACCGGCGATTCATTGGAATAAGTGACAGGGACGGCCCCTGCGCTTTTCACTGGAATACAGTCTTTTTATATGCAGCAAATGGGTGGGATAACGCAGCACCCAAAAACTTAAATACCCAATAAAAAACTCGATCAGCAATATTCACCTCTGTTTAACGTTGAGGTCAATCCGCACGCAATTATCCAAAAAAGAACTCCACGTACTTTACAATCTGCACCCTTTTTCAATCCATCGACATTCTATTCAAGAGATCCTGCTCTGTTTTGGAAACGCAGAAGAAAATGAGTGTTTCGGAAACTCACACGCATAACACAGCACGGGGATCACGCACGTTGAAAGCAGTCTTTTAACACATTAACTGCGGTTGAAATGTTTCAAAATCAATACGGCTCTGCACCATCCGAACCCGGCTGGAGATGTTCTGTCCTCCCGCGCACGAAGAGAGCAGCAGCAGAAACTTCACTGGAAACTTCACGCAGGTCGAGCAAATTGCTGAACACAGCGAACGAATGGATGGATGCGTCCGTTTCAAATTCGTGGGTATCAGACGCCGGCGTACCAACTCCAACGCACAAAACATCAAACAAATGAATTGTTGGACACGCGCTGGCAAGAAAACGAATTGCTGGATGCGCAGTGGAAGAACCAACTACACAGGTTTGCGGTCCGGTCGACTGGGTTTAGAAACTTTTCCTCAGCCCAGGAGGGGCCGAGGTCCAGGCCATATGGCTCTGATACCAAAATAAAATCTTAATCTGCAAACTATATTATTGATAAAATAGATTACACACATTTATACAAGAATTAGTCTCAAGATAGGAGAAATCTATCTTGGACGTACAATAAGTTGGTTGAGGGACTATCTCAACCTCACACCAAATAAGGAAACTAGTTTTATTCTCTAGGAAATAGGAGCAGACTCTATTCATAGGAATTACAGGCGGACAGTAAGCCATTACATTCTAACATGCCTTGCTTAAGCTACTCACAATGACCTATCATTCTTTTTGCTCTATCTTTTAGATTTCCTCTCAGACTTATTTAAATAAAACTTAAGAAGGGATTCCATAACAATATAGCATCGCAGTCGCTCTCTACCGGAAGCAGAGAGTGCAGGCTCGAAATCAAACCTGACCAAATTCATAACTAAATGGAGCAGGTTTGTCCAAATTCTGCTGATTAAGTTTGATTTCATACTATATACGATTGGTAAATATAACATTATATGTCACTCCCTGAAGTACACTCTGATTTTGAATTTTCTTGTATAGAGGCGGGAAGCTTTATGCACTAAACTTTATTAGATGTTTTATTTAATATATATATATATATATATATATATATATATATATATATATATACACGTGTTTATTACTTTTGAATTCCGCCATTTGTCATTCATGATGGAAAATAGTACCTTTACATGAGCTCCTTAATGCCGCACTATTAAGTTTTGAATTTTTCTTGTAGAGTCCGGATGCTTCATTCTTAAATGTTTTTATTTTTAAAATATTTTATTTTTAAAATAGAATATATATAATAATTTGTTACGACCAATTTTGACTCATCATCGATTTTGACTCGTCATAAGTAAACAACCATGGATATCCAACAAAACGGTTATCTCTTTAAATAACTGACCACCCAGAGAGACACATGTTCAAACACATTATTCTTCTTAAAGTAGGCCAACATTCCAACTTTGATTTCAAAATATTCTACAAAGCACACAAAGGCTCACTTTACCTCCTCCTTTTTTCTTTTTCTTTTTTTCCTGTTGTCAATGTTACCCTGTCAAAAGTTTTTTCTCATCCTATTTGGTCGTTTGAACACAGCGAAAGCCACGACCAATTTTATACTAACCAGTCTCAAAGTCTTAAGCATTTGATCGTTCAATCCTCTTTCAAAGAGTTGCGCCTTGGCTTGATTTTTCATGCTGGAAGTACCTACGATTTTGGAAGCACATCCAGGAAGACAAAAGTGGGAGGAGCCAGGAGTATACTATTTGGAGAGGGCTTCAATTATAGAGCTTTAATCGATTGATACCACAAGATAAAAATGGTGTATTTTGGTAATGAATGACCTTTTTATTTATTGTGAATAGTCTAGGTGCACTTAAAAATGTTGAAGAAATTGTTTAATAACACATCATAAAATCTATTATTCAATCCTATTTGTAAGTATCTCATTGATTTTTTTGTGTGCATCACCAGAAGAAGTGTGAAACACCATCCTGCTGCAATAAGACCAACTTATGAACTTAATTTTTCCACTCTTTATATGACTTTTAGGAAAAAACAATCTTCTAGTTCTGCCACGCAACCTTCAGTTCCTACAAATGTTTTCATAGGACATTCATTTCCTCTTAAACTTTATGATAATCCTTGAAAGTTAAAAATGAGATTACCTAATTAATTTTTTTAGTTGTTGGGCATGGATACCACTTTTTATTCTCAAATGTAAGCAACAACATCATTTATAGACAACATAATGCATTACAATTTACATGAGAGTCAAATCTACCTAGCTCGTTGCTGTAAGTGTTGATTGCATGCTGCAATGCATCTTCCATCCTTCCCATGTCTTTTTCTCTATTCATATGTGTTTAGTGGCCAAGAAAACGCATCAGGGATCATGTTCTTCATTTGTTTTATCATACATGTTGACATTAGAATCTCCTTGGTGCCTTGGAAGAAAATCCACCCTTATTGGCCAATATTTGTTCTTATCATGTTGTTAGGTTTGTTTCTTCATTTATTCAGCTAACCCATTGATTATTAACCATATATCTGTAGATTGTTCGAAAAAACCTATCAATGGATTGCAGACACCCACCTACTAAATTGTCTTATGTTTCCATGTCTAATAAAAACCCTCTTTGGATCATCACTACCTACCAAACACATATTTTGTGATTTATATAACTTTTTTAGCTATATTTATTTGTATTCAATAGTCAATTTGAAAACATAATCGCAAACCTCTTTATCAAGATTCATGGCAAGATATTTGTAATAGAGAGAAACTTGAAAATGTGATATTTTATTGTTTGGAGCTCTAGGTCCCTTACAGAGCTTCTGGTGTATGTCATTAAAATTCCTTCAATTCTCCAACAAGAAAACGACACTCTTCTCTCAAGAAAGACCCACAACAATATCTCACACTACATTTCACTCTTTTTAATGTTGGTAGAAATACATTTGACACTTTTATGTAGAAAATAATATATTGAAAAAATGATCAAATTAATAAAACTAATATATTTTAATATGTATTAATTTTTATTTATTTTTATTTTTATAATTTTAGTTTAAATAATTTGAGCTCTCGAACATTACATTATATAAGTTTTTACATTATCATTACCATATAGAGCTATTGTAAGCTATATTAATTTGCATTTCATTTAAAAACTTTAACATTTTTTGTTTGTTATATGTAACTTTAATTTTTTATTATTTAATTTGATTTTATTACATTTTTCTAGAAAAAGTCATATATTTTGAAATATATATATATTTTTAAAGTTAAAAAAGGAAAAATTATATTTAATACTCGATAGGGAACTATATTATTTCTTAGTAATATTATTTATATTGTATATAAATTTCACATCTTTGGGGTAAAAAATAAGTTTTATTTGTTTATTAATTGAATTTAATAAAATGTTTTGAAATATTATAGTTTTAGATATAAATTATTATTATTTAAATTTCTTTGGATATAATCAGTATATTAATTTCTTATTTAAAAGTATTTTTTGATTTTTTTAAAAAATACAAATTTATAATATCACAAAATTTGTTATTTTTATTTTACTTTTATTTTTTTTCATTTTTTTTCAAATTTAGCAACTTTATGTGCTCTATCACAATTTTATTTAAGGCTTCACTATATTATTTGTAAAATATTATAATATAATTCTAGGAGCAAGTGGGTAGAAAATAGAAAATACAAGGTCAGATTATTATTAGGTACTCGAACAATGACAAAAAAAAGGCTAAATGAAAATTTGGCTGCAAATTAACAACATTAATGTAGAAGAACAATATTTAAAAAGGAGAATATGTATGCACTTAAACTAATCTTCTAAGACCTTTGAATATTGGCATTTATAGTGACTATTTGGATTTTCATGTTTTTCTTTTTTCCAATTTTCCCTCGATAAAAAATGATTAGATCAGAAATCAAATCAGGGAAGAAATGGTAGAAAGTAAAGGAAGAACCCCTTATGTTATTACTTCCCTAAAAGAACACCATATTATTAAAAGTTTACTGAAGAATAATAAATAATTTCCAAGATGAAAAAAACATAAAATGACCACCAATAATAACATAAACCATAAAAACAAATGTTTATCTTGTTAACTCCAACTATGAGTTCATTAGCCTTGGAAAAAACCATTGACAACCAGCCAAGTGGCCCTTGAGCCTTCACAACTCGCCTCCCTAACCTCACATTACAATGAAGTCTTCCTGACCTCACATTAAAATGAAGTCTTCTCAACCTTTTATAGGCTCTATTACATACAATACCATGTATAAAAAACTATGGGAAAAAAAACATGGGTACATAATACTATGCTCCCAAAACCATGAGTCCACAATACCACATGACCAAAATATCTACTATTAGACTTGGTCAACTTTATCCTTCTTCCAAAGTCAAGTTTACCTAAGATTCCCCCCTTAAACCTTAATTGGGGATCTCTTTGACTATATCAATCGAAACATGCCAAGTGATTCAACCCTACTCACTTTGGCAGTTATCCCCCTTAAGGTTTATACCTTGGGTATTATTTAACCAATAATTCCCCTATGACCTAGGTTTAACCTAGAATTCACTACCAATTACCCAAGGGCAAGTATGCCTATGCCCATGTATATGCAATAATTGAATCCATCATGTATTTTTTTCATTTTTACTCTCTTTATATGGAATTCCTCTCAACTTGACAAGTTGCGACTGATTATTTACTTAGTCATTTACCACCACACTATGAGGAAATTGATTAACACATTTCATCAAATACCCTGTTTGAATTCATGATCCCACACATGGAATTTTTACAATGCACAAATGTCTCCATCCACTAGACCAATACAAACCCTTAGCAATAGAAGCATCCCTGTGATACCACATGTGAAAAAATTACTACAGAGATAATAAGTAATTTTTGAGAGGAACAAACATAAAATGAAAAGCAGTAATCACATAAACCATAAACACAAGTGTTTATCTCAAAAAACCCCAACTGAATGAAATTTCATTAGCCTTGGCCAAAAACCTAGCCAACTGGCCAAGTAAGCCTTCACATCTCACCTCCCTGTAATTACATTACAATGAAATCTTCTCATATTTCATAGGCTCCAGTATATGCAACACCATGGAAATAATATCATGGGTACACAATACCACATCCCCAAAAACTCTACTATTATACTTGGTTTATTCCCGAGACAAGTTTACCTAACACAAAACACATAAAGTATCTATACGGATAGCATAAAATTCTTACTCCTTGAACAATTATTCTTGTAATAAAAAAAAATTAAAACCCACTATAAATTTTTAGAATATTGTAAAATCCCAAACGTTAAACAAGAAAGAAAACAAGGGTAGAGGTTATCATAAAGATTGATATCACCACATGGGATGAATGGGAGGAAACTAGATAACTCCAACATTCAAACAACTAAGGTGCTTGGAGATCAATTTTCATACTAAATATTGAAAGGGGCAGGAAGAAATCACTATATAACAAAACCACCCGTACATTGATCTGTAAGCAATTAGCCTAGAAAAAATTCATGCCAAATGTAATTTTATAACACCTTTGAGGTAGCACAAAAAAAATTAATTAAAATAGAATAATGATATATACACACGCTAGTTTCCTACAACTCATTCTTTCTTAGGTCTCTTTGTATCGGGTCTTGAAGAGGAGTTATTAAACCAAAAATTTGTTGACAAACCATTCAAGAGAATGGAAGAAGAAACCTTTACATTAACAAAATAAGTGGAGTTAAAATCATCATAATTTCAATCACTGGTGTCCTACAATGCAATCATTCCCTTTTCTCAACGAATAATCAATATTTGAACAAAACAAAACAATAAAAGCTCCAAAAAGTGAACGAAGGACACATGTTATTTAGAAGACCTGGTCACATAATCTTAACCCTTCAAAAAATGTTTATGCTAGAAAATCATAAACATCATGCTTCTTCTATGGCTGACTAGTCATTTGATGTTAAATATACCTTCAACCAACATAGGTTCTAGATGGATTTTAGCTTTAAAATAAGTAGTCAACAATAGAAGACAATGGTTTCTATATATATCTTAACTTGCACAACACGACCTCAATATTTTCTTCATCACTCACTTATATTTTGATTTGTCTTTGCATCTATAATCGTTGAACAAATTAATATAACATAAAATTAATACATAATTTTATTAGGATGACTACATAATTATTAAAATAATTTTTTCATAGTTGAAAGAGACCATTGTGATGGAAAATGGATCGTTCATTAAACCCTAAACAACTTCAAAACTGCAGACGGTTTTCTTTTCAATGAAGTACAAAATCCATGAGTGACTATGTATTAGATGCATCTAACATAAAATTGAGATAGAGAGAAATGTCACACACAAATCACACTTTGATATCTTTATTGATCACAACTGTTACAAATATATAGGACATAAAACACTGACTTTGACACATCTATATTACGACTACAACTCATACATAGGAAACAACAAATTCTAGATTGACACTTGGGAACTCACAATGAAAACTCACAACAACACATGGAAGCATTACTTCAGAAACCCTCCCTTAATGCTTACATGGAAAACATTGAAAACACATATTACAACAATAAATGAATCTTTTTTCAGATTTTTCTGATATGCTCATCACTAGCACTAATATCCACTCCGAAATCTTGTGGTTTTTTCTCTTTTCTTCACCAAACTTCACGCTTCCCACATGCTCTATCTAAGACATAACTGCTTCAAACCATTGTTGATGTACTTTGAAAAACTGATGCTTTTCAACCCATAAAAGTGCAATGGGTCAATCTTGATACTGATCCATCTTATGGAACCATTAAAGGAAATTTCAGCCCAAAAGTGGACTCCTAAGGAAAAATAATAAAATAATAGTTATGAATTTTGGAGGAAAAAGAGGAAGAATAATTTTTTTTTTTTTTTGCCCTATCTCCTTATAGGTTTGCTCAAATTTCAAGTGTATATACCTGTTGGATGAAAAATTATATTTTGCATCTAACGAGTACCCATTTATGCATACTTTTGAGAAAACCCACATTGAAAAAATCGAAGATACATTAAGAAAACGTGTTTAAAAATTGAATATACATTAAAAAAAAAAATGTATCTTTGATTTTTATCAATTTGCATCTTCTCGGAAGTATGCATGATGGGTACTCATTGGATGAAGAATTTGATTCCACATCTGACGAGTGTCTACTGTTCAAATTTGAGTTAACCTATGAAGAGATAATCCAAAAAATACAGTAAAAAAAGTATTTTTTGTTGTTTTTCCTCCAAAATATTTACATCTACCTCTTTTTAAATTTAAAGGATTTTTATTAGTTTACATATTATGACATGGAAATTACATGAAAATTTCATTGGAACTATTAGGACAAAATTTCCTCTAATGTGCCACCATCTATTGAATATATGACATTCTATTATATGCACCAGTTACCTACGATAACATTGTGGGTACAAAATTTCTTCAACGCACAATTTTACAACTTGACCTTGTATAAAATAACTTGTAATGATGCTCTTGAAGCACGAAGGTTAACACTAGCTTGACCATATTAAGAAATACCTATAACTAATGTTCCCATAGCACGACGAGTAACATTAGTCTATTCAATAATTGACCTATTCTTTGTGGTTTTGAATTATTTAAATTTTTTTTTTTTTTTTGGTAATATTTCAACACACAACACAATGAAAACTAGATAAAAAAATACTTTGAGTTAAAATCTAGAGTGAGAAAACCAACATTGCAACTTTGTGTCATAGCTCACATCCTCGTTCACTCCCAACATATTCTAAGTGAAATGGAACTTATTTGGAATAAATTTCACTAATTGGGTTGCCCAAAAATGTTAGAAAATAGTCCTCCCACTTCCCAGCTCTCGACCTTCCAGTGCAAGCCACCAAACTCTTCATATTTTCTTTTTCTACAATTCCCCATTTGATGAGGAGAAAATAATGGTAAACGTGTTCCTCTCTGACCCTTCACCTGGTTATTTACAAACTTTTGGATTTCATAATTGGTAGAAACGTCAATAGCATGCCACTCCTCTTCACTATTATGTGTTCCCACCTCTGTGGCACCAACAATGATGAAGCACTAGAAAAAATTAAGATCTGGAGGAATCACTTCGAAATTGATGCCATCCTTCAATCTCATGGCATTCAAAGCATTAATTTCATAATTTGTTTCACCACATGGACACACTACATCAACATGATTTTGAATATGTGATCTAAATCTCATCAAATATCCAAAGTCACATCTATAGAAGTGGGTTTCAATAAACGACCATTCACGGTTGTCCCAAATGACCGTGGGGAATGATAAAAATCCTTTCATTATTCCTAGTGCATGTGGCCATTATGTTCGCAGGGGAAGTTGAAAAATATATCCAAATAGCTTGATCTATAAGATATTTCAAATTCTTTAGTCAACAGGGGGTAGCATGGAATTTCCATATTTATTATGAGCATAGAGGGCCACAAATTTTCTCCCAACATAGTATTCAAACACCTTTGCAATGAAGAAAAACAAATTGCAGCACTTGGCCTCAACTACTACATTTCTTTCACAACAACGCGTACTCTTGGATAACCATTTCATACAATGATTCTTTCTCACAATCACGCCCAACAAAATTTTTTGAACTCCATGTCTACACAAGAAACAAATCCCCACTCAAAACCACTAGATCTACAAAAGAAACAAGTATACACACAGAAATGAAGACATAAAACACTAAACTAATATATGTATAGATAATTAGCTCTCACGGTTCACACATCATCCTCACCTTCCCCTAAGGGAGTTACACAAACACTTGCTCTAATTTCATAATATAATTTGAGGTGGAGAGCAATGTCACACAAAAATCGCACTTCGATATTTTTTTTGTTCACAACAGTTACAAATATATAAGACATAAAACAATGACTTCGACACATCTAGATCATGACTACAACTCATACTTAGGAAACAAAAACTTCTAGATCAACCCTTGGGAACTCACAATGACAACTCACAACAATACATGGAAGCATTACTTCCAACAAAATATAAACTAAACATGCATCAAAGTTACTCAAAAACCAAGTAAAATACAAGAATTAGCCCATAATGAAAAGATGAAAAAAAAAAACTCCATTTAAAAACCATTGATAAAACCATAATTCTATATTGTATAGAGTTCAACCTTCAAATTTTTATAATATTTGTTCGCTCCTCTTGAAAAACTTCTTGTGAATTAAATGATGATGATGATCATCATCCATTCTGTACCCATCATCCCTTCACTTCTCTTAGACATGGCATATTATTCAAAATGCACATTACCATCATTTACAAAATGAAGAAAAGCATATTTCCACACATGTAATCAAACTTCGAAAGCGTGAAAGATTAAAAATTGAACCAAACCAAAATATAAAAGATAATACGACCCAAATCGAAATATAAAAGATAAGTTATCAAAAAATAAAGCACGGATTGATTAGTCATGGCCATGGTCAACTTAAATTTAATCAAAAAGAAAAATCATAAACTCTCTTCAAATGCCAAAATCTTGACGTTCTCCTCTTGAAAACAATTATCATAGATGAAATACCCTGTGTAGCCTCACTTGGTCATTGCGCTTCTCTTTTCTCATTTATATTGCAACCACCGAGATGAAGCCGCTCTTCTCTACCTCTCATATCATAAATGCAACAATATAAATGGATTATAAGGGATTTCCATTCTACTTATTATGCTTGAATTCGTTCCCTCTTAAATATTTTCTTCCACCTCGGAATGATGGTACCAGGCTCCTTCGTCGTTACACTTTTCTTAATTAAATATTATTTTTTAAGAGTTAAATTGAATATTCCTTTTAATACCCCATCAAATTATACGGTCTTTTGTATGCTACAATCTAAATGGATTTCAGAGGCTTTCCATTCTACTTATTATGTTTGAATCTGTTCCCTTTAAATAATTTCTTTCACTGTGGAAATGACAGTACCACGCTCCTCCTTCATTACAATTTTCTAAATTAAATATTATTTTTTAAGACATAAATTGTATATTCTTTTTAATATCCTATAAAGTTATAAAATTTTTAGGTCAATAGGATTTTTTTTTTTTTTAAACAGTTAACCCCACTTCATAGTCACATCTGTCTAATTACAATTAAGTGGATATTTTGTATAATTGTGAATAATTTTCCCTCATCACCATCCGATGTAAGACATCGAGGAGCTTAGCAGCGAAGAATTTGATTTATCGTGGATGACGCGAAGAAATTTGAATGGAGTAGCAGAAAATACTGAGTCAGAGTGTGTGTCCATTCCTGCCAATGAAGAAGAAGCGGATTGTCGAACACATAAATCTGCCTTCTGGGGACTTCATTAATCATCCGAAGCATGAGATTATGTTCTTCAATATGAAACAGAGGATCACTTGCTCAAAGTAATGGAAGATTTTTCCAAGATTCCTACCATAATTTGGTTGCAACTCCATATCTAATTTCCCAGAGCATGCGCTCATATATAAGGTAATTTTATTCTAATGAAATATTCCATAGTGATGTCCCTAATTAAAACTCTCATTTCATCACCTTCTCTACTTGAGTGTTGACCGAGTTGTATTTCCAAGTCCATATTTCTTTCCACACATCTTAACCTCCCTTAATCCATATCTAAAATAGCTTTGTTCTCGTGGTTTTATTAATAATTTCAGAATCCCACAAACCTATACCACCTCCCCAATTTAGTAGGCACCGCTTCTTCCAAGATAAAGAGTCCATTTGTGGTCTTTTTATACCCCATGCCATAGGAATTTGTGGAAGCAGGAGATTATATCCTTGTGTACTCCTTTTACAGTTGGCAGTATGGAAAACTCATAGATCAAAAGAGCCTATAAAATAACCTTGAGAAGCGTAATGTGCCAAGCGGGGGTTGAATGCTCTAAGTTTCTAATTCTCCAACCTTCTATAAATATTCTATTTGACCTCTTCCAAACAGGAAACCTGCAAAGAGGGATACCAAGATATTTGACTAGTAGTGTTCCTATTTGAAAGCCAATACTTCTTGCTAAATTATTTTGCACCATTTTTTTGTGTTATAAAAGTACATATTATATTTCTCTGCATTGATCACCATGCCAAAGTCCATTTCAAAATCAAAGAGGACTTGATGAAAATATTTGAGTTTATTTAATGGTTAGTTCACCAAATAACATAATGTTGTCCCCGAAATGTTGGTGGGAATAGGAAATTCTTGACCCCATAATGTCAATTATTTGAACTTTCCTTTATTTATTATCACCTTGATGTATATCCCTATACATTCTTCAACAATGTGAGAATGTGACACATTCAATTGCATAGAGAAGAAAGGGGTGTAGATTAAAGAGAGGGTCATTATGTGCCAATTGGGTGAAAAAGAGATCCACCAAGACTCGAAGTAATTGAAATTTAGTCTATCAGAAGCCTTAGAGAGATCAATGTTAATGCTCATCCATGTCGTCCTTCTCTTCTTAAGAGAATGAACAACTTGATGGGATATGATAATCCCATCCGAAAGATGTCTGCCTTCAACAAAGAAATTTTCTCCATTCCTATGAGGTGTTTTAACAATGACTTGAGCCTTCTCAAGATGACCTAGGAGATAATATTATAGATTGAGATGCATAAATTGATGCATCTAAAACCATTCCTAGAACTAGAGTTATTTGTCTTGGGGATCAAGGTAATAAATGTAGCATTAAGTCTAAACCATATCTAATGAAGGTGCCTCAACTCCTTCACCACAACATGTACTTCCTTATCAATGAATGGCCAATGTCCCTTAAGAAAATTCAATGTTAAACCATATGGGCTTGGTGCTTTATTGCTGGGAATTTACTATACCACTTCTTCCACCTTAGTGAATGATATTTCTTACATTAATGCTGAATTTGTTTCAGGTTTGATCTGTGATCCTTTATCTGGAATCCTCTCTATCCAAACCATCCTTTGAAAGGAGATATTTATAGCAGGATACCAAATCTTCCTCAATGTATTCATGATTTATTAACATATATTTGTCTCTCAAAGATAGGGACAAGAGTCAATTGTGAAGTCTATGCTTGACTATAGATTTATGGAAGAATCTAGTATTTTTATTGCCCTTTCTGAGCCATTGTATGCACAATTTTTGGCACTAAAGTATTTCATATACTTTCCTTCTAGATTTGAGGTCATGAATCAACTTTTATTATTATTCAATAATATGATCCCACCTTCCTTCATTGATAATGGCGATCTAAAGTTCCTCCATACATTTCTCTAGGTTTTTCTTCTCCTAAAAAATATTGTTGGATTACTATTGTTTTCAGCATTTAATTATGAGTTTTAATTCCTTCGGTTTTAGTTGGAATGTATGCATTTTAATTTCCCTTTATATTAGTATCTTCTGCCACTACTTCTACAACTTCAACATAAAATATGGATTTTGAAGCCAAAAGTTCTCACACCTGAATGGCCTATTATGGGGAGTGATTTTCAAATTGATTTCTTGTGCAATAGGCCTTTGATTAGACCCTAAGCTTGGTAAAATGAAAGCTTCAACAAATAAATATTTAACCAGGATTTCATCAGAGAAGAAAAATAAATCTAAATAATAGGTCACTTGATGCTAGTCATTGTGATGGTTGTTCCAAGTGTACAAGACATTGACTGTGTCTACATCAACTAATCTTGAATCATGGATACTAGCCTGGAATAATTGTTGATTTATGTAGAGGTTCTATGCTAAGATGCAAAAATACTTTAACCTTCTAGGGCATAATTAAAGTAAGATGTAGATAGAACATACTAATAGATTGATCAAAGACAAGCCAAAAACAAAGATAAAGAATGGTGGCATTACGACGATCAGTAGGATGCTTCAACCAGAATATTCTTCATAAGGTAAACCACCCACATATGCCACACAACCGCAATATGTTTCATCAAGAATGCTCCACAAATATGTTGCACCAAGAATCCCTCAACACAAAACCAAGAACGTTGCTCCATCACCATCCAAGAAGGAAGAAAATGCCTCCACAAACTGTGTGTGTAAAATGGACTCCAAGTCTCTCCAATGTATAGGCATCTGGGGGTGTCTGACACATCTCTTATGCATGTGAGGTAAATCAGGCCAACCTTGCACATGTGGAATAAATTCAAAATACGCATTCTGCTCATCCGATCAATATGATCTTTGGATAAATGTTTCACCTGTTCGAAAGAGGAACCCAATAAAAATATTGGCATCGTCATCTAAGAATCACATCAATGATTTTGGACCCAGTTGCCCAAAATTAACAATCCCTCTCAACTAGGGAGAACTCCATCCACCGGTGCCATCCAAAAATCACCCATCATCTCACCATAACTTTCTTTGCTAGCTTCTTTATTTCAAAACAAAAGGTGAGTCCCAAAGACATCACTCCCAGCTAACCTGAAGTCAGCTCAAAGTTCTAAAACCTCTATAGGACTTAAAGGAGTCACCTACCGACCCAAAGGTGGTTGAACTGATTAGAAATCATTTGGAAGTCCGAAACCTCACTTGGACTCAATAGAGTCATATACTAACACGAAGTTAGTTTCACTGACCCGAATTCAGTTGGAGGTCTGAAACCTTGCTAGATTTGATCCTAGATCAAGTAGTTGGACACGTGCCATCCTATACATCGAAAGTACAATAATCTCTGATGCCTCCATCGTTCTTGCTATGGTCTCTATTCACATTTCCCACCTCATTGGCCAAATGAGAGGTACTTCCCATGAATCTGAAACTCCATGGGTAGGATCCATACAGGGCATAGAACAGAGAGAGGTAAACAAACTCAATATCATCATGGTGGGGTGGAAGCACACCAACTAGGTTAGGAATGCCTAGCCTAGTGGTTTCTTATAGCACCAAAAAGCTATCCCCAAAGTCCCCTCGAGCTCCTAGAGCTCATCGTCCAATAGGACCCTCCAAATAAGGTTGTTCCATGATTCCAAGATTCTCACAGAAGTTTAGGAACATGACCTTCCCCAAAGGATTTGTTTGAATATCCGTGACCTTCTCATGAGTTCCTATATGATTGAGCCTTATAGTGCCTTGTTGTACCATATCTGGGATAACTGGTACCAGACATCAACATGCTTGTATCGATCATGGAACACGAGATTATCTGACAAATGAATCCCCCTCTGGTTATCACACAGGATAACGGTGGCATCTACCACATGCTCGAACAACTCACTAAAGATATTTTGCAACCAAGTATCTTCACAACAGGTCATACATGCTGCAATGTATTCTGCCTAAGTGGTGCTCAAAGCTACCGACTTCTACATCCTGCTCAAAGAAGGCCCAAGTGTGAAGCAGCATCCAGATGTGCTCTTGTGATCAACTACACTGCCAGCCCAATTGGCATCAGTATATCCATGGAGTGTCATGCTCCCAGTAATGTATCTCAGCCCATGGTCTATTGTGCCCCAGAGATATCTCAAGAATTTTTTGGCCCCAACCCAGTGAATTTTATGAGGATCAACCATGTGTTGACTCAAAGTGTCCACTTCTCAACATACATATGGATAAATGTTCCCTAATAACATCAAGGCCCCGATGAGTCGATGATACTTGGTAGGACTTGCTAGCTCGGGCCCAGTAGTGTTTCCACTTAACTTCTTAAAGTTGATTTCCATCGGCATCAACACGGACTTATAGTCCATCATTCTAGATATTTCTAGCAACTTAATATATTTTCCTTGAGAAAGGAAAATCTCGCCCAGTCTATGATAGACCTCTAGGCCTAGGAAGTAATGCATCAGTCGTAAGTCCTTAATCTCGAACTCAGATGCGATCTCCCTCTTACACTGATGAATGAGAGGGTTAACACCTATCAGGAAGATATCATCCACATACAACACCAATATGAGAGGCTTTTCTCTACCAATATTGAAGTAAACGTTCTGATCAACATCAATTAGCTATCTATCCTCTCGTACCAAGCCCTGGGGGCTAGCCAACCTGCAAACATCAGTGTCTTGATCCTGTATTTCAAACCCCATACGTTTCTCTACATACACCTCTTCCTTTATCGCACCATGCAAAAAGGCAGTATTCACATCCATCTGATGAAGATTCGGTCCTTGCATAGGAGCAAGGGTAATAATAGATTACAGGTGAAATCACAATAAGTGCCTTCATAGAGAGAAGTCTCAGGAAACAGATCTTGCAAGGATATTGTAGAATACTTAATGAAGTGTATAGAATTCCAAGAAGTCAAAGTTGAAAATCTACACCCTGCTGGTATTTTGCAAGCCATACCAATACTAGAGTGGAAATGGGAAGTTATTATGCCTGATTTTATCACTAGATTACCCAGATATATAAATCACAATGACTAGATAATGGTAGTAGTAGATAAAATCAATAAAACAACTCATTTTGTTCCAGTGCAATCTTCTTACAAGACAGTTCAAGTTGATGACATTTTCATGAACAAAGTGTTCCAATTACATGGTATTCCTAAGGTAGTTATATCAGATAGAGATGTAAAGCTTACCTTCACCTTCTAAAAAGCTTTATTTATAGGTTTGAAAATTCAAATTTAGTTTAGCACTACATATCATCAAAAAACGCATGGAAAAAGTGAACGTGTGAATCAAATACTAGAGGATATGTTACGAATGTATGTTATGCAACAACTTAACAAGTGGGAGGAGTATCTATATTTGGTAGAATTTCCATATAATAATGGATACCATGAATCATTGAAGATTAGGCCCTTTGAATTATTTTACGGAAGGAAATGTTGAACACTTATAAATTGGAGCTTCCCTTAGAATAGATTAATGCAAGGACCATACACTACAAGGAAAAGACCCTCTAGCGAATGTTTTTGAGGAACCCCTTACAAAAATATCCCAGACATCCATTTCTAGCGGAGGTTACTAGAGGAGGTTGGCCGGCAGAGGTGTTTATGGATGTATTTTGTCCAGTGCTCTTACCATCATAAAATGCACTGGTGCGTTCAACACGAGAAAGCACCAGTGTGCACAAAAAGATTGGCACATCGGACACCATGTGCTCTGTATACACCCGCCCGATGTGTTGCATTTCTGTAGGACACTGGTGCCTTATAAAAAGCGTGCGAAAAAAAAAATTTCCCAGTGCAGAATGAAGAAAACGCAGAGGTGCTCCCTTAAAATCCCACGCACTGTAACAGGGTTAAATAAAAAAAAAATATTGCTAAAAACTGCACAAAACATTGGCACACCGAACACTAGTGCTCCATACACACTGACCCGGTGCGTTGTATTTCTCTAGCGCATCGATTCTTTACAACACGTTCGCACCTGTACCTCATAAAAAGTGTGCCAAAATAGAAACTGCCCGGTGCAAAATGAAGAAAGCGCACCAGTGCACCCATAAACCCCGCACACCAGAATAGGGTTAAATAAAAAAAAGTTATGGCCAAAAAACCACACAAAACATAGGCACACTGGACATTGTGCGCTCCATACACACCCGCCCGATGTGTTGCATTTTTGTAGCGCACCGGTCCTTTACAACACTTCCGAACCAGTGCCTCATAAAAAGCACGCAAAAACAGAAACCGCTCGGTGCAGAATGAAGAAAACACATTGGTCCTTCTTTAAAATCCCATGCACCATAACAGGGTTAAATAAAAAAAAATTATGGCCAAAAAACCACAAAAGAAATTGGCACACCAAACACCGATGCTTCATACACACCAGCCACTGCGTTGTATTTCTCTAGCGCACAGGTTCTTTACAACACTTCCACACCAATGCCTCATAGAAAGCACGCGAAAATAGAAACCGTCCAATATGGAATGAAGAAAGTGCACCAATGTGCCCATAAACATCGTGCACCAGAACGGGTTTAAATAAAAAAACATTATGGCTAAAAATTCACAAAAAACATTTGCACACCAGACACTGTGCACTCCATACACACCCACCCAGTGCATTTTATTATTGTAGTGCACCAGTGCTTTATAGAGTTTCCATACCAGTCCCTTATAAAAAACACGTGAAAACGAAAACCACTCGGTGCGGAATGAAGAAAATGCATCTATGCATCCATAAAACCCCGCACACTAGAATGGGGTTAAATAAAAAAAATTACGGTAAAAAAACCACACAAAACATTGGCACACCGAACACCATGCACTTTGTACACACTCGCTTGGTGCATTGTATTACTATAGCGCACCGATGCTTTACAAGTCGTCCACACTAGTGCCTCATAAAAAGAACGCGAAAACAAAAACTGCCAAGTGCGGAATGAAGTAAACGCATTGGTGTGCCCATAAAACCCTGTGCACCGGAATAGGGTTAAATAAAAAAAACATTCTGACCAAAAAACCACATTTTTCACTTTTCTTATTGCTGCAGAGCTCTCAAGCACCAGTGCAATTTATCCTTGTATGAGATGCCCTGACATCGATGCTCCCATTGCACTCATTGCATGCACTGTTGCTGTGCATTTCCCTCCAATATCTAGCTTGAAGTTTGCAAAACGGTGGACAAATTTTCTTTTGCAAATTATACAGCCACTATGCCTCCTCGACGAGAAAATGTACAAGTATTTTTCTTTTTTTTCCATAATTAAGACTTTTAGCACCGGTTTGTGGTGATGCCTATAAATTTATAGGTTGCACCATAGCTGGTGCTAATGGTATCCGCACTGGTTCCCGGGTGGTACCGATAGGTGCACCGTGTTATTTTAAAAAAATTTGAAAAGTGTGGTGATTTCGTTTACAAGGTTGCACCGATGACAATATGGAATTGCAGCGACATGGTGCTTTGACTGAATTATCTGCCCCGGGGTGGGTAATTTTGTCAGTGCACCACATACCACATTTTGACATGGTCAATAGTTCGGCCTGGTAAATCGGTGCGAATGGTATCCGCACCGGCTTTGGTGTGGTACCAATGGCACACCGTGTTATTTTAATTTTTTTTTTAAAGTGTAGTATGGTCGGATACCCAGCCACGTCTTTGACCTAGTGGAATAGCGACGACGTGGTGCATTGAAAAAAATAGCATCCTCGGGACGGCTATTTTTATCCACGCACGACTTTATGTATTTCGCCTGCATCAACGGTGCGGCCTTTTACAAGGCCACACCGTTCACTATGTCACGATGGCAGGAGGTCAGTCCATTGACTTAACTATACGCCCAGGTCGTAGAGTTTCATCAGCGCACTCCCCTCCTAATCTCGTACATAGTTAACAGTGCGCTAATAATTTTTCTGGAGCACCGTCCTCGAGGCGCTTAATATTATTTGGTGCATTGAGACCAGTGTGTGACTCCATTTTTGGCACACTGACTATTTTTTTTTTAATTATATATGTATATTTCTAAATACATGTCTCATTTAATAAAAAAATTGTGTTCAATATGTCAATCATTCAAAGACATGAAAGGAGAGATGAGGGGCAACAACAACAACAAAAGGTGGAGCAGTATAACATGGTTCGCCTGTGGGAGGTGCAAGAGACGGAGAGAGATGCGTACCCTCGCCCTATTACAGCAGCTACGAAGGGGCTCCTAAGGCAGGTAGGCCCCCTCAAGTTCTATGAGGAGGCTACTTCCCTAAAGGGCCATAGTTTGTTTTTGAGACATCTTATCCGAAGGTGGAATGCCCAACAACAGGCTTTCCGGGTTGGTATCTACCAGTGGTACATGCCCACTGAGGAGGATATATATTTCATTACAGGGATATCAAGGAGAGGGGTGGATTTTCCCTCATTCCCAGAGGTTCTGGTTGTCTGTGTACCATGGAGTCAGTTAGTTTACTCCCAGAGATACATTGGAGAAAATGTATTGTCTCCTGCAGAGTTTCAGGTCGCTGGAGGTCAGTTACGTATTGGTGCATTTGGTAGGGAGGAGGTGCAATGTCTCTCACTTATCATTTTGACCATTTCGCACAACACCAGTGATGGGCGACGTATTAGTTACTCGCTTCAATATTATGTTGATTATTTAGTACAAGATCCACAACTTGTTAGGTGGTTTGCCATTTTTTTGCGGCAGTTATGTACACCCTTAGATAGATGTCGTGCTCATGCACAAGGGAGGGTGAACTTCCCTTTTACTTCGGAAATTTTTTGTTTACCTTTTGAAGGTTTCTAGGGAAGAGGCCTACTTTTCTTCGGATGCCTTGTAGGCCAATGTTTGAGGCACATATGCAAATGTGGGGGCAGATGATGCCCAAGAGGGACGAGACTCTGTTTCCAGCGAGGATATCGCAGGATGCACTGGAGTTGCTAGCCAGTGTTGATGAGCATCCCTTCGTTATGGTCCCCTATCCTTATTTGGATTGGCAAGGGTGTGCCAACATCATCTTCACAGTTGATGAGTCGACAAATGATAGAGGTAATATTACTGTTTTATATATTTAAATTTATTCTAGCATGTTCTTTAACTTGTTTTTATTAAATTGTGTATTGAAATTGTCTAATTATTGTTGTGTGCTTATATATATTCTACAGACATTTTCTCTTTTGATGGCGAGGAGATGCTGGCACCACCACATGATCCAGGTGTGGATCCTGATGATGATCAGGGCATGCCAGATGTCGAGGATCATCAGGAGGCCGGTGTAGAGAGACCTACTCCTGCTGGTGTGTCGGTACCGCCTTTTCTTAGGCGCAATCGACTTGATGCTAGATACTGGATGGCATTGTGCAACCAACTCAGTACATTCATTTTTGAGGTGGGCATCACACCCGCTCATTACAAAGAGATACAGGTGGGTGATAGGCTATTACAGATGTGGAGAGGCATGCCACGTGACATGTAAAGCTTGATGCGGCATTCCATAGGATTTATGACAGCTATTACACGACTAAGGAGGATTGTTGCACGTTATAGGCGTGGTTAAGCTGCAACACGTGATGGACAATCTGCGAGCAGTGACTCATCATCTCATGATTGTTCACCTTGCGCTGCGCTAGATGAGCATGAGCCTCCACTAGCATCTAGTAGCAGTCATCATGGAGATGAGGCTAGACCATCGGCCACATCCAGTCAGCAGCCTGCAGCATCCATTAGTACTCATTATCATGAGCAAGTCGGATGATCGACTGTCGAGGCTACACCATTGACTGAGCAGGCCTCCACTAGTACTGATATTGGTGTTGTACTACCACCAGCTGCTTCATGTACTTTATGTTACAGTTTTATATTTTTAACATTATTCAGTTATATATCTATATACACAGTGCATGTATTTTATGTTCATGTTGCAGTTGTAGTTAATTTACATGTTGGTGATCATCATGATGTGTATATTTTTAGGTCATGTTAGATATATTCATTTGATGTGCAGCTTGCAGATAGATGTGTATTTGATGGCATGAGTTATTTGACATGAGATGCATATTTGATGTTTGTGTTTTGATGATGTTAATATATAATGTTAATTGTGTTTTGTTAGATGATCATGATCACGATGATGTTAGCGATTTTGAATGTGTTTTCTAGTCAAATATGATGTGTGTACGATGGTTATCATGAACGTGATGTTTATTAACTAATTTAATATTAAATGATCATGATATTGTAAAATTTTAATATTTGTAATTCTAATTGTATGTAAAATTATAAAATTGTAATTGTAATGGTATATATGTAAATTTGTAAAATTGTAATTGTAATTTTAATTGTACGTGAAATTGTAAAATTGTAATTGTAATTGTAATTTTAATTGTATGTAAAATATTTGTAAAACTTTAATTGTATTACTGTGAATTGATTGTAACTGCAAAATTGTAATTGTATGTGAAATTTTAAAAATGTCATTGTAATTGTAATTGTATTTAAAATATTTGTAACATTTTAATTCTATTAATGTGAAATGAATTTATTAAAATTTATAAATTTGTAAATTTGTAAATTTTAAATAATTGTAACATAATAAATCTACAATAATATGAATTATTGTAACATAATAAAGTTTAGAAAATAATGCAAATAAATTCATGTACTTTAGAATTATCATTATTTTATTATGATCTTAGATACAAATAAAAGAACTAATTTATATAGTATGTCATTGTTTTTTAGATCAACATAATTGCAAATTATCAAGTGAATTATTGATTTTAACATTAACACAATGAAAATTACCAATTTTTTCAAAATACATATTATAATGTTTCAAAAAACCCATCTTAAAAAGTATAAATATTGATGAAATAACACATGTACCATATCACTCTTGGTTCTAATGATCACCCTCATTATCTTCCAACTCGCATGGCTTGATAACACTATTCTTCTCAAAAATATTTTTTGATCTAGGGTGATGTGTCAATATGAACCACCAATCCCTATCCAACACATCTAGGTAAAAAAACACCACGTTGCAGTTTTTGGGGAGAACATAGGGCTCGTTAGCTTCATCCCACATCTTTCTAAGTTGATACATATCAGCCTACTATCACAATATTCCTTTACATTATTCCAATCAAAGGTGTCCCACCGCTTGCACCTAAAAATAACAAATTGGAAAGAAGAGAAATCTAGTTCAATGATCTCTTGTATCTTTCCATCGTAACCTAACGTCCCTCGTACTAGGTTTTGATCACAGTGGCTAGATCGACTAGATTGATCAAACTCGACTTCCACTCCACAGTCCTATGTCATGTTTCCAACATCGGCATTTTCTGTGTGAAAATCATGTCTATATGCCCACATACATGGGAACAAATGCACCTATTATAAAAAAGTCAAAAAAAATCATAGTGTCATGTGTCTTATAATAACCCAACAATTAAAATATGAAATGCAAATGTCTTAATATAAGTTTGAAATTTAGATATAAATTAAAAATATTATTACCAAGTTGTTGCACTCAATCCCTTCGTTTAGCGCATCCTCTTCAGCACGCGGGTAATGACCGGTAGCACTGTATTTCTCTCTAACTTGGTTAGCAACCGAACTATTGTGGCATATTTTTGGCATATTTTCTTTTAAATGATCAGGCTAAGGCACACTTCTACCATTCAACTGTCTGAATTCTTTCGTGTCACTATCCCATTTCATCCCCTTTTGTTCGTATAATGCGACCCATGGTTGTGTTGCTTCAGAATTGTAAAGAACGAATTTATTGAATGATTCAATTTATGCATTCTCTGATGAAATCAAACCAACATTATATAGTACTTAGAGATCAAAATATACATTATATCAAATTTCAACATGAATATTAATTAATTTTTGTAAATTTGAAAAATTATAAGTCGCTTACTCTTTATCAAGCGCTTTTTTCCACTTGTTTGGAGCAACTCCCCTTCTCTTTTGTCTTCATCAATTTTATCATCCCAAATCACCGCACCTGGTCTGTTGTCAATTTTCTTGATGTACTCACTATAATAATAGAAAGAATTGTATGATATGTACCCCTCTGCCATAGGCCCCTCAGGTTTCGCCCTTTGTCGAACAAAACCTTTCAATTTCTTCATGCAACTCTCTAAGAAACCACCCCAACTAATTCAACCTCATATACTAGGTGGATTAGAAGATGAACTTGTAAGTCCATGAAACTCGTCGGCAATTCCTTCTCAAACATACAAACAATCTCAACTATCTCTTGATGCCACCATGGAATTCTAGCCACAAGAATCTCCTTTGACATGATCCAACGTACAAATGCAGATAATTTAGATATGGCACGTCCTAGGTCTTGAGGGAATTCATGTTTCACACCCACGCACGAACAAAGGATAATCACACTACAAAGTTATAAACACATGCAATAATATACAAAATTAGTTATGTTTTATGATCCCCACATGGGATAAAAGTTATTAATATAAAAAATAATAAAATCATTCTTTTGACATTATACGTACTCTTAGAAGATTCAAATGGTCATGTTCTTTCAGCCCCAACTAATGGTCATCCACGATGAAGAAACTTCGTAGTGAAGACCCGTATGAAGTTGGAACCCTCACACCCATTATAACTTCCTTTTCCAAAGAAATATCATCTTTTTTAAAAATCCATGGGACATTAACTTCTCCAAAAAACCATGAATTAGAGGGACCAACGCTTTCCTCTAATCCCAATTTTTCTAATCATCTTGGCCAATGTTTCTTTTTAGCTTTTAAGTAACAAGATCTTTCCTAACAACCAATGTGTCACTTTGTTTAGATGATATGTGCCTCCATAAAGAAGATGAAACATTTTTAAATATATGCATGGGATCTAATAAGTGGGTAATCTTAAGATGCTCCCAATATCGGAGGTCATAAAAGTTATATTTCCTTTTCATCCCAATGGGAAATTTCTCAACATAGGTGTCGAAGAAATTTGGATCATCGAACATAGGCTCCCCATTTTACATGAACATTTCTATGAAATCCTTCTCCTTCTCTCTCTCATATGCTCTAAACCATTCAGTTGGTATCATTATTGGAGGCCTTTGGGTTCTCTCTCATTGACCATTGAAAGCGGATGTTGCTCTTCTCTAAGGGTATTCTTCTGGTAGGAATACCCTGGAGCAATCATACACTGGCTTTCTTAGGTTCTCAGACCATCTAGCTTTCAGATAAGGTCCACAACATTTACATCCAAAATAACCTGTTGTTACAAGACTAGTGATATTATATTTGTATACATTAATTAATATGCATGGCACATTAAATAATATCATGAAGATTAGAACAAATATTACAGCGAATTAAATAACTAATATGTGAAAGAATATTGTTACATATATAAAAAAATCAATAGATTAAACATGTAATTTACCAGAGAAAACTCCTAAGCCTGGATAATCATGTGTCCTGTAAGCACATATGCCATACAACATTAAACTCCTCTTTGCTATGACGGGTCTTGATACATCGTATACATTTATCCCATCCCATAATTCCTTCAATTCATCTACAAGTGGTTGTAAGTAGACATCCATATTCTTCACTTGTCTTCTACCAGGGACTATGAGAGCCAACATAAGATGTTCATTCTTCACGGAAAACCATGGGGTGATATTGTTATTGATCACTACCACAGGCAAAACATAGTAGTTGGTGTTCTTGAGGAAATATGGGTTGATGCCATCCATGGCTATGTTGAGTCGTAGACTTCATACTTCATCCTTGAATTTTTCGGCCCACGAATCCTATATATGCTTCATGGCTATTGAACGAGTTGGGATTCACATAACTCCCAACTCACTTCTGTGTGAGGCATGCCATCCCTGCAACATAGCTAATTCTTTGCAACAAAAGAGCCTTTAAATCCTTGGGATTATAGGCACGTGCCTCAATATCTTAAAAGGCAGACCAATACGTGATTTACCCTTCTTTTTTTATTTATCATACCTATCATGCCCACATTTTAGACACATCTCTTTGTCTACATATTCTCCTCTATATAGAATACAATCATTTGGACATGCATGATATGATATGTACTCAACACCCAACATTTTCAACAATTTATTTTCCTCTTCATAGCTACTGGACAAGACATTATCACTCGGAAGAAACTTATCTTTGAATATCTTGTAGTTGGTGATCATGGAAAAACATATTAATAAATGTACATTAATGACGATATATTTATTAAGTTTCATAAAATTTACCATTGGTAATGTTCATTGCAGTGTACTGATTATATTTCAAATTTATATAAGGGAGTACTTTATTGTAGCTTACCTCAAACATTCTGAGAAACATGCATTAGACAAGCCAAAATTTGCTTTCAAGTTGTACAATAACATCGTTGTCCCAAACTGGGTAGACTTTGACTCACTGCTAGGTCCAAAGAGAGGGGTGGTGGAAGAAAATTTAAGGCTTTCGAAAAAGGTGTCAGCGATATGAGCATCATCCCCTAGCTGCTCATCGTTTTGGAATGCATATAACAACATCCTCTCCATGGAAGTCATATCCCTTAAGTAATCATCCATACCGACCTCTATTTTATTGCCTCCATTTCCAGGTTGTGAAGAACTACTATTGTTGTAGTCATTCCTATTTGGTGAATCTGGATGTAGCAAGAATTGAATCGGTGGTTGATTCAACCATTCTTGGTATCGTTCCTGTAACACCCCCAATTTGTGTGTTGATTTTTTTAAATTTAGACATTTGAACTTTAATCCTAAGGGGGTGGACCCCAAGGGATGAATATGGTGTGAATGTATTTTCATATTTTATTTGAGGAAATAAATAAAATAATTGTGCAATTTGACCAAAAAGAGAATTTGAGATCACTTGCCAAATCCATGAGGATGGATAAGGCAACAAATCCCCAAAAATATTTCAAAAATCCTTGAAAGAAATTATTTAGATTTGAGGAGGAATATAAATTTCCCCAATGAAGAGGAGTAGTTGGGAAGAGGTGAGAAAAAAGCTGGAAAAAAGCTGAGGAAAAGCTTAAAGCAGCTTTAAAGAATCCCAAGATGGGAAGCCTAGGCTAAACAGGAAAGAAAGCATCATGATATTCTGGACGCAGAATTAGAAACATGCTTTGGGGGAATTATGAGCTTAAATAAGCTGCTCCTAAGCAGATCAGAGGTTGATCTGTGCTAGGAGGTGATCTCTGCTCGGGGGTGAATCCTGGGAGATAAAGAGGATTCTAAGGTTGGGAGGTTGGTCATTTTTCAGATTGTGTGGTATGTTCTGAAATTCTTGCTGCTCTGTCTTTTTACAGTATGAATTGGATACATATAAACTTTTATTTTATTACATTGCAAAAGCTTGGTACTACATTTACCATAACCCATCCTTAGGTATTCACCTTCCAGATCTGTTTAGTTGCAGACCAGAAATTCTCTAGAGTAGAAACTCCAGAATCTCTAAACCAAGGATTGGTTTAAATCTGGAGTTACTTGCACTCTATAGATGACAAATTATGGTTGGGTCAGGGTAGGAACAATTGTGATATTTTATACTTATGAATCTGCTAAAAGAATATCACATCAATACTAGAAATATCTGGTATAAATACCAATTACTGGAAGTAAATATAACTAAGTTTGACACTTAAACTTATGTCAGAAAAATGAAGATTTCCTACCATATATAATTGTACAACTGTGAAACTTTATGTTCATAGTAAATTGGAAACTATATTAGTTGCTCTATAAACATCCTAGAAATAAACCAAAGATGTAGGAGTGTACATGTTAATCTTTTCAATCTTTGAAAGAAATTCTATACTACAGAAGAAACACACTATTGATAGCAAATAGAGAGCCACTAGGTAAACAAAAAGAAATCCATTTTCCCTCCCTGATCTCAGCCTCATAGTCAAAGATGAAGGTATAAGTTCATTTATACAACTTAATGATTATTCACTTCATATACAAATACCATGTTACATTATGTACCTATACTTATGTTAGGAGATTATGGTAACCAAATTGAAATTCATATGGTATTCACAATTATACTAACATAGTAGCAAGTATATATATATATATATATATATATAGAGAAACTATACGATAAAAGTATATTACTTGTTAAAGGAGTAACAAGAACCTTGAATGAAACACTATAAATATAAATTCCATCTATGCTATGATATATCATTACATACACAAATTAATATGGATACGTGCATATAAACCAGCAGTCGACCCCCCTTAATTCGTAAATATCAATGTCGAAAGACCTTTTTGTTGATATTTAAATGCATAAACTATATAAGTCATATCAACCATCTCGGGTGTATCGACTATATCGGTTCAACCAAAATAATTTAAAAAGATAGGGCCGATCTGTTTACATGAATTACATGCGGCCAAGGACAAGTTAGGTATGTGATTCATACAGCTGTAAACCCTATTTGCTGACAGAAGACGGATCTGAAAATTTAGAAGGTCAGAGCAATAAAAGTATACATAAGATTTCTCTTCGACTGTACAAACTAATAGTTCGCTACTCTATTAAAGGAATGTGGCGGAAAATTAAAAAGCTGGAGCGAAATAGAAACGCATCACTACGACGGTAGTGAGTTTTCTCAAACGCTACCACAACTGAAATAAAAACACAACCCGAATTGCAAGTGAACGAAAGTAGAAAAATTTATAATCTAAGGGCGACGTGGGTGGATCTTCATGCCGGTAGCATAAATCACCTCACGACTTCATATCCTGTTTAAAACAGAAAACCTAGAGAAGCTCGAAGATCATATGGATATATATAAAATTCTGTTATCGCTCGTAGAGCGAGAGCTGGGCGAAAACATGAGCCAACCAGCCATATAAAATTCCAGTTAACTACTGACGAATCATAATCAGTACTGACATTCAAACAGTAAGTTCACCATACGTAAATTCTCTGGAAAACATGCCTAACTATGCTGCGATATCTCTGAGCAAGTAAATGCAGTAGTTGAAAAGAATAAGATACACAGGATTTAGTTCAACGCAAAGGGTGAACTCTACCACCAATCGCGGAAGTAAATAGACCTGCATGTTATGCAAATAAACGTCTGAGGGTCTGTGGAACTTTCTTCCGCCGGAGGGGTATGAACCGTGCTCGCATGGAGAGTAGCACATTGCAAATGCAGCTCGGCAGACGTTAAAAATGTCGTTCAAGGAGGTAGGTCACCGATATAGAAAAAATCGGTACCAGTTGCCTCACAGGAACCCGATAAGGCATAACCATTGATTTTCAAGGAAGCAGGCCCAGAGATATAACTCGTATACCGGACTGAGGTAACATTGAACGAATAAACCGGAATGATAACATAATAACTTAACACCTGCACAAGCTCAATGAATAGGTTTACATCCGCATGAGATTGAAGAGGTGCAGCAAGAAGGAACCAGAGGGTTTCGAATATGCGCAAGAGAACAGACTCGCCCTCGGATCTCCAGTTCATAGATGGAGACGGCGATCTGTTACCCTCCTGGCGCAGACCCAATGGTAACTATCCAGTACCATCGAGATGAAAACAAACATCCCTGCGTTTGAAACACCCCGCAACTTATAGAAATGAAATGAAGAAGGGTAGCATACCTGAAGTAGGAGGGAACCTGCTGAATCGACAGATGGAGTGCCCTCAGTTTAAGGTACCTTTGTAACCCTAAACCCTCTGCCCGATAACGAGGAAGAAATCCCAAAATAAATTGAGTATAGGCAACACATAGCCAAAAAAGTACCGTGAACATCAAGAGGCGCCGGAAAGATTTGGGTGCCGTATGCACTCAGCATTAGGGTAAAACCAGGAAATTTAACACCTGGGGGTTCACACCAGCAACCGCCGATTTCACTGTGGACTAGGCGGCTCGTAAGCACCTTAGCCGTATTTGCAGGGTGTACTACCTCCCCGAAACTCGACGCGTAGAACGGGGGTTCCAAATGCCACGAGAATTGGTGGGACGCGCCAGTTGGTTGCGTGGAGCAGCCGCACTGGTAACACTGTGCAATACGCCAAAACACCTGGTTAAGTTAAACGTACAATGCAATCGAAATTATAATATTGTTGATCAGTCTAGTTAAACCCTACTTTTTCAGAACGTCAGAGATCGATAGATAAATTGACGGTCTTATTCAAGGCGAAAAAGAAACGTAGAGCCGGCATACAACGAACCGAAAATCATTACTCCTGATAACACCTTTTAATGTGAAAGCTGCCATTGATATATATATATATATAATATGGTTTCATGAAAGGTTGGGTCGGCACTCCTGTACGACGTAGGGTTAACAAAATAATATAACTACCATGCTACGCTATATCGGTACAGACATGTAAATCTTTGATTATTAAAACCGTCGTTGGGTATATGACCATGTACCTTTGGCCGATTATATGAAATTCGACCTCACTAATTTATAAGTGTCATATCGTAAAAAGAAACATTGGTCGATTCATGAAATTCGATAACACTAATTCATAATTACCATAGTGTTAAAAAGGGAAATTTGGGTAGGGGTATTCAAAGGTATCGACCTATAGGTTACACATATAGACCATAAACACTTATATGTGGAATTCCTTTTTGTGTCCAATATCTTTTAAGATAGGTATATATATATTTATAAGTGGAATGTAATTATATGTCCAAATATCTCATAGGATGGGTACATACATAATTATATGTGGCATATAATTATGTGTCCAATAGCTTTTAAGATGTATATAAGGGAAATTATATGTGTAATATAAATTTGGTGCCAATATCTTAATAAAAGATGTTTATAGGCATTTATATGGGTATAAAAATATGGAGTCAATGATCTTAATAAGAGATGTACTTCTTATGTATAACCAGGGGGGGGAAAAACTATAAATACTCAAAAAAAAAAGAGATGGTTGATAATTTCATATTGAACATATATGTTATGTAGAAAAATATAAACGTTTATATACAAGGGGAGTAGATATAAAAAAAAAAACTATCCTCAAAGAGTCGTATGGAATACATCTGAACTAGATAATTCGAGAAAAATTTGTTTTCCTAAACTGGAGGCGTTACAAATGGTATCGGGGCCCTAGTTACAAAAATTGGGCTGTCAATTTTGTGCTCACTGCTTATACATATTTTGTTTTTCTGAAGTTATAAACTTTGCTAATCTGTGTTGTAAGTGTATACAGTTGAATTGGAAGAAGGTGAAGGGATTTATGTAGATCTGCGGAATGAGTTTGCTACTCCAGATCCCAATGCCCCGGTACTGGCTATGTTGCACCGGATGCAACGAGAGTTGGCTGAATTAAAAAGCCAAAATGACCTATTGTCATCAGCCAGTGAGGAACAGGAAAAGCTCATCAGAGAGCTAACTTCCCGGAACAGCCAGGAAGGTGAAGGTTCTGGAAAAAGAAAGATGGATGAATCTGAGGATGAGGATGTAGCCAGAAATCAACATAAGCAGAAAAGAGAGTTGCAGGGAGAATTTATAAAGATCAAACCTCCCTCCTATGATGGAGAGAAGGAGGAGGATGCTGAAGCTTGGTTGCTGAATATGATCAAGTACTTCCAAGTATATGAGTATGAGAGCAATCTGAAGGCTAGATTAGCTGTGTATCAGCTGCAAGGAAAAGACACAATGTGGTGGGAAGAGACAAAAATGGTGCATGCTATTGATGAAAAAACAGTTACTTGGGAATATTTTCAGACAAAGTTCAAGAGTCGTTATTTGAATGAATGTTATTATGATGATAAAGCAAAATAATTCCATGAGCTTAGGCTAGGACAGCTCACTATTGATGAGTTCGTCACTAAGTTTACTAATCTACTGAGGTATGTTCCTTACATTAGGGAAGAAAAGGCAAAAGTGCAAAGATTTTTAAATTGCCTACCTACTGTGTACAAGGAGAAAATAGAGTTTGAAAACCTAAAGACCATGGATGAAGCTGTTAGAAAAGCCAGACTATGCTATCAGCAGTTTAAAGGTAAAGCTGAACAAGGGAAGAGCTGGTTGAACAAGGGTGAGTTCAAAGGAAAGAGACCAAAACCAGCATATTTACGGAATTTTGGTAGAGATCATCAAAGGAAAAAGTTCAGCAAACCAAAAGAAATTCAAACCGCTCAGTCCCAAGTGGCTTCAAAACCAATAGAAGGGAACAATAGAAGGGAAGGGACCGTCAAAATGAAGGAACCTCTGAAATGTTGGGGCTGTGGAGAACCCCATATGATGAGGGACTGCCCCCATCGAAATATACACCTGATCAGCAGAGAGCGAGAAGCAACAACAGTCAATGACATAGCCAGAAATATACCAACTATCAGTGCAACATTGGAAAATCGACAGGCAGAACATCAAGCAACCATGGTGGAAATGGAGGGTAAGATTTCTGAACTACCTATTACTATTTTGATTGATCCAGGTGCTTCTTTGAGTTACATTAGTCCTGGAATTGTAGAAAAATGTAAAATTAAACCTGAAAAATTTCAGCAGCCATGGTTGGTACAGTTAGCCACTGGAACTAAGAGAAAGGTCACTCATAAGTTGCCCAAAAAAGCAATACAATTAAATGGTTGGTCAACAGAAGTAAATTTGAACATATTGCCATTAGGATCCTATGACTTGCTGATAGGGATGGATTGGCTAGAAAAGAAGAAATCTCTAATGAACTGCTGGGATAAAACCCTGCATTGTGTGGATGAAGAAGGGAAACCTTTTACATTAAGAGGGAAACCAAAGTCCATTTCTGTAAGACAAATATCCGCTTTACAATTGAAAAGAACAGCTAGAAAAGGATACCAAGTCTATGCAGTGCATGTAGAAGAAATAGAACAGCAAACTGAGGAGGAGTTGCTGGATGCTATACCTGTCATAAGAGAATTTAAGGAAGTTTTTCCCAAGGAAATTCCTCATCTTCCCCCCAAAAGAGAGATTGATTTTTCAATCGATCTGGTACCAGGAGCAACACCTGTTTCCCCAGCACCGTATCGAATGAGCCATCCTGAACTGATGGAACTGAAAATGCAATTACAGGAATTGTTAGATAAAGGGTATATAAGACCAAGTGTATCTCCTTGGGGAGCCCCAGTTTTATTCGTGAAAAAGAAGAATGGAACTTTTAGGATGTGTATTGACTATCGTCAATTAAACAAATTGACCATTAAGAATAGGTATCCACTTCCTAGAATTGATGATCTTTTTGATCAAGTGAGAGGAGCTTCAGTCTTCTCTAAAATAGACCTCAGAACTGGGTATCACTAGCTCAGAATAAAAGAAGAAGACATCAGCAAAACATCATTTAGAACCAGGTATGGGCATTACGAATTTGTAGTCCTACCTTTTGGTTTGACGAACGCCCCTGCCACCTTTATGTGTCTGATGAACAGTGTGTTGAATAAGTATTTGGACAAATTTGTTCTGGTGTTCATAGATGATATTTTAGTTTACTCCAAAAATGAGGAAGAACATAAGGAACACCTGAGAATAGTGCTGCAGACGTTGAAAGAAAATCAGCTATATGCCAAGATCAGTAAATGTGAATTTTATAAGGATAAAATTCAATATCTGGGTCATATTATTTCGGAAAAAGGTTTGGCGGATTGACCACAAGAAAAAGATAAAAGCCATTAAAGAATGGAAGCGGTCCCAACGATGTCTACGACGGTAAGATCATTTGTAGAATAGCCAGGCTGTTATCGCAGATTTATTGGAGAGATTTTATAACATGATCACTTAACCCACTCATTAAAAGGAAGAAGTTGAAAGTTTGTGTGGTGAAAAATGTCCAAAAGCAGGTTTCCGATAATTGAAACAAAAGCTTTGTTCCAGCCCCTATATTAAAAATTGCTGATCTGATAAAGAAGTTTGTGGTATGTCTGGGGATGCTTGAGAGAAGGGCGGAGGATTATTATGCAGGGAAAATTGGACATTGTGATGAATCTAGGAAACTGAAAGTACATGAATAGAATTATAGTGCATATGATTCAGAATTTGCAGCTGTTATTCATGCTTTAAAAATGTGGAGGCACTATCTGCTGGGGAAGAAGTTCACATTAATGACTGATCATATTAGCCTTAAATATTTCTTTTCCCAAACTGACCTGAATGCAAGACAATCCAGATGGCTGTCTTTTCTAAGTGAGTTTGATATGGACATAAAACATATCAAAGGAAAAGAAAATAAAGTTGTTGATGCCTTAAGTAGAAATGCTTGTCAACATTTAAATAGCATTGGGAGTAGTGCCCAGATGGAGATAGAAGAATTGGTGGGAGAAGCAACAAAACAAGATCCCAACTATGAAGCCCTCTTGGTGAAATTACAGAAAAGGGATAAAACAGATTACACTAAAAATCCACAAGGGTTGCTCTATTACAAAAACAGGTTGTATATTCCAAATATAGAGTCATTGAAAAGAGAAATACTAGATGAATATCACAAACAACCCTATGCAGGACATCCAGGGTACCAGAAGATGTTAACAGCCTTGAAAAAGAAGCTGTTCTGGCCAGGAATGAAGAGAGATGTGGCAGAGTATCTGAGTAAATGTATGGAGTGTCAACTAGTCAAGGTTGAGCATCAACACCCAGCATGGCTTCTAAATCCCCTGCCAATTGCAGAATGGAAATGGGACACATTTTCCATGGATTTTATCACAGGATTACCCAAGACTAAATATCAACATGATTCTGTGATGGTAGTAGTCGACACTCTCACAAAAGCTGCTCACTTCATACCAGTGAAATCTACTTTTGGAACAGCTCAAGTAGCGAATGTGTTCCTGAAGGAGATAGTAAGGCTTCATGGAGTTCCCAAAGTAGTTGTCTCAGATAGAGATGCTAAGTTTACAGCAGCGTTTTGGAAGGGATTGTTTGGAGGGATGGGCACTAAACTGAATTTTAGTACTGCCTATCACCCTCAATCAGATGGGCAGACAGAAAGGACGAATCAAGTCTTGGAGGATATGCTGCGAATGTATGTGATGGATAGGCCATCAAAGTGGGAAGAGTATCTGCATTTAGCTGAGTTTGCTTATAATAATAGCTACCAATCTTCTATTAAGATGAGTCCATTTGAGGCACTGTATGGGAGAAAGTGCGGTACTCCCTTAAGCTGGAGTCAACCAGAGGATAAACTGGTGTTGGGACCAGATGCACTACAAGAAATGGAAAGAATTGTTAAACAAATACAGAGAAATATAAAGATGGCACAAGACCGACATAAGAGCTATGCTGATAAGAAAATGGTGCACCGTGAATTCAAAGTGGGGGATCATGTGTATTTGCGCATCAAACCCAAAAAGAGCACACTTTATGCAGGAAGTTGTGCAAAACTGGCTCCTAGATATTGTGGGCCGTTTGAGGTGTTAGAAAGGGTGGGACCAGTGGCTTACAAGCTGGCCTTACCACCCCATGTTAAAGTGCATAATGTATTTCATGTTTCATTATTAAAAAGGTATGTGCATGATGCTTCTCACATAGTTGATTGGAATGTTGTACAGGTGGAACCAGAAGGGGAATTTCTGCCAGAACCGCTTCAAATATTGGAGCGGGAAGAAATTGAATTGAGAAATAGAACAGTGGCCAGAGTAAAAGTGCAGTGGAAGCACTTTACTACTGAAGAAGCCACCTGGGAAAGGGAAGCTGAAATGATGGAGCAATACCCATTTTTGTTTAAATAAACTCTAGGAGTTGAATAAGAACACCGAGGATGGTGTTTATTTTCAGAGGGGGAATATGTAACACCCCCAATTTGTGTGTTGATTTTTTTAAAGTTAGACATTTGAACTCTAATCCTAAGGGGGTGGACCCCAAGGGATGAATATGGTGTGAATGTATTTGCATATTTTATTTGAGGAAATAAATAAAATAATTGTGCAATTTGACCAAAAAGAGAATTTGAGATCACTTGCCAAATCCATGAGGATGGATAAGGCAACAAATCCCCAAAAATATTTCAAAAATCCTTGAAAGAAATTATTTAGATTTGAGGAGGAATATAAATTTCCCCAATGAAGAGGAGTAGTTGGGAAGAGGTGAGAAAAAAGCTGGAAAAAAGCTGAGGAAAAGCTTAAAGCAGCTTTAAAGAATCCCAAGATGGGAAGCCTAGGCTAAACAGGAAAGAAAGCATCATGATATTCTGGACGCAGAATTAGAAACATGCTTTGGGGGAATTATGAGCTTAAATAAGCTGCTCCTAAGCAGATCAGAGGTTGATCTGTGCTAGGAGGTGATCTCTGCTCGGGGGTGAATCCTGGGAGATAAAGAGGATTCTAAGGTTGGGAGGTTGGTCATTTTGCAGATTGTGTGGTATGTTCTGAAATTCTTGTTGCTCTGTCTTTTTACAGTATGAATTGGCTACATATAAACTTTTAATTTATTACATTGCAAAAGTTTGGTACTACATTTACCAGAACCCATCCTTAGGTATTCACCTTCCAGATCTGTTTAGTTGCAGACCAGAAATTCTCTAGAGTAGAAACTCCAGAATCTCTAAACCAAGGATTGGTTTAAATCTGGAGTTACTTGCACTCTATAGATGACAAATTATGGTTGGGTCAGGGTAGGAACAATTGTGATATTTTATACTTATGAATCTGCTAAAAGAATATCACATCAATACTAGAAATATCTGGTATAAATACCAATTACCGGAAGTAAATATAACTAAGTTTGACACTTAAACTTATGTCAGAAAAATGAAGATTTCCTACCATATATAATTGTACAACTGTGAAACTTTATGTTCATAGTAAATTGGAAACTATATTAGTTGCTCTATAAACATCCTAGAAATAAACCAAAGATGTAGGAGTGTACATGTTAATCTTTTCAATCTTTGAAAGAAATTCTATACTACAGAAGAAACACACTATTGATAGCAAATAGAGAGCCACTAGGTAAACAAAAAGAAATCCATTTTCCCTCCCTGATCTGAGCCTCATAGTCAAAGATGAAGGTATAAGTTCATTTATACAACTTAATGATTATTCACTTCATATACAAATACCATGTTACATTATGTACCTATACTTATGTTAGGAGATTATGGTAACCAAATTGAAATTCATATGGTATTCACAATTATACTAACATAGTAGCAAGTATATATATATATATATATAGAGAAACTATACGATAAAAGTATATTACTTGTTAAAGGAGTAACAAGAACCTTGAATGAAACACTATAAATATAAATTCCATCTATGCTATGATATATCATTACATACACAAATTAATATGGATACGTGCATATAAACCAGCAGTCGACCCCCCTTAATTCGTAAATCTCAATGTCGAAAGACCTTTTTGTTGATATTTAAATGCATAAACTATATAAGTCATATCAACCATCTCGGGTGTATCGACTATATCGGTTCAACCAAAATAATTTAAAAAGATAAGGCCGATCTGTTTACATGAATTACATGCGGCCAAGGACAAGTTAGGTATGCGATTCATACAGCTGTAAACCTTATTTGCTGACAGAAGACGGATCTGCAAATTTAGAAGGTCAGAGCAATAAAATTATACATAAGATTTCTCTTCGACTGTACAAACTAATAGTTCGCTACTCTATTAAAGGAATGTGGCGGAAAATTAAAAAGCTGGAGCGAAATAGAAACGCATCACTACGATGGTAGTGAGTTTTCTCAAACGCTACCACAACTGAAATAAAAACACAACCCGAATTGCAAGTGAACGAAAGTAGAAAAATTTAGAATCTAAGGGCGACGTGGGTGGATCTTCATGTCGGTAGCATAAATCACCTCACGACTTCATATCTTGTTTAAAACAGAAAACCTAGAGAAGCTCGAAGATCATATGGATATATATAAAATTCTGTTATCGCTCCTATAGCTAGAGCTGGGCGAAACCATGAGCCAACCAGCCATATAAAATTCCAGTTAACTACTGACGAATCATAACCAGTATAGACATTCAAACAGTAAGTTCACCATACGTAAATTCTCTGGAAAACATGCCTAACTATGCTGCGATATCTCTGAACAAGTAAATGCAGTAGTTGAAAAGAATAAGATACACAGGATTTAGTTCAACGCAAAGGGTGAACTCTACCACCAATCGCGGAAGTAAATAGACCTGCATGTTATGCAAATAAACGTCTGAGGGTCTGTGGAAATTTCTTCCGCCAGAGGGGTATGAACCGTGCTCGCATGGAGAGTAGCACATTGCAAACGCAGCTCGGCAGGCGTTAAAAATGTCGTTCAAGGAGGTAGGTCACCGATATAGAAAAATCGGTATGCCTCACAGGAACCCGATAAGGCATAGCCATTGATCCTCAAGGAAGCCGGCCCAGAGATATAACTCATATACCAGACTGAGGTAACATCGAATGAATAAACCGGAATGATAACATAATAAATTAACACCTGCACAAGCTCAATGAATAGGTTTACATCTGCATGAGATTGCAGAGGTGCAGCAAGAAGGAACCAGAGGGTTTCGAAGATGCGCAAGAGAACAGACTCGCCCTCGGATCTCCAGTTCATAGATGGAGACGGCGATCTGTTACCCTCCTGGCGCAGACCCAATGGTAACTATCCAGTACCATCGAGATGAAAACAAACATCCCTGCGTTTGAAACACCCCGCAACTTATAGAAATGAAACGAAGAAGGGTAGCATACCTGAAGTAGGAGGGAACCTGCTGAATCGACAGATGGAGTGCCCTCAGTTTAAGGTACCTTTGTAACCCTAAACCCTCTGCCCGATAACGAGTAAGAAATCCCAAAATAAATTGAGTATAGGCAACACGTAGCCAAAAAGTACCGTGAACATCAAGAGGCACCGGAAAGAGTTGGGTGCCGTATGCACTCAGCATTAGGGTAATACCAGGAAATTTAACACCCGAGGGTTCACACTAGCAATCGCCGATTTCACTGTGAACTAGGCGGCTCGTAAGCACCCTAGCCGTATTTGTAGGCTGTACTGCCTCCCAGAAGCTCGACGCGTAGAACGGGGATTCCAAACGCCACGAGAAATGGTGAAACGCGCCAGTTGTTTGCGTGGAGCAGCCGCACTGGTAACACTGTGCAATACGCCAAGACACATGGTTAAGTTAAACGTACAATGCAATCGAATTTATAAAATTGTTGATCAGTCTAGTTAAACCCTACTTTTTCAGAACGTCAGAGATCGATAGATAAATTGACGGTCTTATTCAAGGCGAAAAAGAAACGTAGAGCCGGCATACAACGAACCGAAAATCATTACTCCTGATAACACCTTTTAATGTGAAAGATGCCATTGATATATATATATATACAATATGGATTCATGAAAGGTTGGGTCGGTGCTCCTGTACGATGTAGGGTTAACAAAATCATACAACAACCATTCCACGCTATATAGGTACAGGCGTGTCAATCTTTTATTATTTAAACTGCCGTAGGGCATATGACCATGTACATTGGCCGATTTCATGAAATTCTACATCACAAATTCATAATTGTCATATTGTAAAAAGAAACATTTGGTCGATTTCATGAAATTCGACATCACTAATTCATAATTGTCATAGTGTTAAAAAGGGAAATCTAGGTAGGGTTATTCAAAGGTATCGACATATAGGTTACACATATATACCATAAACAATTATATGTGGAATTTAATTATGTGTCCAACATCTTATAAGATAGGTATATACATAATTATAAGTGGAATTTAATTATGTGTCCAAATATCTTATAAAATGGGTACATACATAATTATATGTGGAATATAATTATGTGTCCAATAGCTTATAAGATGTATATAAGGGAAATTATATGTGTAATATAAATTTGGTGCCAATATCTTAATAAAAGATGTTTATAGGCATTTATATGGGTATAAAAATATGGAGTCAATGATCTTAATAAGAGATGTACTTCTTATGTATAACCAGGGGGGGAGAAACTATAAATACTCAAAAAAAAAAAGAGATGGTTGATAATTTCATATTGAACATATATGTTATGTAGAAAAATATAAACGTTTATATACAAGGGGAGTAGATATAAAAAAAAAAACTATCCTCAAAGAGTTGTATGGAATACATCTGAACTAGATAATTCGAGAAAATTTTTTTTTCCTAAACTGGAGGCGTTACATAAACATTAGGCAAACAATTTAAAAACCTTTGTACTTTTTCCTTTTCTTCCCTAATGTAAGGAACATACCTTAGTAAATTAGTAAACTTAGTGACAAACTCATCAATAGTGAGCTGTCCTAGCCTAAGTTCATGGAATTCTTTTGCTTTATCGTCATAATAACGTTCATTCAAATAATGACTTTTGAACTTAGTCTGAAAATCTTCCCAAGTAACTGTCTTTTCATCAATGGCATGCACCATTTTTGTCTCTTCCCACCAGAGTGTAGCTTTTCCTTGTAGCTGATACACAGCTAATCTAGCCTTCAGATTGCTCTCATATTCATAGACTTGGAAATACTTGATCATGTTCAGCAACCAAGCTTCAGCATCCTCCTCCTTATCCCCATCATAGGAGGGAGGTTTGATCTTTCTAAATTCTCCCTGCAACTCTCTTTTCTGCTTATGTTGATTTCTAGCTGCTTCCTCATCCTCAGATTCATCCATATTTCTTTTTCCAGAACCTTCGCCCTCCTGGCTGTTCCAGGAAGTTAGCTCTCTGATGAGCTTTTCCTGTTCCTTACTGGCTGATGACAACATGTCATTTTGGCTTCTTAATTCAGCCAACTCTCGTTGCATCCGGTGCAACATAGCCAGTACCGGGGCATTAGGATCGGGAGTAGCAAACTCATCCCGCAGATCCACATAAATCCCTTCACCTTCCGCCATTTCAACTGTGTACACTTACAACACAGATTAGCAAAGTTTATAAACTTCAGAAAAAAAAAACAAAATATGAAATAAGCAGTGAGCACAAAACGACAGCCCAATTTGTTGTAACTAGTGCTCCGATACCATTTGTCACACCTCCAGTTTAGGAATTTTTTTTTTTTTTTTTTTTTTCTCTAGGTACTGAGGTTCCATCTTGCTTTAGTCCCTCTAACGTCTCTATTAAACTCAGATCTCCTTTCCACCACATCTTCCTAATAATAAATTTTTTCCACCATATATTATTTAAAAGGGTAAGTGTATAAGTGTAGATCTTAGGTTCAGTCATCCCTTTTCTTTTTATACCTGGATATCAGATATACCTACATATATCACTTACAGTTATACCACATATATTTCTTTTATCTATATATACATATAGATCTTCTTGATGCCACTTCTTGAGCGCACATAGAGGGATATATACCCATCTATACAACCTATAGATATATGTCTGCCCCTTATCAAATTTAGTTTATATTTGCTAAAGTTATATCTATATATATATATATATAGTCACATATATATATATATATATATATATATTTAAGCCACATATAAAAATAAATTTGATACGCCCTCTTACACTTAGTTAAACTATGCCCTGTGGAGTTATTTATACCTATCCGCATGAAATGGGTATATAGATATGTTAACCAGCGCATATATTCTATATATATATATGCCTATAAAATGACAAAGCCATGCGCATACAATATATATATATATGCCTATATAAAAATCAATCCATACGCATACAATATATATATATGCCGATATAAAAATCAACCCACATAATGCTCGTTATAAACGTAGCCATAACACTCCAAAGTCGTATTTGCACCGAAGGAGATGATACTTGGGAGTAACACTACGCACCCATTATCTTTGTAACCCTAATTTTAAATAAAGTTCGGATTTTATACATGAATTGATAGACTATATCCCCTGAGACTTTTCTAACTCAAATCTGGTATTGCGTGCTATTTGTTATTTGCAGGACAGATCGCGGTTTAACATTTGAACTCTATCCTTAACTATTTGCTAACCGCTGATTGAGATGCCGCTCGGCGAACCAGGGTCAATGTGAGTGGAAATCCGGCGTATGATTATTGTTGGCATTCCTAGCCAGTACATGTCAGTGCGGCTTCATACGTGGAGACGCAACCGGCGTCCAGATTTGAACCATATGCATGCATCGCCCAATATTCGACTGGTGTTAGCGTGTAGGTTTTTGTTACCTTTGATGGTATCACAGGCTGGAACGACGTCTCCTTTATGATGAAGAGGTACTCACTGTCAGTGTATCCCGTCCCATACCCCGTGAGATTTGGACGGGTGGTTCTGGTAGCTGACCATTCTTTTGACTGAGTACTGTACGCGCCGTTCCTGGCCGCGGGAATTCATTACCCTTAGGTTTACACTCCATCCTGGTGCAGACGAGTTTCAGCTGTCTCCCATCCCAATATCGACATGACAGGGCTTCCTAAATCCATCTAGGGATTTACTGATTTCGGGAGCAGTGATATTAGGGTTTCGGCTTCCTTATCTTGAGGCGTTGGGATCCGATTTCTTCAGTAATCATTCCTTTTCATTTCGGAACAGCGACTAGTGGTTTTCTTTTTCTCATTTCTTTAGTTTTTGTTTTGTTGTGTTTCCTACAGGGTTTCTTAACCACTAACGCGCCTCCTGTGCCGGGCTGCAGAGTCCTAACCAAGGAGTCGGCTACGGCCCAACAGCAAGAAGTTTTGCATAAGAGTTTAGCTGTGATTATTCCCCTATTTAAATCTGGGGACTTCTTTTATTTATTCGTTGTTAGAATACTTCAGTATCCCGTCCGATTTTTAGATGGGAGATTTTATTATTTTTCAGTCGGGATCTGGTTCGAATTTATATATACTGATCGGGTTTTTTTTTTTTTCGTTCTACCCCGCTCTACTAATTTTCTTAAGGGTTTACAGGCTACATCGTGATAGGCCGCGATTTCTTCCAGCGCGCTGTTTAGGTGAAGCATTCTGGGTTTTATTTTCCTCTTTTCTGTTTCACTCCTTGGCACAGCTTATGTTTATCTGCATCTTGAGTTAGATGCTTTGGTGACTCAGATTGACGATTGTTTTCTTACAGGTAACCGCCACCCCCTGCATTCAACTGTATGAGAGATGTCTCAGCTTGAGAAAGTATGCGTTCGTCCAGATCGGTCATCTCTAACTATTCGAACTTGTATGATGTATCATTCTCTTTGCTGGTACTTATTTCCTGTCTCGCGTTCGACTTTGATAAAAACCGCCATGGTCTGATGGATTCGTTGTCTAACCAATGAGTGCATTGCATGTCACGGCAACCTAACCAGAGCCTCGACTCTCCCTTGAGAAGTCTTTTCCTGCTAACTGAATTTTAATTGCGGAATCAGATAGGTTTCCCGCTGTTGTTTTTTTTTTTTCATACGAACGGAGATCAATCTCCGTCTCCTGCGGTGTTTTAAATCCTATCTCTTACTGTAAAAATCAATACGTCCCCTACTCGGCATCGACTCCACAGGTACAGTGGGTTTCTGTCTCGTTAAATAATTGTATATATAATTTTTTCCGTTGGTTTCCTTGCTAACTGAAAAATCTACTCGCAGGTCTCTTCGTTGTTAATTGTAGAACCATTATTTTAACGTCGCGGCATGGTTTTAGTATTTACTCCATTTGACGCGCCGTGGACGAGCCGTAAGTACAGGCTGGGGTTTGCGTTGATTATATGGTTGCTCAGTTGCCGTTGACTGTCAACCTACTCAAGTTGTAATGGCGTCGAGATTTGTTTTCACACATAACTCGTATCTTTATGATTCGGAGTTATAGTTATTTGTTAACCTATATAGATTTACAGGACTAAATCATATTTATATCTCCCTTTTTTTTTCATATATATAGTTCATAGGTAGATATATAGTCATGTTTCGTATAGGTAAAATGACTCTATCGTTATTTATGACCATATGACTATTTTCGGTTATGAAATAATAGTCCATTGGGTAGTATACTTGGAGCATAGATTAGATCCAATTCAATAACATTGTTTCAAGTTAATTATATTTATTTCAGTTTGAGAGATAAATTCGAAAGTTAAGATACCCTCTATTTAATATGGATGTGATAACACTCCTAGGGTAACTCTACTCTTTGGTTCAATAGTAATACGTATTCTAAGATCCTTGATCTTCACTTTATATTTCTTGCTATGTATTCTTCTAAGAAATCAATAGTATTTAGCTTGAAGACTTTAAATATTAGTGAATCCTTTTATACCATATTTGTTTTCAAGGTCAATGGTATACTGAAAAAGGAAATATTTACACTTATAACTGTGATACTAATAAGCATGAAATAGACATACTTTTGTGTTTTCCTTTCCATCTCTATTTTAATGGTGATACTGCTCTTATATGCCTTCTACATATATGGTAAATGTTAGAATACCCATATCTGCAATTTATAGGCTACTATCTGTTGTTTTTTCCTTTTTGTTACATACCGGGTATATTTCAGTGTTGTTATCATGTTTCCCTAGCATGCACATAATCATGTCATATCAAATTTTTTTCTTCTACAGGGAACATAATAAAAATTAATCATCTATAGATACCAAGTAACTTCAGATTTAAGCCGACCTTGGTTTAGAGTTTCTGAAGTTTCTACTCTATAGATTTCTAGTCTACAACTAAACAAATCTGGAAGGTGAGAGCCTAATGATAGATTCTGTTAAATGTAGTACCAATTTTTCTCATGGTCATAAAATAGAACTTTATATGTAGCCAATTCATACTGTAATAAAACATAATACAAAATTTCAGAACATACCACACAATCTGCAAGATGACCAACCTCCCAACCTTAGAATCCTCTTTATCTCCCAGGATTCACCCCCGAGCAGAGATCACCTCCTAGAACAGATCAACCCCTGATCTTCCTAAGAGCAGCTTATTTAAGCTCATATTTCCCCAAAGCATGTTTCTAATTCTGCGTCCAGAATAGCAGGATGCTTTCTTTCCTGTTTAGCCTAGGCTTCCCATCTTGGGATTCTTTAAAGCTGCTTTAAGCTTTTCCTCAGCTTTTCCAGCTTTTTTCTCACCTCTTCCCAACTACTCCTCTTCATTGGGGAACTTTTAGATTTTTCCTCAAATCTAAATAAATTTCTTTCAAGGATTTCTGAAAGATTTTTGGGGATTTGTTGCCTTATCCATCCTCATGGATTTGGCAAGTGATCTCTAATTCTCTTTTTGGTCAAAATGCACAATCATTTTATTTATTTCCTCAAATAAAATATGCAACTACATTCACACCATATTCATCCCTTGGGGTCCACCCCCTTAGGATTAAAGTTCAAATGTCTAACTTTAAAAAATTCAACACACAAATTGGGGGGTGTTACAGTAAATTTGTTGTCTTCTATAGAAATTACTTATTTTAGTTATAGATTTTTCTTTGCTATATAACAGTCCTTCTGGATAGTTTTCATTATACGAGCTTTGGTAGAATATGGTGACCGGACCACCCCTCCACTTTGTCCGCATAAAACATAGTTCCGAGAAAACGAAAAGACTTGGTTTAGGGTTTTACCCATAACCTCGACTAACGGTTTTCTCTCTTTCTGCATTATACCATTATTTTATGCAACAGTATTTAAATTATAGTCTTTATTCCTAGCTTGCCACTACTTCCAGGGTTTTTCCAAACTGTAAAATTTCCTTATCTAATTTTCACATGAATATACTAAACAAATAGAGTCATGTATTCAAGATTTCAATTTCTATTATTCTTTTATGGTACATTTATTATAGAGTTCTGTAGCATGTTCTTGCTTATAACTATTCTTTGCCATTAACACACAGAAATAAAATACACCCTACAGAATTTAACATGCTTTCTCATTTGACTATTCATAACACAGTCCCACAGTATATACCAAATAATCAGTTATCCCTCAAGTATATTCACTGATATCGCATCTATGTATAAATTTCGGTTCTAATAACTTAAATAAAAGAGAAAGAAAATGCAGAACTTATACTTCCTCCACTTTGCAGTCCTTATTTCAGAGTTGGTATATATAATATAAGTCTATCTTATTAAGAGGATATCTGCTCAAGTTCTATCTAAAGTTTATACACAATTTACATCACTATCCTATAGATACATGTACAACCACATAGCAATAATTTCAAAATGAATAGTTACAGAAACAATACAGTTACTTATATGAATCTATAAGTTTTTTCTGTGGTCCTCCAAACCTTCAAGAGAGGTGATTATGTCCTCCTCTTTCCCCAGAGCTCCAGTCCTCATACAGGTTAAAAGTGGAAATTTTTGTTGTGACCTTAGGACAACGAGTCTAGTCAGTACCAGAAATAATTTTCAGGATTTGCTGAGTGTTTTCCACTGGTCTCTACTAGCTCTGTAAAATCCACACTCTTCCTTCCAATCCTCACAGAACTCCTCACTAGGGTAAGTCTTTTATCCTCAGAGGAGCATGTAACTATTTCCAACTGTCCCCAACCACTTTCTAGTTCTTGGAAACATTTTACCACCAGCTTTTACTTTTCTTAAGTTAATTATCCTAATTGATTCATTATTCATAACTTATTACCAATGAAAATAAGTTTTCAAACCAATAACATTAATTCCAGTCTTTTTCCTGAAACCATAAATAAAAATTGTCTTTTAACTAGTTAACACTAATTATCCTTAATGAAGTTGTCACAAAGACTTTGGAGGGATACATACAAGCTACACACATATTTCTATTGTGTCTATTTGAAAGACAAACACATAATTTTAGGGCTCACATTATTTCACATTATTTTCCCCTTAATGAAGCCAGAACTAAGGATAATAAAAATGAAATATTCAAATCATCGGTATATTTTTATTTATTATTATATATATTTAAAAAAAAAATTAAGAAAATTATTTTCAAATATAAGAGCAGTAGTTGGAATTTGAGGAGCCTATAATTAAAAATATATGTTCATTGGAATCTGAGGAGCCTATATTTATTTTAACTCATGGTTTAATAATTAAGAGAAAAATAAAGTATTTGATCATTTTCTACACTCTTAACAAATAATAAATTCATCATCTTAACTAATTAGGCAAAGAAATTAATAATTTATAATATCAATATAGTATAATATAATAATAATAAATTTATATAAAAATATAAATATAAATTTGAGTGATTAAAATTCAAAAATAAAATAAAATTAATATTTTACAAATTAAAAATTTATATAAAATCTTATTATGCAACATTCTAGATAGTTTAATTGGTGATTGTCTAATGTCAAACTATTATTCCTAAATCCTAAAAAAACTATATTGACTTCGAAAAAATATTAAAACCTCAGCTCCAAAAGATATCCCTTCTTACCTAAAGTTTCAAGAATTAAATTTTTAAATTGTATTTTTTCTTAAAATTTGCAAATTCAGTTGGCCCATTTTAACTCGCCCATTTTAACTCCTCCTCCCTAAAGTCAATCCTATAAAAGGCCAAGCCTATGTTACTCTCTAAATTTTTATCACACGCTCTCATAAAATTATGAAAAATTACTCACATTCTTCGTATAATATCTTACCCCTCCGTTGTGTCTATGAAGGTCTATAACGTTTGGCATTCGACTACCTTTTGTTGTTACATGGTCTTTGTTCTGAAAATTTTGTTTTATTAGTATAAGGGTTCTGTTTGGGTCTTATCTACCGAGGGTTTTACATCAGCTTATACAACTTAAGACCTCAGAGATACATACACGTCAGACACATTACATATTTCTATTGTGTCTATTTGAATGACAAGCACAAATTTTTAGGGCTGACATTTTTAAGTCATAATTAAGGAAAATATTCAAATGATTGATATAATTTTATGCATTTTTATTTATTATTATTATTATTATTATTATTATTATTAATTTTATTTTTTATTTTTAAGAAAATGATTTTCAAATATAAAAGTTGTAGTTGGAATCTAAAAAGCTTATAATTAAAAATATATTTTGATAGAAATCTCATGAACTTATATCTATTTTAAATTAGGATTTACTAATTAATTGAAAGATAACATATTTTATCTTCATTTACATTCTTAATAAATTGATGTCTTAACTAGTTAGACAAATAAATTAATAATTTATAATACTAATATAATGTAATATAATATGGTGCTAATAAATTTCTATAAAGGTAGAAATATAAATTTGAGTGATTAAAATTCCAAAATTAAATTAAATTAAATTAAAAATTTATATAAAAATATTATTATGGAGCTTTCTAGATAATTTAATTAGTCATTGTCTAGTGTCAAACTATTATTCTTTAATCATAAAAATGGTATTGAATTTAAAGAAATATTAAAACTAAAATTCCAAAAGGTATTAGCCTCTCACGGATTGTTTCACAAATTAAATTTTTAAATTGTATTTTCTCTCAAAATTTAGAAATTCGGTTGGCCAATTTTAAACCTTCCCTGATGAAGTCAACCGTATAAATGTTATCAGCCTCTCAGGTAAGGTTTCAAAAATTAAAATTTTAAATTGTATTTTCTCAAAAAATTTACAATTTTTGTTGGCCCATTTTAATCTTTCCCTGATGAAGTTAACTCTATAAAAAGCCTATGTTACTCTATAAATTTTTGGCACACCCTCTCATATAATTATCAAAAATTACTCACATTCTTCTTGTAATATCTTACCCTTGCATTGTATGTTAGAAGGTTTATAATTCGTTTGGCATCTAACTCTATCTTTTCTAGCTAGATGGTCTTTTTTTTTGAAAGTTTGTTTTCTAAGTATATTGGGTTTTATTAGGCTCAGATATTTTTTTTTTACAAAATATGTTTTTGGCCTTATGTTGGCTACACATTTATAACATTACAAAAGGAGTCTTAAAATTTGAACCATTTGCTGATACTGCTTAAGACATTGGAGGGATATATATATGTGAGACACGTCCTTCATTTATAAAATTAATGATTTTAAAAATTAAAAATTTATATAAAAACTTATTATGCAACTTTCTAGATAGTTTAATTGGTCATCGTCTAATGTCAAAACTATTATTCTTAAATCATGAAAATGGTATTGACTTCAAAGAAATATTAAAACTACAACTCCTCACTTAGTGTTTCAAGAATTAAAGTTTTAAATTGTATTTCCCTCAAAATTTGAAAATTCTGTTGGCTCATTTTAACCCCTCTATGATGAAGTGAACCCTATAAAAGCCCTATTTTACTCTATAAATTTTTGGCACAAGCTCTCATAAAATTATCAAGAATTACTCACAATATTCTCTGTAAAATTTTACCCTTACGTTGAATCTTTGAAGGTCTATAATTCGTTTGGCATCAGACTCTAACTTTTCTGGCTAGATTGTCTTTCTTCTCGATTTTTTTTTTCTTAGAAGAAGGGTTCTATTTGGGTCTTATGAGGGTTTTACTGGGCTCTAAGGTTTTTTTTCATATATGTCTTTGGTCTTCCCTTCCACACGGTTATAAAATTACAAAAGTAATCTCTGAGAAAGCATTGTAAAATTTGAACCATGTGCTAATAGACTTAAGACCTTGGAGGGATACATATAAGTGACACACATCTCTAATTTTTTCAAAAAAAAAATTCAATGGTTGAAATTTCTACACACCTTTTTGCACCCCAAAAAAAACTGGCAACTCAACCTCTATATCAAATCGGACCTGCAAAACCTATGTAAGGTAATTGAACCTCTACAAACCTGCTAACCACAAGCAATTTATTAAAACTTAATAACATTAAAAACATAATAAAATTAAACAACAATAAAATATAAAAACAAACAAATGTACGATGATAAACCAACCAAACTTAAATGCCAAATTAAAGAAGGGGAACCTCGGCTTTGTGATCAAGTGCTCAAATTTTCTTAGAAATTTTTACATATGGTTTTGTAGGGAATCTTGGCTTTGTGAGAAAGTGCTCAAATTCTCTTAGGAAAGTTGCATTGTTTCACTAGATTTAAATTCCTTCTTGAAAATTGTGTGGTATTAGATAAACTTTTCAAACTTTCAAGATTTTGTCTCCAGTCATATTAAGCATTTTATATCGATTTATTATTCCTCATGAAAATATATTGTATCAAACTTAGTTTTCGAGTGTGTACCTTTCATGAATGAACAAAACTATGAAGCTTATCATTCTAAATATTATAATTGGCCAAAGGATTCATAATTATCACATTCTTTTGAAAATAACTAGCTCCTAATCCTTCTTGTGAATATTTTGATTCTAATTGTTTTCTTCGTACAATCAAATATCCTCTTCAATTTTAATGAATTATTTTGTTACTTGTTGAATCAAGTTCCTCTTTTCCATCCGCTACAGCTCGATTGGTTTCATCTGTTTTCCATATTGGCATTCCTTTTTAATGATTATGATGCCAATCCAATTTGTAACTAGACACAAGTAGATGATTTTTCACATGCAACATATGACTAAGATGATTTTTTCATTCAAATCATTTGTATTTTTTTTCAAACCAATCTATCTTTGTTGTCTCCTAATCGAGAATATTATGCCTTAATCATCCCATATAATCATGGTTGTTGTTCTAGCAATTGTCATTCATTTCATCATTTTCCCAATGATGTACCTAATGATGGTTATTTTACATGAGTTGATATTTATGGTTTATCATCTTAGAATTTAGACACTTATCAACTAGTTCAAGAATTTCATGCTTCATTTATGGTTATGTCAGGTCATCACAAGATTTTTGAATATGATCACATTTATTTTCCCTTGCAAGATTCTCATCTTGATTCCACATCGGTAATTGAAATTTCTTTCTCTCAAGGGCTTCAGGATATTCAAGAGGATTTTTTTAGTTTCATTATCCAATCTATCATTATTTAGAATCATCTTACATAGCAAGCCAATTTGTTAAAATCAAGTTCTAATCTATCTTGATGTGTTCTAAGCAATATAATATAGGTATAGGTACATTCACAAGGAGCCATCAAGGTTTATTTGATTATGTTTTACATCGAGAAGGTAAGGTGGAAGGTTGGGTAAATTTAGGTGATATGAAACATCTTTCTTCTTTTAAGAAAGACCTTCAATGTTTTGTGCAATTTATTAAAGCTTATATATTTTCAGTTGCACATTACCATTTATCAGTTTTAATTGATCGTATCATTGTGATTACAGGTGAGGAACAATGATGGCTTCATTGGAAATATCATTACACTTAGCCCTGGTCTTCTAGCTTGTTAGGTTAGAATTAGGTTTAGTTACATTTGGTTTCCCTTGCATTACATCCACCCTTTGTCTTGCTCTCCATCTAGTCTCTGCATTTATTTATTTTCTTATTGTATATTCTACACGTTGTTTTTACATCCCACCCCCATTTTCTTTGTTGTTTTGGTTTTATTTTTTTTCCATGTGTTTATTTTTTCCTTTTGTTCAATAATACTTTGCATGAAATGTTCCTTTTGGCTCCATAGGCAATGTGGCAAAACTTGAAAAGGGAAATTGTGATGGGGAACAATGCTTAGCTAATATGTTACCTTTTCTCTATCTTTGGTTTACATATATTTAAATTCAATGATATCTAAATGGGAAATACTATCCATTTGAATGGAAAGGCTTTGGTAAAACTATAAACCCCATATTTATTCTAGGATCCTCATTCCTGAGCTCATAATTGTGATAACTAGTTTTTTTTCTTACTAAACCAATCAAGTAGAGAAAGGTAGGGGAAAATCAATTAGCACTCAAACATATCATCAGAGTTAAAGTTATGCTTCTCTCAAGGAAATACCTCTCCTAATCTCAATAAGTCAGGATCCATATTCTACCCATCAAATAAATAAGTTGCTAAGAAAATTTATATAAATAAAATAAATAAAGGGTGAAAGATGAAGAAGGTTTCCTATGCTGAGAGGTGAAACAATCAATTTCCTCAAGGTATTGTTTAGGCTTGCTAGTAGCAAAGAGATGCTTGTGTTGCTGTAGTGACTCCATTGGGGTACTATCTGGGCCTAATGGCAGTAGAACAATACTAGAGATGAAAATCATACCCTTATTATCTTAAACTCAAAAATATATTACCATTTCCTATATCAAAAAAAAATTATTCGACAAGCCTTGATATGTATTCAACCGAGTAAGGGAATGGAGGGGACTATATATCTAAATGGGTTAATTAGGGAAGATAAGGTAATCCACAATATGAATCAATACTCCTTGAAATATTGAGGCCTTGTAATTAGATAATTAAACCTAAACAGAAAAGTTCGAGTTACACTAGTGTGTCGCCAAATTTTGCCGTTGCGACAAAAACCCTCCAAAAGCATTCCTGCACTTGAATTTTGGAGCCAACTATAGATATTGTGATCGTTCATTCCATAGTAACTTCATGGTTGAATGATGCTTTCTTAAGTGATTAAATATTCGTCTTATATTTTAAGTTTCAAAGTCAGATTCTCACACATGCTCAGTCTATAATGAGCTCATGAGTCCATTCCTTTGCACAATATTGAACAGGCATAACGTAGTCCATCAAGACAGAGTTTCTGCAATGCTCAACCTATGTCGGTAGTCAGTTGCACGCTTTCAATTAACACTTTCTCACTTTTGGTTATAATTGTACCTCTATTTCAGTGATTTTTTCAATTGTCGCTTTTACACACCTTCGCTTTCGCAAGTTTTACTTTCATGTTTACAGTTGTTGCTTTTGCTTACTTTCACTTTAACAAGTTTCATTTTCATGTTTTCTTCACTTTGACAATTGTCTTTTTCAATGCCATTCACATTTGCAAGTGTCGTTTTCAACTTTCTCTTACTGTCGCAAGTGTCGTCTCTCGGGCATGTGAAGTGTTGCATGATGTAAAACTATAGTTATAGTTCATTTCAAGAGGAAAATTTGGTGTTTATGGGTCCTATTTACCGTATAGACATGTATTAGACTCATTCCTAATGTTTAATCCATTGTCTCTTTGGTGTCGTCATTGTCATCGCAAAGTCTACCTTAAGTGTCACGCTTGGAACAAAATATTTTTTTACCATTGCATTAAGGGGATCATCTTATTTCTAAAGTGCTAACTTTTATATGTTTTTTCTTCAATTGTTTCCAGTGTGTGGTCATGTTCAAGTCTTACCTTGATTTCATATTTTCTTCACTGATCTCACACTTAGCCAAATTTCAAAGATATTATGCCCAACCAAATTAAGATCACGATTTCCTCTTGAATTGTGCATTGCACAGTAGCAAGCCACAATCATGTACCCTTGAGTCCTAGAACTACACAATGTGAAGTTGGAGGTATTGAGCAGTCATAGTGCTCAAAGGATTTCCTCCTACGGTCATAAATTGCGCAATATGTCCTCCTAACCAGTATTTTACAGCACATTACGCAGTATCAATCATAAAGATACCTCCTTGAGTTATTGAACTACGCAACTACGCAATCGACTGACTAGCCTCCCTCTAGAAGTGCGCATTTTAGAGTCTCAAGGCTTACTATTTCCTCACTGAGCTTCTCAACTGGACAGTCATCTTACCCAAGCGTCCATAACTGCACATTTTTTAATATTAACATTTAGTCCATCACTCTTGATCCCTGTAACTGTGCGTTTTTCTTTCGTGGTCTGCCTGTATCGGGAATAATCGATGTTGAGTCAGATATACCAGCTCCGGTCATGGATTTAAAGGAGTCAATTCAATAACAGGAAGATTCAAATAGTTGAGTGGTTAGGCAATCCATATTAAGTAGACACTGCGAATTTTAAGCAATCCATAGTTGAGTAGACACGGCGAATTTTAAGCAATCCATATCATATATTTTATCACGTGTACTCTACATACGGTGACTTTCGAGAGGGTCGAGACTACAATTCATTTGAATTCAATTCGATATTCTCGGATCCTTCTCCGCTCCACCCCTCTCTGGCATGTATTTATAGAAGAGTCCCGCCTGTGAATATTGTATGTATGCATAAAATAGTTCCCCCACAAGTGCAAACCACCCATACATAGCGCTTCGGCAATAAGTTTCATTATGTCCAATATTTTGTGAAACGTCGATCGTCGTTAACCAACCTATCATTCAGCTTTTAGGGTTTACCATTCCACAGATATTTTTTCAAGTCACAAAAGTAGATTGATAATGGCAGTGCCCATGAAACTTAAAACCAATGTGTCTGTTCTTGTAATTGTGACTCTTGCCTTACTTATCACGACGTTGTCGTTTAAGGAAGTCTCCGCCACAGGAAGGCAGAGGCAGCTGATGACGGATAAACGCATTAACGTTCACTCTTCCAATGAAGCGGTGGCGCAGCAGGAGGCCGCTTAACATTCTGGAAATCACTTGAAACTGATCAACTCAGCGAGCACCTCCCGAATCCGCCACCTCCACATAAGTTTGTGGTAGCGGCAGCAGAAGGATCTCCCGGCCTTTCCTGCAACATTCAGCAGCGGAAGAAGGTAGATGGCAATGCAGAGTTAATGAGGAGTTATGATACTTCCATTAACGGTGGAAAACATGCATCAGTATATCATATTTACTGACATGACATTTCATTTCGACGCGGCCGGTTTGATAATCCCCAGCAATTCAGTTCCCATCTAAACCCGAAGCCTACTTCCTCGCATATAGTTTTACGTTTCTCGTTTAACCTTTTGTTCTCATATATTAATATAACAGGATTTGGATGAAACATAAATATAAATAACCATTCATCCCATCAAATGCAGCAGAGGGAAAAGTGTGCCTTGCTGATGTATTTTCCGGAGTAAACTGTTTAGTTCTTAGCAAGTGTTCACGAGGGAATCTATCGATTTCTCTTTTTAATCCTTAAAATAAAACCATTTGAACATCGACAATATAAGGAGGAGTGTTTTTGACAAAATGGGATACATATTATAAAGTATTTGAATATCAATCATATAATATTAAAAGGTTTCTTTTGCAGATGAATAATCTGTATCAAACAAGACTACCCGTAGACACAGAGATTTCCAATTATTAAAAATGTATTTTAAAAAAATATATAATCTCCCATCTAAGATGGCAAATGTATTTTATATTTTTATTTTTTAATGATGATGAGTGTAACCTGTTTTTTCTTATTAATAAAAGTAAATAAAATAACATCCGTATTAGAAAATTTTATTTTAAATAAAAATTTCTAAGATAAATTAGATTATCATAATATTTAATAAAGAAATATTACAATTTCAATAAAAAAATTATATATATATATATATATATATAATTTAATTGTCTATTATATATTTATTCATTATATATTTTTTTAATGAGAGCTTAATTTAAAAAGAAAAAAATAAATTTAAATGGGCTAAATTACTAAACATAATTAATTTGTATTAATGATCTTATTAATAACATTGTTATTAATATTATTAATGTTATAAATATTTTTAATATTAATCATCATTATTATACTTTCTAATATTAATTATTAACATTATTTGTAGTATTTATTAGAAACTAAGACTTATTAATATCATTGTTATTACTGTAGAGTTTCTAATATTGATTTTATAATATTAGGTTTCTAAATTATAAAACCTTATCTTATAAAAAAAAAATTAAAAACTTAAATTTACAAAAACTTAATATTATAAAACCTAAAATTAATAGATTTTTGGTTTCTGTGATCCATCAATAAATTATGAAGAAATCTTTCGGTAATAATCACATTATTATGAACAAAGTCCACGCCTTTCGAACCAACCAGTGTGGTTCATCATCAGGACTAGGTGAGAGATCAGATGTGATCTCTCACCGAACCAACCAGTGTGGTTCATCATCAGGACTAGGTGAGAGATCAGATGTGATCTCTCACCTAGTCCCGATGATGAACCACACTGGTTGGTTCGAAACGCGTCGACTTTGTTCATGATAATGTGATTATTACCGAAATATTTCTTCATAAAACCTAAAATTATCAAATCGAAAAAATAAAATATGACTTGTTTAATATATATATATATATATATATATATATATATATATATATATATATATATATATAATTATTTGTTAATTAATTATTAATGTAAATTTCAATCTATACTATTAAATTATCAATTTTATTATCAATTTAAAGTATTTAATATTAAAAATATTTGTATTTATTTTTATATTAAGAAAAATATCAATATTAATATTAATAATCAAAATATTTATAATAATAATATTATTAATATTAATATTAACCAATTTTATTTCAATTTCAAACATTTATGTTTATTAATATTAATAAAAAGAATAAAGATTGAAGTTAATAACAAACATAAATACTAAATTTTGAGTGGTAGATTAAAAAACTAAATTGAATCCACAAACAATTAAAAATTTGTAATTTATATGATTTAGCCAAATATTAATTGGGTAATATATTTATATATATATATATATATATATATATATATATATATATATATATATATATATATATATATATATATATATATATAATTCCAAATCATTGATATATTTAAATGCATTATTATTTTTATTTTTATTTTTTATTTTTTGTTGAAGAAAATGATTTTCAAATATAAGAGTTGTAGTGAGAATCTGAAGAGCTTATAATTAAAAATATATTTTTATTGGAATCTAAGGAGCCAATATCTATTTTAACTCAAGGATCAGAAATTGAAGTTATTAACTAATTACACAAAAAAATAATAAATTATAATATAAATATAATATATATAATAATAATAAATTTATATAATAGTAAAAATATAAATTTGAGTGATTAAAATTCTAAATAAAATCAAATTAATGATTTTAAAAATTAAATATTTATATAAAAATTTATTATACATCTTTCTAAATAGTTTAATTGGTTATTTTATAGTGTCAAGCTCTTACTCTTCAATCATGAAAATGGTATTCACTTCAAAGAAATATATTATAACGGCAACTCCAAGTTTCAAGAAATTAAAGTTTTAAATTGTATTTTTTCTCAAAATTTACAAATTTCGTTGGTCTATTTTGACCTTTCCCTCGAGGGGTTGGCCCCCATTTTAACCCCTCTCTGGAGGGGTTAGATTTGACCCCATTTACATATTTTTCCACTTTTTACAAGTAAAATATCGTTTATTATGAAACAAACAGGTCAAGGTTAACATCTATATATTAACATATTTGATATAGGTTCCAGATAGCATGTGACTTAATAGAGTGACTTAGTCAAATTACATTAAAAAATAAAAATAAAATTAAGATTAAAACTAAATAAAATAAAATTATAAACTAAAATAAGATTAACGTAAAATAGTCAATTTACCATAGATATTTTTTGTACTCTACATTTTGAATATAGTGTTTGAAAATGTAATATTTGTATTTTAAAAAACAATACAATATTTTTAATATAATAATTTTTAGTTTTTTTAATAAAATTATTTATTTATTATCTGAGTGAAAATAAAATGAAATTAAATATGTGAAAACATTTTTATTTGGTAAGTCTAGATGATGCTTTAGAAGTGGGTATGTTTTTTATGTTATACATTCCTAGATGAGGCTTTAGAAGTGGGCATGTTTTTTATGTTATACATTTTATTTTAAAATATTGTTAGGAGCGGTAAATAATTCATTTCCCCATTAAGCTAGTGTAACAATTTGATAACAGATATGTTATACACCGAGATTCTCCTGATCGCACACTATTTTAACTTCATGCACAATACAAAATCTCTTCTACCATTGATCATTAATTGTGGAAATAAAACAATCGCATGCGCACATTAAAACCATAAACAATCACACATATGAACACAATATTTTATGGGAAAGCTTAAAGCTGAAAACCCCCAACTATCTGTATATTATATGTCATAGAGATCATCTAACAATCATTATACAAAGCTCCTCACAAGCTCTTAGTACAATCTCCAATTGCTACACACTAATCAGGTCTGATCTAGCAAAAACACATCCTCCAATCTCTGCCACCTGTTAGCCTGCCTCTACTGCACGATCCCTGCTAAATATTGGCTCTGAATGAACTCGAATCCACCTGGTATGCACTGCAGAATCCTCATTGGCATCTCCATCAATTTGTGGTGCAAACTCATGCACCAATATAGTCACAACTGATAGTCACACTGCTCTTTCACCTATCTCTCCACTGATCTCCATTGAAACTGTCCATGCACTGAAGTTAACTGATGTATTCTTTAGTTGATTAATGAGTTAATAATTAGTGAATTAATTAATAATTAATTCACACCACTCTCACTAGTGTATCAATCCGGGCCAGGGACGATACAACTAGTTTTCCAACTATGTTTAAATTAACAATAAAATCAACACAACTCCATTAACTTCCTCAATCAACCTACCAAACTCTCTCACATGAGTTCTTAACCGAAGTCTCCATGCAATGGCTCCACTTAACCCTCAGAATAGTGTAATCTCTTCCTCATCAGCTCCCGTGCCACATCCGTGCACTTCTAATCGAAGTGCTCCCCAAGAGAATAAGGAGGATGAAATGATAGTCCAAATATTATTAAGAGCTAATAATATTTCACATATCTATTTTTAGGGACCGGCAATCTAAAAATAGATTCCGCCCAATATGTCTAAAAATAGAATTCCATCTATTTTTCCAACTTGACCAACCATCCACAAATAAGATTCCGCAACTCATAGAATATGATCGAAGCATGTCTAAAAATAGACTGTGCACCAAAAATAGCCTGTGGGCCCACTTAGTGAAGGCGACTTCTTTCCACTAAGCTCATCATCTTGTTGCAATCTCAACGCTCCCTCTCAACAAGATAAGGATTATCTGCCACCCCTATCCTGCCTTTGTGGTATTCGAATTTTCTCCTGGTGAGCGCCTTTATCAAGATATCAACATCCCGATCCTCCGTAGGAATGTATGAAAGTAACATGATCTTCCACTGCACACAATCTTTGATATGATGATACCCGATGTCAATGTGTTTAGATCTATCATGAAATACTGGATTAACCAAGAGTTTAATGCAACTCTGATTATCACAATATATCACAATAGGATCTAAGTGTGAACCGAACAACCTGACCAGGATCTTCCTCATCCATATAGCCTCACATGCAACCAAACTCGCTACCATATACTCGGCCTCTTCTGAACTGAGTGCCACGGATCTCTGCTTCCTGCTGTACCAAAAAACTGTTGTCGACCCGATACTGAAAATCCCTCCAGATGTGCTCTTTCTGTCCATTGGGCTCCCTGCCCAATCTACATCCGTGAAGCCACACAGCTTCACCTCATCCGACTATCTGTACCATAATCCATATCCCGATGTGCCTCTGAGATATCTCAATACATGCTTGCCAGCCTTCCAAAAGAGCTTGGTAGGCTTAACCATAGTTTGTGAAAGCTGGTTAACAGCATAGCATATGTCGGGTCGTGTATTGACCAGATACATAAGCGACCCCACCAACTGTCGATAAACAGTGGCATCCACTACATCCGCCGATGTAGCATCCTCCTTCCTCCAACCACCAGGAAGAGGAGTATCAACAGGCTTGCAGCCATGCATGTTGAACTTCTCCAGTATCTCTCAGGCATACTTACCCTGAGAAACAAACAGTCCATCACTGCGCTGCCAAATTTCCAATCCCAGAAAATAATGAAGGAGGCCCAAGTCCTTCATCTCAAACTCTCTAGCAAGATCCTCCTTGCATGAAAGTATCAACAGCTCATCACCCGTCAAAATCAGATCATCTACATACAGTACAATGATCAGCAACTTCCCCTCCACCACAATCTGGTACAGGTTAGGATCCGCCTCACTCTTGGAGAATCCAAGTCCGGTAAAGTAACTGTCTATCCGTGTGTACCAAGCACGAGGTGCTTGCTTCAACCCGTACAGTGCTCTCTTGAGTCTGCACACATGTGACTCACTGCTAAAGATCTCGAAACCTTCGGGCTGCTCTATGTACACCTCCTCCTCAATGACTCCGTTGAGGAACGCAGTCTTCACATCCATCTGATGGATGTGCCACCCCATCTGCGCTGAGAGAGATAGGATCGTCCGTATGGAAGAGTACCTTGCGACAGGTGCAAAGGTCTCCTCATAATCGATCCCCTCTATCTGTGAGAAGCCTCAGGCAACAAATCTTGCCTTGTACTTCTCCACACTCTGGCGCTACTTGTTTCACTTTGCAGATCCCATATCGAACCTACCACCGATTTCCCTTCCATAAATTCTTGGGACAATCTCCCATGCACTCATTTATGAATCGAATCATACTCTTCCACCATGGCATCTACCCATGGGATCTCATGCCTTCCTCAAAAGAGATGGCTCTATCACGATACACTTGCTCATAAGAGCCATGTATCCAAGGTATCGTTGTGTGACTATCTCTCGTTCAGCCGTGATGTAGGTGCTCCTACAACCTTCTCTGCATCTTGAGCCAGTCGCTCAGCTTCTGTAGTGCGCTTCCGCCCTCTGATGGTTGGCGTTGCCTGAGTGGTCTCTTCCACTCCATGAACCTCATCTTGTGGCTGATCCACATCCCGAGACTCATCCTTAGGAACTAATAGCTCCTCATCTGCATGAAAGTGTGGCTCCCTCTCAAGCGAACACTTCATGGCTTTCTCCTCATGAAATTTGATATCCCGTCGCACAACAGTCTTGCGACTGTTTGGCAAATACACATGATAGTTGTGGGGCGTATCAGTGTACCCCACAAATATCCCAACCTCTGTGGTCGGATCCAGCTTCTTCCTGGCATCCTTGGTTACATGCACATAAACTGGAGAACCAAAAATCCTCAAATGGGAAATATCAGGCCTCTTACCAGAAAACGCCTCCTCGGGTGTACTCATGCCAAGTATCTTGTGAGGACAACGGTTCTGCACATATACTGCAGTATTGCATGCCTCCGCCCACAAATGAAGGGGTAGGCCCTGATCATGCAACATTGCCCATGCAACACCCATGATCATTCTCAGGCTCTTCCACTCTCCTCGACCCCATTCTGCTGTGGGTTATGAGGTGCTACGAGCTCTCTTCGAATTCCTTCTGCGCTGCAAAAGTCCTTGAACTCGCCAGAGATGAATTCACCACCATTGTCGCTCCTAAGAGCCTTCACCTGCTTCCCCGACTCCTTCTTGACCAGTGCTTTAAACTCACAGAACTTCGCGAATGTATCGCTCTTCTTCCGCATGAAGAAGATCCAGTACTTTCGAGAGAAATCATCAACAAAGATCACATAATACCTGTGCTTTGCTGTCGAAGCAACTGAGAAAGGACCACACACGTCTGTGTGAACTCTCTCAAGGATCGCCGTGGCGCGACTATCCTTCTTGTGAAAGGTGGCTTTCACATACTTCCCTAAAGTACACCCATTGCACTGATCTGACTGCGCAAGGGTGCCCTTAGGAAGCCCAGTAGAAATCTGCTGCAGAATCTTCAAAGCTCCATGGTTAAGGTGGCCCAATCTCCGCGCGAACTCGCCATCATCCCCGATCACCACTCCTTCTGTTGCTCCGGCTATTGTCGGCGTTGTACCATCTACCCGCAACCATAAAGGTTCTTAACCTCTAATCCCTATCCTCCAGGTCCTGTACAGTTGGCTCATCGCTGCCAGAAAGCCTTTCCCCGCTATGAGGAACATCATATCCCTTGTCTTCTAACATCGCCACAGAGATAATATTCTTCTTCAATCCTGGAACATGCATCACATCCTTCAATACGAAGGGTTTACCAGACTCCCTCTCAAAGGAAATGGTACCGATACCGGTCGCACTGTATCTACCATCATCGCCCATCTCGATGTGCACTCCAAGATCTTTCTCATCTAGATCAGTAAACAAATCTCGATCTCCTGTCATGTGAAAAGATGCACCACTGTCAAGAAAACACACTGAACCCATCACACTTGAGACCAAGCATGTGATCAGTGAAAAATCTAGCTCAAAATGCGAGGCTAAGGCCTCTCCAGCTGCAGATCCAGCAGCCTGCTTATTTTTCTTCTTTTGTGGACAATTAGTGGCGTAATGTCCATGTTGGTGACAGTGAAAGCACTTCACCTTAGACATGTCCTGCTTCTTGCCTTTCGTGGACGGACAGAAGCATTCTTTTGCTCTTCCTTCCTCGTTTTGGCAACCAAAGCTTATTTTTTCTATCCGAGTTCTTTTATGAAGGACCCAACTCTAGTACTTCGCCTTATCTCCCCGCACAAGATCCGACCAAAGTCGCTCCATCCCGGGGGAATTTCTCCCGACCATCGATGAGTCCCGATAGGAATTCCACTCCTTCGGCTCAAGGAGTATTTTTAAGATCACCAAGTCATCGTCATCTACAACACTCCACACTTTCCAGCCATCCCCGCATTGGATGAACTTCAGAGGTACTTGGCATACCGTCACCCTCTCCATTTTTATGTTCCCGAGTTTATCCTTGAGCCGCCATTCCTCGGGTCGCTCTTGTTTTGGAATAAGTCTCGTTAATGATTTCCACATAAAGAATGGAGAATCCTTACCAAGGAAGGCCGGACACCTTGCGGTGATCCTTTACACCTTCCAACAGAATTCTTTGACACTTTGCTGTCTTCTTTTGCCATGCGTCAAGTGCGGCAACATCGCTAGAAGCAGGTTTTGGAATTTCTGCATCTATGAACTCCTTCAACCCAGTGTCATCCAGCACCACCTCCATCCTGTCCTTCCATGCAATATAATTCGAGTTGCCTTCAAGGGCATACTCCAATCGCAATCCGTTGAAAGACATCTCAACTTCGACACAAAGAAAACACTGTTGCAAATTCGAATTGCACCAGCACAAAACTCAAACGCTTCAATGTTTTGCAATTGCTCCAATGATAAATATTGCTCTGATACCATGTAGAAATTTGAATAACTGATATATTATTCACCGAGATTCTCCTGATCACACACTATTTTAACTTCATGATGCATAATACAAAATCTCTTCTACCATTGATCATTCATTGCGGAAATAAAAACAATCGCATGCGCACATTAAAACCATAAACAATCACACATATGAACACCGCATTTTATCATTTTATGTGGAGCAGATTAAATGAAAACCCCAACTATATATATATATATATTATATGTGATAGAGATTCATGTAACAATCATTATAAAAAGCTCCTCACAAGCTCTTAGTACAATCTCCAATTGTTGTTAATAATTAATCAAATTCGATCTAGCAAAAACACATGCTCCATCTCTACCACTTGTTAGCTCCGCTCTACATGCAACTCACGAATATTGGCCTCCGAATGAACCGGAATCCACCTGTATGCAATCGCAATCCTCATTGGCATCTCCATCAATGTGTGGTGCAAACTCATGCACTAGTATAGTCACAACTGATAGTCACACTTTCTCTTTCACCTACCTCTTCACTGGTCTCCACTGAAACTGTCCATGCACTGAAGTTAACTGATGTATTCTTTAGTTGATTTATGAGTTAATAATTAGTGAATTAATTAATAATTAATTCACACCACTCTCACTAGTGTATCAATCAGCTAGACTAGATACAACTAGCTCAACTATGTTTAACTCAGTTAAACTGAACACAACTCCATTAACTTCCTCAATCAACTCCACCAAACTCTCTCACATGAGTTCTAACTAAAGTCTCCATGCAATAGCTCCATTTAACCCTCAGGAATAGCGTAATTCCTTCTCTCAGCTCCTGTGCCACATCTGTGCACTTAACTGAAGTGCTCCAAGAGAATAAGATAATGTTTATAGTCAAAATATTATTAAGAGCTAATAATATTCAACATATCTATTTTTAGATTTTAGACTGGCAATCTAAAAATAGATTCCACCCGATATGTCTAAAAATAGAAGTCCATCTATTTTTCCAACTTGGCCAACCATCCATAAATAGCATCCTGCAACTCATAGAATATGATCAACATGTCTAAAAATAGACTGTGCACCAAAAATAGCCTGTGGGCCCACTTGGTGAAGGCGACTTCTTTCCACTAAGCTCATCATCTTGTTGCAATCTCAATAGCTAGAGATTTAAAGATAATAGGGCAATTGACATTATGGATTGTGTGAATTTGAAGATGATGTTTATATAAATAGTTGTTTTCTTTATGTGAGTGAGTTATAGTTTAGTGAGAGTATTTATATTCCAATTTCTTCATTAAGTCTATCAATATGTATTTGGTGAGTGAACATGCATATGCATAATTTAATAAAGCCTTGATTAGCATTTTTCTGTTATGACTATTTGGTTAAATATTTGATGAATGCTTCAAATTAAAGATCACTTGGACTATTCTTCCAACTCTATAATGTTTCAATCACGAGCACTAAACTTTCCTCAAGCAGAGACTTCACTTGAACTCTGGTAAGTTTTAGTAGATTTTAATATATTTGAATAATTTATACATGTAAATTCTAATATCTGGAGGGTAGACATTTTTTTAACAAAATATTCTTGTAATTTGCTCATAATGTTCGATTTCATGGAGTATAAATTGTGTTTTTTTCTTTTAACTTAGATGAAACTGGTAAAAGTTAATACTAAAAGAGATATGAAGAGTTGTTTAAAAACAAGATTTTCATAAAAAAATTCTATGATGGGTAGCAGGACCCATCAACTTTAACCCCTGCCTCCCTCATGAAGTCGACCCTATAAAAGGCCTATATTACTCTATAATTTTTTGCACGGTCTCTCATAAAATTATCAATAATTACAAATTATCAAGAATTACTCACATTCTCCTACGTAATATTTTACCACTCGTTGGACTCTATCTTCTCTGGCTTCTTGAAATATTTTTTACTTAGTATAAGCATTCTATTTGGGTCTTATCTATTGACTGTTTTACTGGGCATTAAGTTTTTTTTTTAAGAATATGCCTTTGGCTTTCTCTTAGCTACACAGTTATAAATTTGAGTGATTAAAATTCCGAAATTAAATAAAATTAATGATTTTACAAATTAAAAATTTATATAAAAAATTATTATGCAGCTTTCTAGATAATTTAATTAGTCATTGTCTAGTGTCAAACTATTATTCCTTAATCATAAAAATGGTATTGAATTCAAAGAAATATTAAAACCTAAACTCCAAAAGGTATCAGCCTCTCACCTAAGGTTTCAAAAATTAAAGTTTTAAATTGCATTTTCTCTCAAAATTTACAAATTTAGTTGGCCCATTTTAATCCTTCCATATGAAGTCAACCTTATAAATAGTATCAGCCTCTCACCTAATATTTCAAAAATTAAATTTTTAAATTGTATTTTTTTTCAAAATTTACAAATTTGGTTGACCCATTTAAATCCTTCCCTGATGAAGTCAACCCTATAAAAGGCCTATGTTACTCTATAAATTTTTGGCACACGCTCTCATAAAATTATCAAGAATTACTCACATTCTTCTTGTAATATCTTACCAGTGCATTGTATGTTGGAAGGTTTATAATTAGTTTGGCATCTCACTCTATCTTTTCTAGCTAGATGGTCTTTTTTCTGAAAATTTTGTTTCCCTAATATAAGGGTTCTATTTGGGTCTTATCTGCCGAAGGTTTTACTGGGTTTTATTAGGCTCCTACACATTTATAACATTACAAAGGAAGTCTTAAAATTTGAACCATTTTCTAATACTACTTAACATTACAAAAGGAGTCTTAAAATTTCAACCATTTGTTGATATTGCTTAAGGCATTGGAGGGATATATAAACTTGAGACACATTCTTAATTTATAAAATTAATGATTTTACAAATTAAAAATTTACTATGCAACTTTATAGATAGTTTAATTGGTCATTGTCTAATGTCAAAACCATTATTCTCAAAATCATGAAAATGGTATTGACTTCAAAGAAATATTACAACCACAACTCCTCACCTAGGGTTTCAAGAATTAAAATTTTAAATTGTATTTCCCTCAAAATTTGCAAATTCTGCTGGCCCATTTTGACCCCTCTATGATGAAGTGAACCCTATAAAAGCCTTATTTAAATCTATAAATTTTTGGCACAAGATCTCATAAAATTATCAAGAATTAATCACATTCTTCTCTATAATATTTTACCCCTGCGTTGAATCTTTGAAGGTCTATAATTCCTTTGGCATCAGACTCTAACTTTTCTGGCTAGATTGTCTTTCTTCTCGAATGTTTTTTTTCTTAGGAGAAGGGTTCTATTTGGGTCTTATGAGGGTTTTATTGGGCTCTAAGATTTTTTTTGCATATATGTCTTTTTTCCTCCCTTCCACACAGTTATAACATGCTAGATTGTCTTTCTTCTCGAATGTTTTTTTTCTTAGGAGAAGGGTTCTATTTGGGTCTTATGAGGGTTTTACTGGGCTCTAAGCTTTTTTTTGCATATATGTCTTTGTTCTTCCCTTCCACACAGTTATAACATTACAAAAGTAAGAAAACATTGTAAAGTTTGAACCATGTGCTGATACGACTTAAGACCTTGGAGGGATACATATAAGTGACACAGATCTCTAATTTTTTCAAAAAAAAGTTCAATGGTTGAAATTTCTACACACCTTTTTGTGCCCCAAAAAATACTGACAACCAAACCTCTATATCAAATGAGACCTGCTAAACCTATTTAAGGTAATTGAACCTCTACAAATCTGCTAACCACAAGAAATTTATTAAAAATTAATAACATTAAAAACGTAATAAAATTAAAAAACAATAAAATATAAAAAGAAATAAATATACAATGATAAACCAACCAAACCTAAATGCCAAATTGAAGAAGGCAAACCTCGGCTTTGTGATAAACTGCTCAAATTCTCTTTAGAAAGTTGTGTATATGGTTTTGTAGGTAATCTTGGCTTTGTGAGAAAGTGCTTAAATTCTCTTAGGAAAGTTGCATGGTTTCACTGGATGTAAATTTCTTCTTGAAAATTGTGTGGTATTTCAGATATAACTTTTCAAAATTTCAATATTTTGTCTCAAGTCATATTAAGCATTTTTTTTCAATTTATTATTCCTCATGAAAATATATTTTATCAAACTTAGTTTTGGAGTGTATACCTTTCATGAATGAACAAAACTATGAATTTTATCATTCTAAATATTATAATTGGCCAAAGGATTCATACTTATCACATTCTTTTGAAAATAACTAGCTCCTAATCCTTCTTGTGAATATTTTGATTCTAATTATTTTTTTCGTGGAACCAAATATCCTCTTCAATGTTAATGAATTCTTTTGTTACTTGTTGAATCGAGTTCCTCTTTTTCATCTGCTACATCTCGACTGGTTTAATGTGTTTTCCATATTGGCATTCCTTTTTAATGATTATGATGCAAGTCCAATTTGTAACTAGTAAGATGATTCTTTCATTCAAATAATTTGTAATTTTTTTCAAACTGATCTATCTTTGTTGTCTCCTAACTGAGAATATTATGCCTTAATCATCCCATCTAATCACGGTTGTTGTTCTAACAATTGTGATTCATTTGATCATTTTCCCAATAATGTACTTAATGATGGTTGTTTTACATAAGTTTATCTTTATGATTTATCATCTCAGTATTTAGACACTTATGAACTAGTTTAATAATTTCATCCTTCATTGATCGTTATGTCAGGTCATCATAAGCTTTTTGAATATGATCAGATTTATTTTCCCTTGCAAGATTCTCATCTTGATTCCACACCGGTAATTGAAATTTCTTTCTCTCAAGGGCTTCAAGATATTCAAGAGGATTTTTTTTAGTTTCATTATGTAATCTATCATCAGTTAGAATCATCTTACATAGCAACCCAATTTGTTAAAATCAAGTTCTGATCTATCTTGATGTGTTCTAAGCAAGATAATATAAGTATAGGTACATTCACAAGGAGCCATCAAGGTTTATTTGATTATGTTTTACATTGTGAAGGCAAGGTGGAATCTTGGGTAAATTTAGGTGATATGAAACATCTTTCTCCTTTTAAGAAAGACCTTCAATTGTTTGTGCAATTTATTAAAGTTTATATATTTTCATTTTCACATTACCATATATCTGTTTTAATCGATCGTATCATTGTGATTACAAGTGAGGAGCAATGGCGGCTTCATTGGAAATATCATTACACTTAGCCCTGATCTTCTAGCTGGTTAGGTTAGAATTAGGTTTGGTTACATTTGGTTTCCCTTGCATTACATCCACCCTTTGTCATGCTCTCCATCTAGTCTCTTCATTTATGTGTTTTCTTATTGTATACTCCACATGTTGTTTTTACATCCCACCCCCATTTTCTTTGTTCTTTTGGTTTGGTTTTGTTTTTTTTCCGATGTATTTTATTTTTTCCTTTTATTCAATAATACTTTGCATGAAATGTTCCTTTTCGCTCCAAAGGTAATGTGGCAAAACTTGAAAAGGGAAATTGTGATGGGGAACAACACTTGCCTAATATGTTACCTTTTCTCTATCTTTGGTTTACATATATTTAAATTCAATGATATCTAAATGGGAAATATGATCCATTTGAATGGAAAGCCTTTGGTAAAACTATAAATCCCATATTTATTCTAGGATCCTCATTCCTGAGATCATAATTGTCATAAATAGTTTTTTTTCTTATAACCAATCGATTAGAGAAAGGTAGGGGAAAATAAATTAGCACTCAAACATATCATCGGAGGTAAAGTTATGCTTCTCAAAATGAAATACCTCTCATGATCTCAATAAGTCAGGATCCATATTCCACCCATCAAATAAATAAGTTGCCAAGAAAAATTCTATAAATAAAATAAATAAAGGGTGAAAGATGAAGAAGGTTTCCTGTGCAGAGAGGTGAAACAATCAATTTCCTCAAGGTATTGTTTAGGCTCGCTAGTAGCGAAGAGATGCTTGTTTTGTTGTTGTGACTCCATTGGGGTACTATCTAGGCCTACTGGCAGTAGAAAAATACTAGAGATGAAAAATCATACTCTTATTATCTTAAACTCACAAATATATTACCATTTCCTATATCGAAACAAAATTTATTCAACAAGCCTTGATATGTGTTCAACCGAGTAATGGAATGGAGGGGAACATATATCTAAATGGGTTAATGAGGGAAGATAAGGTAATCCACAATATGAATCAATACTCCTTGAAATATTGACGCCTTGCACTTAGATAATTAAACCTAAACAGAAAAGCTAGAGTTATACTATTGTGTCGCCAAGTTTTGTGATTGCAACAAAAACCCTCCAAATGTTTTCCTGCACTTGAATTTTCAAGCCAACTGTACATCTTGTGATCATTCATTCCATAATAACTTCATGGTTGACTGATGCTTTCTTAAGTGATTAAGTATTCTTCTTATATTTTAAGTTTCGAAGTCAGTTTCTCACACATGCTCAGTCTGTAATGAGTTCATGAGTGCATTCCTTTGGACAATATTGACCAGGCATAACATATTCCATCAAGAGAGTGTTTCTGCAATGCTCAACCTATGTCGGTAGTCATTTGCACACTTTCAATTGACACTCTCTCACTTTTGGTTGTGATTCTACTTCTATTTCAGTGATTTTTCAATTGTCGCTTTTACACACCTTCACTTTCGCAAGTTTTACTTTCATGTTTATAGTTGTCGCTTTTGCTTACTTTCACTTTAATAAGTGTCATTTTCATGTTTTCTTCACTTTGACAATTGTCTCTTTCGATGCCGTTCACATTTGCAAGTGTCGTTTTCAACTTTCTCTTACTGTCGCAAGTGTCGTCTCTCAGGCATGTGAAGTGTTGCATGATGTAAAACTATACTTATAGTTCATTACACAAGGAAAATTTGGTGTTTATGGGTCCTATTCACCGTATAGACATGTATTAGACTCATTCCTAAAGTTTTATCCATTGTCTCTTTGGTGTCGTCATTGTCATCGCAAAGTCTACCTTAATTGTCACACTTGGAAGAGAGTATTTTTTCACCGTCACATTAAGGGGATCATCTTGTTTCTAAAGTGCTAAGTTTTATATGTTTTTCCTTCAATTGTTTCTAGTGTGTGGTCATGTTCAAGTCTTACCTTGGTTTCATATTTGCTTCACTAATCTCACACTTAGCCAAATTTGAAAGATATTATGCCCGGCCAAATTAAACTCACACTTCCCTCCTGAATTCTGCATTGCACAGTAGCAAGCCACAATCATGTACCCTTGAGTCCTAGAACTACACAATGTGAAGTTCCTACCTCCAAGGACTTCAGATTGAGCAATCATAGTGCTCAAAGGATTTCCACCCTACCCTCATAAATTGCGCAATATGTCCTCCTAGCCAGTATTTTACAGGATATTACGCAGTATCAATCATAAAGATACCTCCTTGAGTTATTGAACTACACAACTACGCAATCCACTGACAAGTCTCCGTCTAGAACTGCACATTTTAGAGTCTCAAGGCTTACTATTTCCTCACTAAGCTTCTCAACTGCACAGTCATCTTACCCAAGCCTTCATAACTGCACATTTTTTAATATCAAGATTTTGTCCATCACTCCCGACCCCTATAACTCTGCGTTTTTCTTTCATGGTCTGCCCGTATCGGGAAGAATCGCTGTTGAGTCAGATATACCAGCTCCGGTCATGGATTTAAAGGAGTCAATTCAATAACAGGAAGATTCAAATAGTTGAGTAGTTAGGCAATCCATATTAAGTAGACACTGCGAATTTTAAGCAATCCATAGTTGAGTAGACACGGCGAATTTTAAGCAATCCATATTATATATTTTATCACGTGTACTCTATATACGGTGACTTTCGAGAGGGTCGAGACTACAATTTATTTGAATTCAATTCGATATTCTCGGATCCTTCTCCGCTCCACCCCTCTCTGGCATGTATTTATAGACGAGTCCCCCCTGTGAATATTGTATGTATGCATAAAATAGTTCCCCCACAAGTGCAAACCACCCATACATAGCGCTTCGTCATAAGTTTCATTATGTCCAATATTTTGTGAACCGTCCATCGTCGTTAACCAACCTATCATTCAGTTTTTAGGGTTTACCATTCCACAGATATTGTTTTCAAGTCACAAAAGTAGATTGATAATGGCAGTGCCCATGAAACTTAAAACCAATGAGTCTGTTCTTGTAATTGTGACTCTCGCCTTACTTATCACCACGTTATCGTTTAAGGAGGTCTCCGCCACAGGAAGGCAGAGGCAGCTGATGACGGATAAAAGCATTAACGTTCACTCTTCCAATGAAGCGGTGGCCGCAGCAGGAGGCCGCTTAACATTCTGGAAATCACTTGAAACTGATCAACTCAACGAGCACCTCCCGAATCCGCCACCTCCACATAAGTTTGTAGCAGCGGCAGCAGAAGGATCTCCCGGCCTTTCCTGCAACAGTCATGTTCCGACATGTCCACCCACTCGCCAAGAAAAGGAGCAGCGGAAGAAGGGAGATGGCAACGCAGAGTTAATGAGGAGTTATGAGACTTCCATTAACGGTCGAAAACATGCATCAGTATATCATATTTACTGACATGACATTTCATTTGGACGCGGCCGGTTTTATAATCCCCAGCAATTCAGTTCCCATTTAAAACCCGAAGCCTACTTTTACGTTTCTCGTTTAACCTTTTGTTCTCATCTATTAATATAATAGAATTTAGATGAAACATAAATAGAAATAACCATTCATCCCATCAAATGCAGCAGAGGGGAATACTGTGCCTTGCTGATGTATTTTTCCTTAGTAAACTGCATACTTCTTAGCAAGTGTTCAGGAGGGAATCGATCGATTTCTCTTTTTAATCTTAAAATAAACCATTTGAACATCGATAATATAAGGAGTGTTTTTTTACCAATTGCATAGATATTATAACTTATTTGAATATCAATAATATAATATAAAGAGGTTTCTTTTTCACATATGAATAATCTGTATCGAACATAGGCATAGAGATTTCCAATTATTGGAAATGGATATCTAAAAAATATAATCTCTCATATAAGATATAGATGTTAATTGTATTTTATATTTTGTTGTATCATGATTAGTGTCACATTTTTTTTTATTGAGTAATAGAAATAAATAAAATAACATCTATTATATTAAAAATTTGTAACGTATTATTTTAAATAAAAATTTGTAAATATATAGAAGATAAATTAAATTAACATAATTTTTAATAGTGAAATAGTGAAATATTAAAATTTAAATAATATATATATATATATATATATATATATATATATATATAAATTAATTAATTAATTAATTAATTAATTAGATTGCCTATTATGAGAAGCTCTTTTCTTTTTTTTCTTTCAGAATTGAAATAAATAATATTTTTTTTCATATTAAATTAAAATTTCTTATAATAGATTTTAAAAATACTTCAAATCATAGTTTTTTAAATTAAAATTATATCTAAATTTTAAAAAGTATATAAAGAAAAAATAACTTGGCAATCTAATCTATATTTATTCATTATATATTTATTTTTGAATGAAATATATAAATAATGATTATGTTAGATTTGAATCATTATATTTATATTTATAAATTTAAAGATAATTATAAACAAGAATTCATCATTAAAAAACATTCAATATATTTTTTTCGTCGGTTAAAGTCTAGATTATATTGGCATATTGGAAACAAAATTTACAGTAGGAGTTAGCATGGTTGTATTAGATTCAGGCAACCCAGAAGGCATGTAGTGCCTAGAAGGACCTGGGTGCTTGCCAAGGCAACTAGTGCTCTTGGTTATTAGCCACATAAAATTACAAAACAAACATAACAGAATTGTCATCATGGGGGAGGGTGCACGGGACCTGTCGGAGGAGCCATGAAGAGACAACCTTGATTGTGCATATGGTAGCTAATATGGTCCACTTGCTCTACTAATTCATTACGATCATCAAACCTTTATTCACGCAGGGTGTCCAGGTTGAGCTAGATCTGTTGGAGTTGGGTGGAAATTCCTTCAACAGTGGTCGGTGCCTCAACCTAGCCTAGTGACTCAGCCAGAGAAACTACCATGACAGCCACTAAATGTTGACTCTCAGTAGATTCTGAGTCTGAGCTCGAGTCCCCAGGCACTTGGCGATTTTTCATGCCGCTTACAATACCTCCACGTCATGTCTGGCCACGCTCATGTAGCATGCAGTTGTCTAACACTCCCTCTCCCTTTGTTGTGTTGTAGTGCCAAGTCACTCCCGGTTCAGCAACCCCTAAAACCCATGCACTATCCCTGTACCCTCGGCTGAGTATATCACAAACCACATCCCTAGCACTGCCTCAACCTAGCCCAGTGACTCAGCTGGATAAACTGCCATGGCCGCCACCGAATGTTGACTCTCAGTAGATTCTGAGTGTTAGCTCGAGTCCCTAGGTACCTGGAAATTTTCCATGTCGCTTACAATACCTCCACGTTGTGCCTGGCCTCGCTCATGTAGCATGCATTCGTCTGACACTCCCTCTCCCTTTGCTGGGTAGCAGCGCCAAGTCATTCTCGGTACAGAAACCCCTAAAACCCATGCACCGTCCCTGCAACCTCAGCTAAGTTTCTCACTGACCACATCCCAAGCATCGTGGATGAGAGACACAATACTGCCACCAGCCGAAACACTGCCCTCAAATGAGGATCTAGAGTGCCACCCCCCCGTAGATGTGAATCAAATGAGAGCCTTAGTGCTCAGTAAGCCCAAGGCAGAACCACCTTCGGGATTGCCCAGTGAAGAACTCTTCCTGTGTAGTCCGCGAACTGTCAGTTGGCACCCAGGCTGAACACCAGAAACACCTATTCAGAGACGCTCCCTCCACAGCCAGTTCTCCCCCATCACCTTTGTTCGGCTCCTCGTGTAGTGTGCTCATTCCATTACCAGGACTCCTCCCAAATTCCAGACTCTTACCATTTCTACCCGACTAAACTTGCACCCACCTCGTCTCCTACTGGCGAAGCTGAAGCCAAGGCTTGAGAGCCAACTTCTGCTCATCTAAAAAATACATAGCACCAACATTCACCATCATTCGTGGATACCAAATGGTCTGTCTCACGTTTGATGCCCCCTTAAGTGCATTCACCACTACGGTAGGATTGCCTTCCCCAGGGCCCATTACCATTCGAGTGTGGGAGGGTGGTGAGTCGGCGAGTGCATGTCTCAGGGCTGGTGCAGCCTTAACTTACCATAGCCCACTTGTCCTGATGGTTGGACACCCCCACTACTACATGTGTGGTGTTTTAAGACATTTTTTTAAGACAAAAGAAAACTTTTGTCTTAAAAAGTCACTTTTAATTTTAGTTATTTTATATTAAAATTTAATATCAATTGAATTGTCTTAAAGATAAAATTGAAGACAAAAATAGTGTAAGACAAAAATAGTTTGAGACAAAACTTTATATTTAAGACAAAAACAGTTTGAGACAAAAAAAATTTAAGACAAAAGCAATT